>CM075978.1:114517611-114565015 GCA_038087875.1 Malacoraja senta | reverse complement strand
GCTTTGAATACAATTCAAAGACTTTGCCTTCCATCACAGTGAGGAGGAGATTCACTGTGATGGATGTTTTTCTGTAATTGAATTGTTTGTGTGTCGTGTAAGAATTGTTTTGTTGTATGGCTGTGGAAACGGAGTTTCGTTTGAGCCTCTTTGAGGTTCAAATGACAAGAAATAAAATCAAATCAAATAGGACGATCTCCAGATATTTGAAAAGGTAAAGAAGGTTGAAGGGCATAAGCATTGGAAGAGTGCTTCAGCACCATCGATCTTTTTGCAGAAACAAATGGTTTATTTTACCTGAGGGTGCATGCAAACAGTTTGCATGAAGTCAAGGAGAAGTTTGACCTAATTCCTAACATTAGAAAACCCGAGAATGTCGCCAAACTTTACTAAACATTGTCTAATATTATTGTAGAATGATGAACCATGGCAATGGGAAAAGGACCAGCAAAACCCTCGTGTAATTCGCAGTACTGTGCCCCTCCTATTGCAGTGCACCTTCTTCCATGCGCTGAGGGCTTGGATATTGTTCCCTGAGGTTGTGGAAGTGATCAGCCCTGTTCTGGACAAAGGTCAGGAACACCCAATTCATATAAATGACGAAGAGTGCCAAGGATTAACCCCAGATACAGTAGGAGGAATTGAGGTTCTACTAATTATTGGTAGATAGGTATTTCAGGCGAGTCATGGACTACAACCTGACTGGCATTTTCTGTTTTGTTCCTTTGACAGTTGGCAATGTACTGGAAATGCTCCTTCCTGCTCTCAACTGAACTAGAAAATTCCATCTACTTCTCAACTTCCATTATTTGCTGCAAGCTTCCATATATTTGATTATACTTTCATTATCCCTGTTTCCAGCAGCAATTTTATTCTATTTGTGAAAGTAGAGACATTGCTGTGCTCCCTTGGAATTAGCTCAATGTGAATGGTCCAGGAACAAATTGTTGGTGGTATTTATGCCTAGGAACCTGAAGCTCTCAACCATCTCCATTTTGGCGCCATTGATGCTGATTGGGGCATGTACACTATCCTACTTCCTGATATCAATATCTAGCTCCTTCAACTTGCTGACATTGAGGAAGAGGTTGTAGTCTGGACACCAGTTACAAAGCTCTCTAACTCGTTCCTATATTGGCCTTATCATTGTTCGAGACCACTGTGTGTTCCTCTCATTAACTTAACGGCATGATCATGATCTCCCTATCTACCTCATTGCAGCCTTATACGTCTAGGAGCAGAATTAGGCCTTTCGGCCCATCAAGCCTATTCCGCCAACCAATGATGGCTGATCTATCTTTCCCTCTCAACACCATTCTCCTGCCTTTGCCCCATAACCCCTGACACCCTTACTAATCAGGAATCTATCAATTTCCACCTTAAAAATATCCATAAAGCACCCAAAGTAGATATGCGTTGAGCCACATCCACGATTGTGATTTTGTTTCAAGAATTGCAGGAAAGGAAAAAAATCTGCATTGTCTTTGGCATTTGATCTTAACTTAAATATGTCATCATAGCTCTGAAATAATAGGATTCAGAGAAGCCTGTACTCTTGTCAGGAATGCAGAAACTGAAGCTTCATTATCAGGACACACAGACAGCTGAAAGCATTTTACAAACGGAACACGATCACCAGATTCCAAGGAGATTGTGAACAGCAAAGCCAGCTTGTTAGTTTCCAATGAGATGATATCCTAACATGGTGCATTTACAAAAATTTCCCTCGATACATTAATCTTATGGTTGTTTATCTAATTTTGCCTCGTGCCATGATTTGAAATTCGTAGCAGTTACAAGATATATACTATACTGTAGTAACTCGTTGAACCACAGAAAACCCTGTGCGCAGAGCGAGGACATTCAGCCTGTCATATGTGTCCCGATTATGTTGCACCATCCTGCTCTTTGGCTGCAAATCTGTTACATCTGGGTATAGTAACTTCCAATTACTGTAGTCACAACTATTGTAATTTGGATACAAATTATTTTTATTTATCACCATTCATTGATTTCCCCAACCTGAAGGTTTCATTGAGCCATCACCAGCACAAAGGTGAAAAAAGCCATGGAGAAACCCACCACAATTCCCTCAGGCAACAAGGGATGGATGATAAATAAGGCCAATACAGGCTAGCAGCATCTGAGAGAAAAAAATATTTTGAAATTGTGGAGAATGCATTATGAATTCACTCTGCGGTAATTGTGCAGCGTAATTTCCCTGTGTATCATCATCACACATGTTTGATGGCATACAATGGCACAGCTTGTAAATTGCTTCCTCATAGCTCCAACAACCTGGGTCCGATCCTGTCCTCTGGTGCTATCTGTGTGGTGTTTGCACATCTTCCCTGCATTGCAAGTACCTATAATTCTCCGCAAAGAAAAAGTCTTTCAAATCCTATTTAGGCTTTTCCCCTCTCATCTTAAAACTATGCCCTCTAGTATCTGACATTTCCAACCAAGGAAGAAAGACTTTCAAGAGTCAAGTCAAGAGCTGTTTTATTGTCATATGTCCCGGATGGGACAATGAAATTCTTACTTGCTGCAGCACAACAGAATTATGTGAATATGTAAACATGGTACATAATGGGGGAAGAGGAATAAAAAAGTTCAATAAATAACAAATATAGGGCAATAATAATATAGTCTTTTGCAGTTCAGCAGCTCAGAGCTTATTCGTTGTTGTGTTTAACAGCCTGATGGCTGAAGGGAAGAAGCTGTTCTTGAACCTGGACGTTACAGTTTTCAGGCTTCTGTGCCTTCTTCCCCGATGGCAATGGTGAAATAGTGTGTGGCCAGGATGGTGTGGGTCTTTGATGATTTTGGCTGCCATTTTAAGGCAGCGACTACGATAGATCCATTCGATGGTGGGGAGGTCAAAGCCGGTGATGGACTGGGCAGTGGTCACAACTTTTTGTAGTCTTTTCCGCTCCTGGACGTTCAAGTTGCTGAACCAGGCCACGATATAGAGCATCGAACCCTGAGGCACACCACTACTCGCAAGCCTCCAGTCCGAAAAGCAACCTTCCACCATCACTCCTCTGCTTTCTTCCATGAAGTTATTTATCTTTCCCTCATTGGACCCCATACCCTCTAACCTTCCAGAGCAGGCTACATGCAGAACCTTGTTGAATGCCTTGCTGGTCCATATATACAACAGCTACAGCTCTGCCCTCATCAACTTTTATGGTCACATCTTCAAAAAACTCAACTAGATTCGTAAGACATGACCTCCCACGTACAAAACCATGCTAACCATCCCTAATCAGCCCTTGTCCATCAAAATGCATGTATATCTTTTCCCTCAGAATACTCTCTGCAAACTTTCCAAACATTGATGTTAGGCTCACTGGCCTGTAGTTCCTAGGCTATTCCTTGCAGTCTTTCTTGAATAGAGGCTCAACATTTGCCATCCTCCAATGTTCTGGCACCTCACCTGTATTTACTCGTAAATCTCAGTCAGGGAAACTGCAATTTCCTCTCTAGCTTCCTACCATGTCCTTGGATAGATCTGATCAGGTCTGGAAGATTGGTCTACCTTCATACATGTCAGGACCTTCAGCACCTCTTCGACCCATAATAATGGCTGCTATCAAGACACCTCCATTGACTGCCCCAAGTTCTCCAGTCCTCATGTCTTTATCTGCAGTAAAAATAGAAGAGAAATACTCATTGAGGACCTTGCCCATCTCATGTGGCTCCACGCAGAGTTGACCGCTTAGATTCCTGAGGGGTCCCCACTCTCTCTCTGATACTCTTTTTCTGTTTATGTACTTATAAAATCTCTTGGGATTATCCCTTAATGCTATCAGCCAGAGCTATCTCCTGTCCCCTTTTTGCCCCCTGATTAACTTTGTTAACTTGCTCCTTAGTTCCAGAAACTCCTCCAGGGATACACTTAATCCCCGCTGCTTAGACCTGCCCCATGCTCCGTCTCAATTTCCCTAGTCATCTAAACTTCCGTATGGGCCTGTCCGACTTAGGCGATTTTTCAGAGGACTGTCGGCGACTGGAACGGCGACTGTCAGAGTGGAACACACACAAACACATCGCTTCCTTCACCAGCCCGTTATGCAGGCGGGGGACAGGGCAAGTGGGGGGAGCGCTGTCTAAAAAAATTCAACACGGTGCAAAGCCAAGGTGAAACAGACACACACACGGCGATGAACAGGAAGGTTGGCGCTGTAAAAAGACGGCTAAAGCACAGTGTACGGTACAGTCCTTTAAAAGAAGGGGGAGAGGGGGGAGAAGGGGGGAGAAGAAGTGGAGACCAATTTTTAAGAAACCAGAGACACACGGCTGAGAAGCTCAGCGGACATTTAACATTACCGGTCGGTTATCCTTGGTTCTGAATACTACTGCTTACCTTTTTTTTCTCAATGAGCCAATGTAATTCATAGGTTGTCAGCACCGGCTACAACCTACGAGAACCTCCGAGAACCTTCGACCTCCTGGCAACCCATTAGGACCTCCTGGTGACCCATCTACGGCTCGAGAATTCTCGCTACTCTCCATGGCGGCTTAATTCTAGTCACCGCTAATTTTTCAACATGTTGAAAAATTCACGACGACCATAATGAGGCCGCGACTAGTTCCCAGAATGCGGGAACTCCTCACGACCATGAAGGCGACTCCCCGGCAACCACCCGCGAAAATGTGGCGACCATGTGGTGACTGCATAGTCTCCTGCAGTCGTCTAAAAAGTCGCCTAAGTGGGACAGGCTCCCCCTGCCTTTCCTTTCACTCTAACAGGAAAGTGCATGTCCTGGACTCTTGTCAGCACGTCCCTGTCTTTATGTCAGCATATAAAGTCTGTGCTTTTCCAAATGTGTGTAAATCCTATCTGTTGGAATCTTCTTCTACTACTCTCTCCACCACTGATGTAAAGTTCAATGGCCTATAACTTCCAGGTTTACTCTGTTGCCCTTCTTGAAATAAAACACAGTGTTGGCTATTTCCAGCCCTCTGGGTCCTTACCTGTGTATCTGGGGGAATCAAAAATCTCTGTCAAGCCCCAAGCGATCCCCCTAATATTCACTAAGGTGAATATCGATGCTCACTTAGCATCTCACCCACTTCCTCTAGCTTTAGGCATAAATTCCCTCCTTTGTCCTTGAGTGATCCTACCTCACTCTTGCTAACCCATGTGCTTTTAATGGATAAAATGCCAAAGGATTCTCCTTAATCCGACTCGCCAAGGACTTTGGCTGGTGATGAATTAAAACATCTGCAATATTCTGCAAGAAAAGTCTGCAAATCAACGGGAGGAAAGAATCATGCTGCTTTAACATTTTTCCAGCTGTGACCATGACATCATCTATATTTATCTTGGAGATGCCACCTCTATTGTCAGTACATCCACAGTAATCAAAATAATAGAACAATTAGCTCAGCCACAAACCATCAAGCAGACTTTCAATTCAATTTATTTGTCTTTTGGACAAATTTGTCATTTGGACCCCTTGAGGTCCAAACGAAATGTCGTTTCTGCAGCCATACAATACAAAACGAAGAAGACCCGAGACACAACCACAATTACACATACATCCATCACAGCGCTGTGATGGAAGGCAAAAAAACGTATCTCTCCACTGCACTCCCCACCCCCCCCCCCCCCATGTCAGAGTCAAAGTCAAAGCCCCCGGTGGGCGATGGTGATTGTCCCGCAGCCATTAAAGCCACGCCGGGTAATGCAAGGTCGCGCACCCGGGTCTTGGTGTTAGAGCCACACTCACCGTCTTTTTTGGAGGACTTCTGATGAAATAATATAAAATATTTTCTCATCGTAGTCCTAAGTAAATACAGACTTGCAACAGCGTCATTTAAGTCCTATTCTTCCCACAAACATCGTTCATGCCCTTGTTCTAATTAGTCTGCAGGGGAGAGATTCCTGAAGGGAAAAGCTTACTTGCTGCTGCTATATCTTAAAAGGAAGTAGGAAGAAAACAGGAATATGATTGTTTTTTGAAGAAGTAACCAAGACGGTGATGAGGACAGGGCCATAGAGGTGGTCCATATGGACTTCAGCCTTTGATAAAGATCCACATGGTAGGCTACTCTGGAAAGTTAGATTACATAGCATTTAAGGGGAGGTAGTTAACTGAACACAGAATTGTGTATGTAGTACAGCAGAGGAATCTAGAAGTACAAGTATATTGTTCCCTGAAGTTGCATTGCATATAAATAGGATGTGAAGAAGACTTTTGGCACGCTGGCCTTCATCAGTCAGGGATTTGAGTATCGACGTTGGGACGTATTTTACTGTTGTACGAGACCTCTGAATCTGCAATTTGAATATTGTGTTCAGTTTTGGCCACCCCTACTATTGGAAAGATGCTGTTAAACAGGAAAGAGTCCGAGAAAATTTATGGATTTGGCGAGGACTAGAGGGCCTGAGCTGTAAGGAGGTTTTTTTTTTTGAACATTCCAAATTCCAGCGGTGACAAAAAAGTGGTTGCGACACTTGAAAAAACACCGCACGTCATACGTCATCACGCCGCGTCACCGCCGCGTCATACGTCATCACACCGCGTCACCGTCGCATCATACATCGTCACGCTGCATATTTTTCGGTGACATGATACGTCAGTCAATGATGCCGCAGTCGCCGAAAATATCGCCAAGTGGGACCGGCCCTTAACTCTAATATGCAGGGAATGGAAGGAAATGGTTTACATGCCAGCAGAAGGAATTAGTTTAATTGGGCATCATGTTCGACACTGACATGTTGGCTGTGGGGTCTGTTTGATTTGCGAGTCCAGGTTTGCGGGACTTGCAGACACCAGTCAAGTCATAAAGAAACGCTTCCAGTAAACGATGCTGCTCACGGAAGTAGATTAATATCAGAAACTGTGCGAATGCACATGAGAATAGGTACAGAAAATGTGATCATTAGTTATGTTTGCAAGAGAATATCCCCAACTTCATTAACGGAGTGATCTATGTCCCCTGCAGCTGCAAATATTTTTTTATTGTTCCATTCGTGTGGGCTTCCCGCATTTTCATGCCATAATTTCCCAATTAGTCATTATTTAATCCCAAGCCTGGGCCATGATTTTAGACAGCTTGGAGCATATGAAAGGAATTAATCTGCACAGAACAACACTCCACATAAATGTAAAAAACCCAGTCCCTGCAGATTCTGATGTCCATTTTGATAAGGAATTCAATTACAGGTTTACTATATTCATTAGTGTACTGATTCACCAGCATGCAAATGCTGCTGCAGATGTGACAGCTAATGCTGCAGCAGATGTGACAGCTAATGCTTGCACCATGCAAACCAGTTGGGATTTACATAGGCTGATGGAGAAAGAGCAATGTAAGAATGTACATAATGCTTTTTCACATCCTCATAGATACATAGAAAATAGGTGCAGGAGTAGGCCATTCAGCCCTTCGAGCCTGCACCGCCATTCAATATGATCATGGCTGATCATCCAACTCAGTATCCCGTACCTGCCTTCTCTCCATACCCCCTGATCCCTTTAGCCACAAGGGCCACATCTAACTCCCTCTTAAATATAGCCAATGAACTGGCCTCAACTACCCTCTGTGGCAGAGAGTTCCAGAGATTCACCACTCTCTGTGTGAAAAAGTTTTTCCTCATCTCGGTCTTAAAGGATTTCCCCCTTATCCTTAAGCTGTGACCTCTTGTCCTGGACTTCCCCAACATCGGGAACAATCTTCCTGCATCTAGCCTGTCCAACCCCATAAGAATTTTGTACGTTTCTATAAGATCCCCTCTCAATCTCCTAAATTCTAGCAAGTATAAGCCAAGTCTATCCAGTCTTTCTTCATATGAAAGTCCTGACATCCCAGGAATCAGTCTGGTGAACCTTCTCTGCACTCCCTCTATGGCTATAATGTCCTTCCTCAGATTTGGAGACCAAAACTGTACGCAATACTCCAGGTGTGGTCTCACCAAGACCCTGTACAACTGCAGTAGAACCTCCCTATACTCAAATCCTTTTGCTATGAAAGCTAACATACCATTCGCTTTCTTCACTGCCTGCTGCACCTGCATGCCTACTTTCAATGACTGGTGTACCATGACACCCAGGTCTCGCTGCATCTCCCCATTTCCTAATCGGCCACCATTTAGATAATAGTCTGCTTTCCTGTTTTTGCCACCAAAGTGGATAACCTCACATTTATCCACATTATACTGCATCTGCCAAACATTTGCCCACTCACCCAGCCTATCCAAGTCACCTTGCAGTCTCCTAGCATCCTCCTCACAGCTAACACTGCCCCCCAGCTTAGTGTCATCCGCAAACTTGGAGATGTTGCCTTCAATTCCCTCATCCAGTTCAT
Organism: Malacoraja senta; assembly: GCA_038087875.1. Taxonomy (NCBI): domain Eukaryota; kingdom Metazoa; phylum Chordata; class Chondrichthyes; order Rajiformes; family Rajidae; genus Malacoraja; species Malacoraja senta. Next base: position 114,556,696 of record CM075978.1, on the reverse strand, counting down.
TAATATAAATTGTAAATAGCTGGGGTCCCAGCACTGAGCCTTGCGGTACCCCACTAGTCACTGCCTGCCATTGTGAAAAGGACCCGTTTACTCCTACTCTTTGCTTCCTGTTTGCCAGCCAGTTCTCTATCCACATCAATACTGAACCCCCAATACCGTGTGCTTTAAGTTTGTATACTAATCTCTTATGTGGTACCTTGTCGAAAGCCTTCTGAAAGTCCAGATACAACACATCCACTGGTTCTCCCCTATCCACTCTACTAGTTACATCCTCGAAAAATTCTATAAGATTCGTCAGACACGATTTACCTTTCGTAAATCCATGCTGACTTTGTCCAATGATTTCACCACTTTCCAAATGTGCTGCTAGCCCATCTTTAATAACTGACTCTAGCAGTTTCCCCACTACCGATGTTAGACTAACTGGTCTGTAATTCCCCGTTTTCTCTCTCCCTCCCTTCTTAAAATGTGGGGTTACGTTTGCTACCCTCCAATCCTCAGGAACTACTCCAGAATCTAAAGAGTTTTGAAAAATTATCACTAATGCTTCCACTATTTCTGGAGCTACTTCCTTAAGTACTCTGGGATGCAGCCTATCTGGCCCTGGTGATTTATCGGCCTTTAATCCATTCAATTTACCCAACACCACTTCCCGACTACCCTGGATTTCACTCAGTTCCTCCATCTCCTTTGACCCGCGGCCCCCTGCTATTTCCGGCAGATTATTTATGTCTTCCTTAGTGAAGACGGAACCAAAGTAGTTATTCAATTGGTCCACCATATCCTTGTTCCCCATGATCAATTCACCTGTTTCTGACTGCAAGGGACCTACATTTGTTTTAACTAATCTCTTTCTCTTCTGGGAAAGGGGTTCCTCCTTGTGGGAGAGTGATCGCACTTGTCTGCTGCGTGTTGCCAGGGCATGGCTCAGCTGCTTCGTGCGCAGGTCGTATGTCCTTCCTGTTTCTGCGGAACTCAGTACCACTCGGTGTAGAGATGACGTAGCTTCGAGGGGACAGGTTTTCTCTTGCAATCCGGCCATGTTGCCACTCGGTTGGTTTGGCATGAAACCACACCTGCTGTTGTTGTTCCAGGCATGGCAGCGGCTCGGCGCTTGCCTTCTCATTGAAGTATTCTGCCTGTTTTTCTTGCCGGACGGCCAGTTGTGGTCCCATGGGCGGGACATGATGTGGCAGTAAGAGCGATAGAGGCGATGGCAATTTGCTTCTTAACAGTCTACTATTCAGTAACTGTGAGGGGGCATAGCCGCCTGTCCCGTCAAGGGGGGTGTTGCGGTATTCGAGGATGGCGTACATCGGGTCACGGCCACTGCGTTTGGCTTTCCTCATGATACCTTTTATAGTTTGCACACAGCGCTCTATCTGCCCGTTGCTTTGTGGATATATGGGACTTGAGGTGACATGGGTAAATTCCCAGTCATCCTGGAACCTACGAAACTCAGCACAGTCAAATTGTCTCGCGTTGTCTGTCATCACCAAGTCAGGAATGCCATTCCGGGCAAACATGCCCGTCATCTCACGTATCACCGAATGTGACGTCATGTCCGTCAGTTGCGCTATTTCTGGGTACTTGGACTAATAGTCCACTACAAGTAAATGGTCAACTCCATCCAGATGGAAGATGTCTGCTCCGACCTTAGACCAAGGTCTGTGGGGATGAAGTGTGGTTGGAGCGGCTCGCTTGCTTGGGCTTTCCTGGTCGCCTGGCATATTGAGCAATTTCCCACTGTGTCCTCAATCTGCGCATTCATTCCAGGCCACATAAATAAATTGTGGGCTCGTTGTTTAAGTTTCACTACTCCCAGATGTGATTCATGTAGCGTGTTCAGCATCTGCCTTCGCATGCTTTGGGGGACTACAATTCGGTTTCCCCTCAAGACTAATCCATCGATTTCAACCAGCTCGTCATGGTATGTATGAAACAGAGTCAAGTCCGAGGGCAGATCACGCCTATTACTAGGCCAACCCTTTCTTATATACTCGCACAATAATGTTAGCGTCCAATCTTTTTTTGTTTCAGCTTTGAACTGCGCAAGGCACGCGTCTGACATGTGTAGGATGGCTTCTACAGCATGTATCACGTTCGGCAGGGCGGAGTGCTCTTCCGCAGGCGTGTTTGCACTGGGCAGCCGGCTCAGGGCGTCGGGGACAAACATTTCACGTCCAGGCTTCCACCGTATTTCCAGGTCGTATCATAGCAGGTGCATTCGCAGGCGCTGGAGTCTGGGGCTTAGTTTGTGTAGCGGCTTGGCGAGCAAGCCTACTAACGGTTTGTGGTCAGTAAAGATTACTGTGCGCTGACCGACAATGAACTCATGGAACTTTCTGCATGCGTACAATATAGAGCACAGCTCCTTCTCTATATTCGCATAGTTGCGCTCAGCCGCGTTCTCACTTCATGAAGCGTAGGCAACAGGTCTCTCGTCTTCCATTAGGACCGCTCCAAATCCGCTGTTGGAAGCGTCAGTGGCAATTGAAACGGGTGCGTTCACACCATACAGTTTGAGTACGGGTGACGATGTGAGTAAAGACTTCAGCTGGTCTACTGCCTGTCTGTGCTTCTGCTCAAAATGCCACGCTACTCCCTTTTCTGTTAGCTGTCTAAGTGGGGCGGTGATCTCCGAAAGGTTTGGAATAAACTTGGCCATGTATGTCACCATCCCCAAGAACGTTTGCACTTCAGCCTTGTTTGTCGGATATGGCATTTGTAGCATGCTGCTGACACGAGATGGGCTTGGTGACACGCCTGCTTGCGAGATGACGTGTCTCAAATATTCAATCTCGTTTGAGCGCATTACCGACTTTCTGGGATTGAGCTTTAGGCCGGATTCTTTCACCCGTTCGAGTAGGGCTTTCACCCTTGCGTCATGTTGTGCTGCGTTCACACCCCAAACGAGAATGTCGTCAACGACTATCTCCACCCCTTCTAAATCACCAAACTCTTCCTGCATCGCCCGCTGCCAAATCTCACTTGCGGATGAGATTCCAAATGGAAGCACGAGGTATCGGTATCTCCCAAAGGGAGTATTAAATGTGGTCAGACGCGAGCTGTTATCGCTCAGTGGGAACTGCCAGTACCCACTTATAGCGTCAAATTTCGAGAACCATTCTGCCTTCGGCATGCGGGCTGCAATGTTCTCGAATGTCGGCATCGGGAAATGCTCCCTACGAATGGCCGCATTGAGGTCACGTGGGTCAAGGCATATGCGGGCTTCGCCATTAGGCTTGTTAACAACAGTCATTGAATTCACCCAATCTGTCGGTTCGCTCACGGGCTTTGTGACGCCCAAGCTTTCCATGCGCTCTAATTCGGCTTTGACCTTATCCCTGATCTTATAGGGGATAGTGCGGGATGGGTTTTGCTTAGGTTGCACGTTCCCTTGCAGCGCTATGGTGTAGTAGGAATGTTGCATTTTCATATTGTGCAGGAAGATGCCTGTTATACTCCAACTACTACACATATTGCACAGAGGAAGGTCTTGATCCAATGGCATGAAAGAGCAAGGTGACTGGCGAGTGTTATAGATCAGAGAATCTAGGAGTACGTGTATAATTCTCTGAAAGTGGCATCACAAGTAGACAGGCTGGTGAAGAAGGCCTTTGGCATGCTGGCCTTCATCATTTAGGGAAATTAGTATAAAAGTTGGAACAATATGTTATAGTTGTATAAAACGTTGGTGAGGCTATACTTGGAGTTTTGCATTCAGTTTTGATCACCCTGCTGTAGGAAAGATGCCATTAAGATGGAAAGAGTGCAGAAACGATTTATGAGGATATTGCCAGAACTCCAGATTAAGTTATAGGGAGAGGTTGGGCAGGCTTGGACTTTATTCTTCAGAGTGCATGAGAGGGCTGATCTAACAGTGGTGTATAAAATTAGGATGATATTTTTCACCCAAATAATTACCTGAAATCAACAGCAATATATTAAAAAATAATTGATAGCTAATGGGTAGAGGTCCCCCCCCCCAAGTAGTCCCAGCAAAGAAAGATACTATGGAGCTGTTAGTCAGTATGCATCTCAACAGAATAAGATGGGTGGAGCCAGCATCACAGGCACATAGCCTCAGAGAAACAGACAAAAACAAATTATACATAAATTCCACCTAAAATTCTAAAAGATAGAAGACTGTGCAAAATACAAGGTCTTAGTGTAAAAACATAATTAGAAAAAAACAAGTCCATAATCGTGCAAGAGGTGAGCTGCAATGTTCCGTCTTTGAGGTTGGATTAGGGTTGATTGGTTCATGAACCTGATAATTGTAGGAAAGTAGCTGTTCCTGAACCAGGTGGTATGGGATTTCTGGCTTCTGGACGTTCTGTCTGATGGTAATAGTGATGAGAGGGCGTGGTCCACTAGGGGCGCCACATTGACGGCAGCCTCTGCCTACAGCCTGTTTGTCTTTTCAATCTTTTTATTTATTTTTAGTTAGTTTAAAGTCTGTTTTGGGGGGAATCTTTGACTTTTCTATGTTGGGGAGGGGGGCAGGGTAAGGGGGAAACTGTTTCCCAGTCGCTTCCTGGCGGGGACGTGACTATTTCTCCGAGTCGCGTCCTCGCCCCCCTCCTCGCGGCCTACCACCTGGATCGGAGCAGCCTTTCCTGCCGGGGACCGGAAACCGGACCAGAGCTACAACAGCAGCGGCGCAGCGCTGAATTCACCGCGGAGCGGGCGATGCCTACCTGGATCACCGTTTGGAGCTCCGGAGCGTTGGGCCGCTGCTCCAACATCGTGGAGCTGCGGTTTGGGAGAGCTTCCAACGCGGGCGGCGCTGACCGTCATCGCGGAGTCCTGGGGCCCTTTGCCGAGGGCCGCCAGCATTGCATCTCTGCGGACTTTGGGAGCCGCGGACTCCGGTAGGAGGTGGCCGACTCTGATGTCCAGGCCGCTGAGGATGTCCCCCAGCCCCGACGTCGGACTTACATCATCCCGGCTAGAGGGCCTGAACATCGGCTGCCCGTAGCGGCGACTGCGGAGGGCTCGGGGAGACCCCGACCACGGGTGAAGATTGGGGAACATTAGAGGAAGATGACTGACTTTGGTGCCTTCCCTCACAGTGGGGAACTTTTGATTCTGCTGTGTGGGGATGTTTTTATGTTGAACTCTATCGTGTGTGGTGTTCTTTATTTTTATTGTATGGCTGTATGGTGAACACACATTTCACTGTGCCAACTGGCACATGTGACAAATAAATGAATCTTGTATTTTGGTCCAGATGCTGGAGATTCTTGATGATAGATGCAGTCTTCAGGAGGTAGTGCCTTCGGATACTAAAGACAAACCTAAAGCATTCGTACCCAAATTCATCCGGCAACTTCCCCTGCATCATCGAAGCTAGTTCTTTCAATTGTATTAATTCTATTTGATATCTAGATACAGCTGAAAGCACTGAATACAGCAAAGATGATGGAACCCAGCAACATTCCAGCAGCAGTACTGAAAACATGCACTCCAGAACCAGCTGTGCGGCCAGCTAAGCTGCACCAATACAGTTACATCCGCCCAATAATGTGAAAATATTGCCCGGTTATGTCCTCTTCTCACAAAACAGGGCATGTCCAGGCTTGCTACTTACTTTGCGATCTCTCTATTCTCAATCTTCGGCATCAACAATGCTTTCAAGCTACACTTATTTTCCAATCATCTGCTTGTTGATGCTTATATTAGGTTTTGGCAGGACCTCTTGGCTCAAAAACATGTCACAGCCTTGGTCCAAATGGGGATCCGAATTCCAAAGGAGATGTGAAAGGACCGACAGCTCTGCAACACTGAAGTCAATAGCTGGGGTCATTATTTTGCACAATGGAAGGATATTACTGCATGTATTCCTCAGGGCAGTGTCCTTGGCTCAACCATCTTCAGCTGCTTTAACAATGATGTTTTCATCATGTCACAAATAGTGATATTTGTTAATGATTAGTTGACTGGGCCTCTGCATGTATAAAATGCACAGATAGACACAAAATGCAGGAGTAAAGGGCCTGTCCCACTTTCACGACCTAATTCACGACCTCTGCCGAGTTTGCCCTTGACTCATACGCGGAGCATGGTCGTCACAAGGTCGTAGGAGGTCGTAGGTAGGTCATAGGTAGGTCGTAGCACGCCATGATGCTAGTCGTAGGTACTCGTGGCATCAAGTAGGTCGGGCGTTTTTTCTAGCATGATGAAAAATGTCCACAAGTAAAAAAGGTCGTGAATTAGGTTGTGAAAGTGGGACAGGCCCTTAACTCAGCGGGACAGGCAGCATCTCTGCAGAGAAGGAATGGGTTGAAACCCTGAAGAAGGGTCTCGACCCGAAATGTCACCCATTCTTTCTCTCCAGAGATGCTGCCTGTCTCGCTGAGTTGCTCCAGCATTTTGTGTCTATCTTCGATTTAAACCGGCATCTGTAGTTCTTTCCTGCACATTGTATTAAATGCACTGCAGCTAGCCAGCTACTCACGCAGATTACTTTGACAGCATTGTGCAATGTAATCTCTATCACCAAGAAGGAAAGGTGCTGTAGTTACTTGGGAACTTTAGAACCTGCGTTTTCACCTTTCTGAGAGGTCGGGGCCTGGAATGTGAGGCCAGAACTACGATTGCTTTAACGAGCTGAAATATTGAAGTTAAACATGAAAGTTGTTATATCCATGGAGTTGACTGCTGCTGTCATTGTAGTCTTTGTGGCATTGCCAGTATTCTTAATGGCATCTGCTTTTGTTTTGTTATTTGTGGGGTCAGTACCCCTATCCCCCGTGAATAGTTCACAATGAATGTATTCATCCATTTTTAACATTTTTAAAGTGTTGGGCTACAATGCTTTACAAAGACCAATTAACTTGGCCAGAATTTATTGATCACCATGACAATTTTTGCAGTGGAAGTCAGATTGCACTCAGGTTTCTAGAAAAGTCACATTCAGGTTGTGATTTTTGAGGTAGGATGTTAATAATTGCAGTTGTACAACATTAAACAGAAGTAATTGGGAAAATAAGCTCTGCGGGAGATCGTTATAATTGAAACCACCCTCAACACGCAAGTGTTACTCAAGCAGAGAGTCATGGACAATGTACAAGCAATGCAATTAGCTGTTTCTCTTGAGAGACCATGATGCTTAACCCCACAAATTGCAATCAACTTTCATTGGCCTGAATTTAAATGCATCAAAATAAATGGTTCATTGTATGTTGTTATTCAGTACTGGACCACTGCTGGGTATCAAGTATTTCCTGGCGGGGAGATTTGCAAAGGCTACTGGGGAGACTTTAAACTAGAACAGTTGGGGGGAGGGACTCAAATAGAGAAAGCTAGTAGTCAGAGTGTGAGGCAGGAGGCAGAGAAGGGAAGCACTCAGACCCAACATGTAGAGGGGAAAGAAGAAAAAGATAATAAACAGAGAATAAGAGGTGGTGGGTTTCTTAAATGTGTGAGCAGAGAGACAGAGGGGTGTAAAATGAGGGTAGAAGCAATAGGTAGCAAGGTGAAAAGTAAAAGTGGTAGGCAGACAAATCCAGGGCAAAAATCAAAAAGGGCCATTTTTCAACATAATTTTATAAGGGGTAAGAGTGTTGTAAAATCAAGCCTGAAGGCTTTGTGTCTCAATGCAAGGAGCATTCGTAATAAGGTGGATGAGTTGAATGTGCTGAAAGCTATTAATGACTATGATATAGTTGGGATCACAGAGACTTGGCTCCAGGGTGACCAAGGCTGGGAGCTGAACATCCAGGGATATTCAATATTCAGGAGGGATAGACAGAAAGGAAAAGGAGGTGGGGTAGCATTGCTGGTTAGAGAGGAGATTAACGCAATAGAAAGGAAGGACAGTAGCTTGGAGGATGTGGAATCGATATGGGTAGAGCAGCGAAACACTAAGGGGCAGAAAATGCTAGTGGGAGTTGTGTACAGGCCACCTAACAGTAGTAGTGGAGTTGGGGATGGCATCAAACAGGAAATTAGAAATGCGTGCAACAAAGGTAAAACAGTTATAATGGGTGACTTCAATCTACATATAGATTGGGTGAATCAAATTGGCAGGGGTGCTGAGGAAGAGGATTTCTTGGAATGTATGCGGGATAGTTTTCTAAATCAACATGTAGAGGAACCAACGAGAGAGCAGGCTATTCTAGACTGGATATTGAGTAATGAGGAAGGGTTAGTTAGCAGTCTTGTTGTGCGTGGCCCCTTGGGCAAGAGTGACCATAATATGGTTGTTCTTCATTAGGATGGAGAGTGACATAATTAATTCAGAAACAAGGGTTCTGAACTTAAAGAAAGGTAACTTTGAGGGTATGAGACGTGAATTGGCCAAGATAGACTGGCAATTGATTCTTAAAGGGTTGACGGTGGATATGCAATGGAAGGCATTTAAAGGCTGCATGGAAGAACTACAACAATTGTTCATCCCAGTTTGGCAAAAGAATAAATCAGGGAAGGTAGTGCATCCATGGATAACAAGGGAAATCAGGGATAGTATCAAAACAAAAGATGAATCATACAAATTAGCCAGAAAAAGCAGCATACCAGAGGACTGGGAGAAATTCAGAGTCTAGCAGAGGAGGACAAAGGGTTTAATTAGGAAAGGGAAAATAGATTATGAAAGAAAACTGGCAGGGAATATAAAAACTGACTGCAAAAGTTTTTATAGATATGTGAAGAGAAAAAGATTAGTTAAAACAAATGTAGTACCTTGCAGTCAGAAACAGGTGAATTGATCATGGGGAACAAGGACATGGCAGACCAATTGAATAACTACTTTGGTTCTGTCTTCACTAAGGAAGACTTAATTAATCTGCTGGAAATAGCCGGGGACCGGGGGTCAAATGAGATGGAGGAACTGAGTGAAATCCAGGTTAGCCAGGAAGTGGTGTTACCTAAATTGAATGGATTAAGGCCGATAAATGCCCAGGGCCAGATAGGCTGCATCCCAGAGTACTTAAGGAAGTAGCCCCAGAAATAGTGGATGCATTAGTGATAATTTTTCAAAACTCTTTAGATTCTGGAGTAGTTCCTGAGGATTGGAGGGTAGCTAATGTAACCCCACTTTTTAAAAAGGGAGGGAGAGAGAAAACGGGGAATTACAGACCAGTTAGTCTAACATCGGTAGTGGGGAAACTGTTAGGGTCAGTTATTAAAGATGGGATAGCAGCACATTTGGAAAATGGTAAAATCATTGGACAAAGTCAGCATGGATTTACGAAAGGTAAATCATGTCTGACGAATCTTATAGAATTTTTCGAGGATGTAACTAGTAGAGTGGATAAGGGAGAACCAGTGGATGTGTTATATCTGGACTTTCAGAAGGCTTTCGACAAGGTCCCACATAAGAGATTAATATACAAACTTAAAGCACACGGTATTGGGGGTTCAGTATTGATGTGGATAGAGAACTGGCTGGCAGACAGGAAGCAAAGAGTAGGAGTAAACGGGTCCTTTTCAGAATGGCAGGCAGTGACTAGTGGGGTACCGCAAGGCTCAGTGCTGGGACCCCAGCTATTTACAATATATATTAATGATTTGGACGAGGGAATTGAATGCAACATCTCCAAGTTTGCGGATGACACGAAGCTGGGGGGCAGTGTTAACTGTGAGGAGGGTGCTAGGAGGCTGCAAGATGACTTGGATAGGCTGGGTGAGTGGGCAAATGCATGGCAAATGCAGTATAATGTGGATAAATGTGAGGTTATCCACTTTGGTGGCAAAAACAGGAAAGTAGACTATTACCTGAATGGTGGCCGATTAGGAAAAGGGGAGATGCAACAAGACCTGGGTGTCATGGTACACCAGTCATTGAAAGTAGGCATGCAGGTGTAGCAGGCAGTGAAGAAAGCGAATGGTATGTTAGCATTCATAGCAAAAGGATTTGAGTATAGGAGCAGGGAGGTTCTACTGCAGTTGTACAGGGTCTTGGTGAGACCACACCTGGAGTATTGCCTACAGTTTTGGTCTCCTAATCTGAGGAAGGACATTCTTGCCATAGAGGGAGTACAGAGAAGGTTCACCAGACTGATTCCTGGGATGTCAGGACTTTCATATGAAGAAAGACTGGATAGACTCAGCTTGTACTCGCTAGAATTTAGAAGATTGAGGGGGGATCTTATAGAAACTTACAAAATTCTTAAGGGGTTGGACAGGCTAGATGCAGGAAGATTGTTCCCGATGTTGGGGAAGTCCAGTACAAGGGGTCACAGTTTAAGGATAAAGGGGAAATCTTTTAGGACTGAGATGAGAAAAACATGTTTTACATAGAGAGTGGTGAATCTCTGGAATTCTCTGCCACAGAATGTAGTTGAGGCCAGTTCATTGGCTATATTTAAGAGGGAATTAGATGTGGCCCTTGTGGCTAAAGGGATCAGGCGGTATGGAGAGAAAGCAGGTACAGGATACTGAGTTGGATGATCAGCCATAATCATATTGAATGGCGGTGCAGGCTCGAAGGGCCGAATGGCCTACTCCTGCACCTATTTTCTATGTTTCTATGTTTCAAGGTGTTTTATTTTAGCAGGCGTGTGCTGGTGAATGTGTGCTTGCCTATGCCCCTGATTAATTGTTAAGCACATTAAGGATGCATTGATAGTGCAATTATTTGTTTAATAATTAATGTGCCCCACCAGAAGCACACAAAATTAAATTCCTGTCCAGGCAGTGACTTTGTATGTGTGGCACACAATTTTAAATGCTCCCTGATTTCAATTGAGGAAATGGCATTTCCAAAAATGGTGAAATAAAGCAACAATGCAAACCTGTCTACAAATCTCTGACATTGCTTATTTGGCCAATTTTACCTATTCTACTCTCTCCCTACTGCCTTGTGATGTTCTTTCCCTTTTCTGTTTTTATTTCAGATTCCTAGCAGTGGTAGTATTTTGTGCCTATTTCTCTAAATATCTATATTGACGCAATGGTATTTATCTCAGTCTGTTTATCTCACTGGAACTTCCCAGATCATGACATTTGCATCACACACAGTGATTTTAAACTCCAGAGTGACAGGATGGAGATCAGAGGAAATTGAATAACACAAGTATTATGTTTCTATGTTTCTAAGTGTTGATGGTGTCAGCTGAAGGGAAATGCTGAAGATGTAAACTGTAGAGAATCTGGACGAGATGTAAATAGAAGACTACGAATACAAACACAGGGAAAGAAAACGAGAAAAAAAAAGCGGTACTGTGCAAAACAAGACATTGTAGAATCAGAACATTATGAATGTTGGAAATTTGAAATAAAGAGGAACTGCTGGGAACACTATATTGGCCAGGCAGCACCCACACGGAGAGAAACAAAATTAACATTTCATGTTGATATCTCTAGTAGAATTGGCCAGTTCTGCGATAAACTTGAAAAATTGTTGTCCTGAAATTGTTGAACTGCTAAATGTCTGCGTGCTATCATGTGCTGTCAGATGTTCTTCCTTGAGTATACAAAGTTAGAGTGTGTTTCTACATTGTAGAGGAGACCACACTATACACACTGAATGAAGTTTTCAGAATCCTAGCATTCAGTTTCTGCTATGTAACATGGAAGTCATGTCTTTGGCATGCAACATTCCTGATGGAATACTGGCTTTTGATCTTTTGTCCCCTGTTCCCACACATATGGTAGTGCCACCCCATCCCACCATTCTTCTTCAGGAACCCCTTGTTTCCCAATGTCAGTCCTTGAGACACAGGCCCAGGCATAGGACTGTTCTCCACATCAAGCCAACCTCCTACTTCCTTCCTATTTAACTGCGTGTCCCATCTTCACCAGCCCAGGTCTTTTTTTTACAGCTTTATCCTCACTCGATTTTTCTTGCAACCTTTCCACCACTAAACGCCAATGAGCTCAATGAAGGTGGCCAGTTGTTGACGTGGGGTGGTTCCTGCCACCCATCTATAGGCTTGATACTTACCTGAGTGGCACTGGAGGTGTTCAGTGGCAGGCTGGACACCACAAGTATAATGAAGTCTATTGTCATATGCACAAGGACTGATGAGGTACAGATACATAGATACATAGAAAATAGGTGCAGGAGTAGGCCATTCGGCCCTTCGAGCCTGCACCGCCATTCAATATGATCATGGCTGATCATCCAACTCATCCAACTCAAGATGAAATGAAAATCTTGCTTGCAGCAGCATCACTGGCACATAGACAACATACAAAAACATACATTATACACAGATAATACAGAAATCACACATATATTCTACAGTTAAAAGAGTGCGCAAAAAACACTTAATAATACTGAGAATACTGGAGAGCATACTTAATATTGGGAAGAATGTATTTTATATTTCCTTTGGCCTGCAGTTTAGTTCACTGTGTAGGGAGGAACCCCAGATGCTGGTTTAAACCGAAGACAGACACAAAAAGCTGGAGTAACTCAACGGGTCAGGCAGCACCACTGGAGAAAAGGGATAGGTTTCAGTCGACACCCTTCTTCAGAGAGATTCAGGGGAAAGGGGAACAAGAGATATAGATGGTGCTTAGGAGAAATGAATGGAAGATTTGTGAAAAGCACCGATAATCAAGGAAATGTGGGGCACATAATAGGTCATTGTTGATTGTGAAATAGGTGATAACAAGTAAACAGAGGAACTCAACAGTATGACAGTAAAACTGGTACAGAAGCTAGACACAAAATGCTGGAGTAACACAGCAGGGCAGGCAGCATTTCTGGAGTGAAGGAATGGGTAACGTTTCCGGTTGAGACCTTTCTTCAGACTGAGAGTCAGGGGAGGGGAGACATACATAGACAAGAGGTGCAGAAGCAGGCCATTCGGCCCTTCGGGCCAGCACCGCCATTCAATGTGATCACGCTGATCATCCACAATCAGTACCCTGTTCCTGTCTTCACCCCATACCCCTTGATTTCGCTAGCCCTAAGAGCTCTCTCTGAAGGGCCTGTCCCACTTGGGCGTCATTTGCGCGACACGCAGATGGCGCGCGAAGATTTTGTACATCCCAAAATCCTGGGGTCCTGCGTGCGACCGCGCGTCAATGCCTACGTCACCACGCACCATGCACGTGTAATGCGCACCATGCGCGCATCACGTGTGCATCGTGAAAATGATGTTGCGTAAATGACGCGTAAATGACGCCCAAGTGGGACAGGCCCTTAACTCTCTCTTGAATGCATCCAGTGAATCGGCCTCCACTGCCTTCTGAGGCAGAAAATTTCACAAATTCACAACTCTCTGTGTGAAAAAGGTTTTCCTCATCTCAATTCTAAATGGCCTACCCTTTATTCTTAAACTGTGGTCCCTGGTTCTGGACTCCCCCAACATCGGGAACATGTTTCCTGCATCTAGCGTGTCCAATCCCTTTATAATTGTATATGTTTCTATAAGATAACCTCTCATCCTTCTAAATTCCTGTGAATGAGACTAGAGATATGAAAGGGTACAAAGAGCATGCAAGGTGTGAAAAGGACAGATCAAAGCAGACGTTGATCAAGGCGATGTAGATTGGTACGACGACTAGGGTGGGGGAGGGACTGAGAGAGGGGAAGCAGGGGTTACTTGAAGTTAGAGAAATCTATATCATACTGCTGGGTTGCCAGCTGCTGGGTCAGTGTGCAGGTTGAGGGGGCAGGGTGGGTCAGTGGGCAGGCTTAGGGGTCGGGCGGGTCAGTGTGCAGGTTGAGATGGCGGGTCAGTGTGCAGGTTGAGATGGCGGGTCGGGCGGGTCAGTGTGCAGGTTGAGATGGCGGGTCGGGCGGGTCAGTGTGCAGGCTGAGATGGCGGGTCGGGCGGGTCAGTGTGCAGGTTGAGATGGCGGGTCAGTGTGCAGGTTGAGATGGCGGGTCAGTGCACAGGTTGAGGTGCTGGGGTGGATCGGGTCAGTGCACAGGTTGAGATGGTGGCGCGTCGGGTCAGTGGCAGGTTTAGTGGGCTGGGCGGATCAGTGTGCAGCTTGAGGGGGCGGGTCACTGCACAGGTTGAGATGGGGCGGGTCAGGTCAGTTCGCAGGTTGAGGGGTCGGGTCGGTTCGCAGGTTGAGGTGCCGGGTCGGGTCAGCGCGCAGGTTTAAGGTGCCGGGTCGGGTCCGTTTGCAGGTTTAAGGTGTCGGGCCGGGTCGGGTCAGTGTGCAGGTTGAGGTGCCGTGTCGGGTCCGTTTGCAGGTTTAAGGTGTCGGGCCGGGTCGGGTCAGTGTGCAGGTTGAGGTGCCGGGTCGGGTCAGTGTGCAGGTTGAGGTGCCGGGTCGGGTCAGTGTGCAGGTTGAGGTGCCGGGTCGGGTCAGTGTGCAGGTTGAGGTGCCGGGTCGGGTCAGTGTGCAGGTTGAGGTGCCGGGTCGGGTCAGTGTGCAGGTTGAGGTGCCGGGTCGGGTCAGTGTGCAGGTTGAGGTGCCGGGTCGGGTCAGTGTGCAGGTTGAGGTGCCGGGTCGGGTCAGTGTGCAGGTTGAGGTGCCGGGTCGGGTCAGTGTGCAGGTTGAGGTGCCGGGTCGGGTCAGTGTGCAGGTTGAGGTGCCGGGTCGGGTCAGTGTGCAGGTTGAGGTGCCGGGTCGGGTCAGTGTGCAGGTTGAGGTGCCGTGCCGGGCCGTGCCGGGCCGGGTCGATTCGATTTGCAGGTTGAGCCTCCGGACCTGCGGCAGATGGTGTCACGGTCCCGCCCACTGCCGACCTCCTGCGCGTGGGCGGGAACGCTTGACGTCATGACGCAGGCGACGTGTGAACGTGCAGTGATGGCGGAGCCTCGTGTGTCGGCGTTCTCCATGTACCGGACCCTGGCGGAGGAGAAGGGCCCTCCCGGCCAGGTCAGTCAGCGGGTTCAGGCAGGGCACTCCCGGCTAGGTCAGCCTGCGTGCCGGGCTTGGGCCAAGATATCCCGGCCAGGTCAGTATGGCTGGGGCATCGGCATCCCGGCCAGGGCAGTCGCTCCCTCCCACGGACTACCCCTGCCCCCTCCACGGACAACCGACCCACCGAAACTTGCCTACCCCGTATAATGCCCCTATCCCTGAGAGACAACCACACTACTAGCCCTGCCAGTAGGTTTCAGCCCCTCCCAAGGTAATTGCACCCCCCGGTAATTGTACAGGGCCCTAGTGACACACCTGGAGTATTGTGTGCAGTTTTGGTCCCCAAATTTGAGGAAGAACATTCTTGCTATTGAGGGAGTGCAGCGTAGGTTTACAAGGTTAATTCCCGGGATGGCTGGACTGTCATATGCTGAGAGAATGGAGCGGCTGGGCTTGTATAGGGAGGTTTCACGGCAGTCGGGTCACGACCCCATGACCCGTACTATTGCTACGCTACGCCAAGTGGATTACACGCGATGAACTGCAGGCAGGCACTTACCATTGTTTCCAGTGTAGCGGGCCCGTTAAAACCCGCCGAAATGGTCAATTTTTGCGCTGTAAATAATTATGGAAATCGGGATTAAGCGTGAGAGACATTTAGCCAACTTCAGAATTCAAAAAGTGAGGAGAAATGACGGTAGATTGAAGCGAGAGCTGAAAGGAACAACAACAGCCAGAGTGCTTGGCGAACATTGGCCGTTTGCTCACTGCATTTCATCAACTAAGGCATTATTTGTGTTTTTTCTTGATTCCTTTGGCATCTAAAAAGTTTCAGAAGGGATTTCAGAAGAGCCCCTGGTTCTCGTGGGTTTTTACATACAAAAATAAAACGCCTCTGAAGCAAAATTTACAACCAGATTTACCACTTCTGAGACTTTTTAGATACCAAAGAAATAAAAACAAAAACAAATAATGCCTTACCGTTAATGAAATGCAGCGAACAAAGGCGATAAATCCCGATATTTTCAATTCCGATATCTGCATGGCCAATGATCTCCAAGCATTTTAGCTGTTGTCCCTTCAGCTCTCGCTTCTCTTTACCTTCATTTCGCTTCACTTTTGGAATTCTGAAGTTGGGTACATGTCTCTCACACTTACCCCGACTTCCACAATTTTTTACAGCGAAAAAATTCAACATTTTGGCGGTTTTTAACAGGTAGGAAAGTACGCGTTTCTTGTATTAATAACATATACCGGAAGTGACGGATGTCTTCCAGATGGATTGAGCGGCTCCGTGCGTCAAGCCCTATGACCCGGTGACCTTACGTGCAACCCCCCTATACCCTGGAATTTAGAAGGATGAGAGGGAATCTTATTGAAACATATAAGATTGTTAAGGGCTTGGACACACTAGAGGCAGGAAACATGTTCCGATGTTGGGGGAGTCCAGAACCAAGGGGCCACAGTTTAAGAATAAGGGGTAAGCCGTTTAGAATGGAGATGAGGAAACAGAGCGTGGTGAGTCTGTGGAATTCTCTGCCTCAGAGGCAGTGGAGGCAGGTTTTCTGGATGCTTTCGAGAGAGAATAGCGGAGTCAGGGGATATGGGGAGAAGGCAGGAACGGGGTACTGATTGGGGATGATCAGCCATGATCACATTGAATGGCGGTGCTGGTTTGAAGGGCCGAATGGCCTACTCCTGCACCTATTGTCTCCCCTGACCAAAAAACATCCCCATCCCCCAACACAGTCAACCCCCGGCATCTTCATCCTCCCCCTTCATTTTCACCCCTGCCAATCCCTAAAATGTTCGTCCTCCCCAACATGTTCCATCTCTACCAGTTGACACTCCTGTGTTTTTTTTAAAAAGGATGGCAGCTGGCAGAGCTGCTGCCTCAGCGCCAGATACATGGGTCTGACCGAAAGCTCGGGTGCTACCTCTGTGGAGTTTGCACATTTTCCCTGTGACCACTTAACTTTCATCCGTGTGCTCCGATTTCCTCCTACATCCCAAAGAGGTTTGTAGGTTAATTGGCCTCTGTAAATTGCCCCTAATGTGTAAGGAGTGGATGTGAAATTGGGATAATATAGAACTAGTATGAGCGGGTGATTGATGGTTGGCGTGGACTCTGTGGGCCAAAGGGCCTATTTACATGTGTTTCAATCAATCAATCTCCCCAACACATTCAAGCCCGATGCTTCCCCTACAATCCACAATTCCCACTGAAGAAGGGTCTCGACCTTAAACGTCACCCATTCCTTCTCTCCAGAGATGCTGCTTGTCCCGCTGAGTTACTCCAGCATTTTGTGCGTATCTTCGGTGTATACCAGCATCTGCAGTTTCTTTCATACATAATTCCCAATACATTCCCTCTCCTCACCACCACCTTTTCCCCCACTTTCTTCTCCATTACCAACCCCTGACTCCCCTAATGGTCAACGTGCTGTGGCATGGTTCAGATATATGGAATTGAAACACATAGGCACGTTTTCGCATCCTTGAAAGAGTGTTTGTGGGCCAAGCGATATTGCGGTTAGTGAATTTAGTTGTTCAATTTCTCAGTGTAGTCCAATGACACAATTGTATCAGAAGTGATCTTTTTGATTTACCTGGATACACATCTACTGAAACTCATCTTTTTATGTATCCTGAAACCATAACTCAAATAAAAAAAATAAACTTTTGAGACAAATGACAAGCAAAAGCATTTTAGTTCGTGTCTAATCAAAAACTCGGTTGATAATTTATTTAAAGACCAAAATGTGATTGTTCTTGGGAACGCGAATTTAATAAAGACTCCAAGAATCGGATGGCTCTAACTTGACGTTCCTAATAGCTATTGCATTTGAATTGACTGTTCAGTCGTTGCATCAGTTATTTCACAAAATACTGATGGTTGACTGACTATCCTCACTAACGTGATGCTAGAGGCATTGACTAGAATCGTTTTCATTTTGTCCTGATAAATTTGAAAAACATATAGCTTTAGCCTGGTTGGATCTCCTGGAGTAAGATTACCAGTGTGCTTTGTGAGCAAGCTGCGACATTTGTGCTGACAGCTGCATATATGTTCATAAAGTAATGTGCATACCTTTAACAATTCGCTTTTCAGATTTTCAAAAGTCAATGTGCTTAATCCCGATCCTCACAAATGATTTCGAAAGATGTGTAATTGTTGTATCTGCTTTTTTTGAACTGTTCAAAAAAAACAGCCTCTCCATGGCAAGTTACCTTCACTGCGATGCTCCTATTTTACCTAACCCTTACTTAGCACTTTGATTCTGAATACTTGGCAGGACTTGTGCCTGCCAGGAACAGTTTACAGTTCATTTCAGGCCAATGTTTGATCCCAGAGATGAAATCAAATTAATCCTACTTCATGAACTAGTTTTAATAAAACAGCATAGGATTTTGTTAGTAATATTTCAATTCAAGGTAAGAATTATAATGGCTGTGCATAGTGATCAGGATTGGAAGCCATGATGGATTATCCTCTGAATATAGAGCAGAGATCAATATGGCATGCATACTGCTGGGACAATTGAGGAAAATCAGTCCACGTGTCCTTCATTAACCAACCTGGTTACCAATGTTTCCAGTGTTTGCATTGAACTCTGTGAGGCTTCAAACTGTAATGTTAATATTAATGTTGGACTTTGCTTGCTTTACCTTGCACTAAATATCATTCCTTTATGTATCTACACGCTGTAAATGGCTCAATTGTAATCGTGTATTGTCCTGCTAACTGGACAGCACGCAACAAAAGCTTTTCATTGTACCTCGGTACACATGACAATAAACTAAACTGCCTTCATATTTTAGAATTTCTGCTGATTCACTAACAAACAACTATTTATTGCAGGCCAATGGAATTTTAGCAACAAGGCATGAACAAAAAAGGTATTTGAATTTGTCCAGGAGGCGCAGGTTAATCAAGAAAAAGCGTAAATATTTGAAAGTTATCCCAACAACGGGCACTCTTGCAGTTGTGAATGAATCTACATTATTGCAAAGGGACATGGACTGCACTGAGAAAAAACCTACAGGTCGCAGTGCTAAAAGAAAAATAAACAGTAAAAGGATGAATAAAGTTAAAAGGTTGACGCCAAAGTCTAGGAAAGCTGCTGCATCCTTCAATAATGATCTGTCAGACCATTCGCAAAGAGAGAGTACAGCAGCTTCCAGGATAGAGATACCCGGACAACCATCCAAGGTGGGTCTTCCTCAATTTGTTCACAATTGTTCCTGAGTTTAATCTCATTGCGAGTAATTAGCGTGGTTCACAGGCTACACATTGAAATGGTGATTATGGTGTTAACCTGCTCTAAGTAGGGAACTGCAAGTAGGATTTGAAAAGATTTTTTACTTTATATCCAGCAGTAGATGGGGCAAAAGGGTAAGGGAATCTTACTGCCATTTGTATCGAGTATTGGTAAAAACCCCATTGTGGGAATCTGGCCGATCGCTTGTTAACTTCAGACAAATATCAAAATTGCATAGAGTGAGATCTTTGTAACCTGGTAACTCCCTTTGCATAAGAAGGGTCTCGACCCAAAACATCACTCATTCCTTTACTCCAGAGATGCTGCCTGTCCTGCTGAGTTACTCCAGCTTTTTGTGTCTATCTTCCCTCTGCATAAATATTCTCAAATATTAAAAATATTTCAGGTCCGTAATAAACATGAAAATATTCAAATACTAGCGACGAAACTATATCCTGTGAATGCTCTACAACCACTGTTTTGAAATCGCAATGTTCACCTGTGTATACAAAGACCGCAGCCAAGTGATCTGGAAACAAATCATATTGTACAGATAGTGATTGATTCCTTAAATAGCTAGTATATATTTGTATCTTTGGTCAAAAACATCAGAGATCGTGCTCAAGCAGACCTCATGAATACACAAATCTGTGACTTATTGAGGGCTCGTAGGCACATGACAGTTCATTTTAATGTTTATGATAAGATGGAAGGCAAACCCAATGTCAAAAAATAAGATCATTAGTAATATTTCTAAAGATGTGAAATATGTATTTCTTACATCTTTACATGAAAACGTTTGACACTACAAAGGATAATCTGGCAATCTTTCCATTCAGAATGTAAGCATGAAATTTTTGTTGCAAATAATTCTACATCTGTTTACTGCAAAATCTTTCTCTGACTAGTCTGCAGCAGTGTTCAGTGCTGGCCTCCTTTCTCGAGAAAGAAAGTTGAAATCTACAAAAAAGAATATAGTTGTCAATTGTATATTTGAAAATGTATGATCATCATGGGCAGTTATCTGCAACAAGCAATTAATGCTATTTATTTGCTGTTTTAGATATTTTAAGTGCATGCCTATTTATTCATATTATTTGAGGCAATCTCACGTCCAAGTTTCTGTGGTTAACATGCAAGTACATGCCGTCGTGGAATAAGAATGAGTTCTGTAGGTTCAGATCCATAAGTTGATGTTGTCCATCGCAATATTCACATGTTCACTTAATATGGTAATCATATGTTCACAACATTGTATGGAATGGCGTTGCTGAGGGCCAATTAACTTAATCATTTATTTATTCCCTTCCCCTACCAAGTTACAATAGTACAAAATCATGTCTTCTGTTGAACAGCTGGTTTCGATGGGATGGAAGTACTTTCGATGGAAGTATGTGGCTGTTATATTGTTTAAAAGACTATAAGTGATTGCCTTTCAATTTCCAAGACAACTCTCTCACGGTGAAACTGTACAAGAGAAAAAAATGCGTTATTGCACTTGCACATTACTGATTACTGCACCATGGTGATCTATTTCCTATCAATTTTGTCCAGTTACTGTTTGTGTTAATGAGAGTAAATTGCAGCACCTAATGGTGTATGAAAGCAGAAAGCAATGAGTTAAATGGAACAATAACAGGTCAAGACAGCTGAGAGTCACTCTGCAAGAGAGTACCACAACTATAGACGAAAGGCACGTGGTGGGATTGAACTACTGCAGCACTTCAAGCTTATAAAATGTAGAATTGTGACCTAGGAGTCACTTAAACAGCTATTCACTGGCATTGGTAAACCAAAGCAAAAAAGCCATTTGCAAATGGCTGACAATAGGGACAGATAGTATGAGATTTTTACTACCGACCATTAACTGATTAAAAAATATTTAAAATTAGAGAGCATCCAGAATTCTGCTCCTAATTCCCTCTTCCAAATCATTAATATATATGGTAAACAGTTGCGGCCCCAACACCGAGCCTTGAGGCACTCCACTCGCCACTGCCTGCCATTCTGAAAAGGACCCGTTCACTCCTACTCTTTGCTTCTGGTCTGCCAACCAATTTTCTATCCATGTCAACACCCTACCCCCAATACCATGTGCTCTAATTTTAGTCACCAGTCTCCTGTGCGGGACCTTATCAAAGGCTTTCTGAAAGTCTAATACACTACATCCACTGGCACCCCTTCATCCATTTTACTTGTCACATCCTCAAACAATTCCAGAAGATTAGTCAAGCATGATTTCCCTTTCATAAATCCATGTTGACTTGGACTAATCCTTTTAATGCTATCCAAATGCCCCATTATTACCTCTTTAATAATTGACTCCAGCATCTTTCCTACCACCAAAGTCAGGCTAACTGGCTGTGTTGATGCTTCCCGACTCAAGTGTTTGCTGCATTTTGTTGTTTCAGATTTCAAGTATCTCAGATTTTTGGTTTTCTATAAATGATGAGGCCTGATAAACATACATTGATTGATGTTTCCTGGGTGTCCTTGTACACCAGTCACTGAAAGTTGGCATGCAGGCAGTGAAGAAAGCTAATGGAATGTTGGCCTTTATAACAAGAGGATTTCAGTATAGGAGTAAAGAGGTTCTTCTGCAGTTGTATAGGGCTCTGGTAAGACCACATCTGGAGTATTGTGTACAGTTTTGGTCTCCTAATTTGAGGAAGGATATCCTTGTGATTGAGGCAGTGCAGCGTAGGTTCACGAAATTGATCCCTGGGATGGCGGGACCGTCATATGAGGAAAAATTGAAAAGACTAGGCTTGTATTCACTGGAATTTAGAAGGATGAGGGGGATCTTATAGAAACATATAAAATTATAAAAGGACTGGACATGCTAGATGCAGGAAAAATGTTCCCAATATTGGGCGAGTCCAGAACCAGGGGCCACAGTCTTAGAATAAAGGGGAGGCCATTTAAGACTGAGGTGAGAAAAAACGTTTTCACCCAGAGAGTTGTGAATTTATGGAATTCCCTGCCACAGAGGGCAGTGGAGGCCAAATCACTGGATGGATTTAAGAGAGAGTTAGATAGAGCTCTAGGGGCTAGTGGAATCAAGGGATATGGGGAGAAGGCAGGCACGGGTTATTGATAGGGGACGATCAGCCATGATCATAATGAATGGCGGTGCTGGCTCGAATGGCCTCCTCCTGCACCTATTTTCTATGTTTCTATGTTTAATAAGCTAATATTTCAGGTCATTGGCCTTTCATCTCTGTTTATAAATGTATGATGGACAAATTCATCATAATGCATTAGAAACAAGATAAATAAACTATGTGGTTTACACAACATGTTCTAAATTAATATTTTGTTTTGTCTTCACAAAAGAGGTGGGTGAAATAGACAAAGAAAATTGTGAAATATTTCAATATGATGAACATGGGAGAGAAGCAGTATAAAATATTTAAAAGTAGATAAATTGCCAGGCCTGCATAAAATGTACCTCGGGTCAGTTCTAACGATCATTTTTAAATGTCCCTGGCAGAGTGCCAGAGAAATGGAAGGTTCCAGTTGTTTTAAAGAAAGTTCGAAATTTAATTTCACCAGGTTTGTATTGTTAGTGGGCAGATTATTGAACACAATTCACACAAATACTATGATTCATAATTTGGATTAATTAGAGGCAGTCAGCATGGATTTATGAAGATTATGAAGTGTGTGCTAAGTATTTGCAATGTTTGATGAAAATTAATGTGGTTAACATGGAATTTAAATCGGATCTGGCAAATTGATTTGGAGTCCATTTAATCCATGGGGAAAGTCATGGAGGCATAAAATGCTCTTCAGTCCACCCTATCCATGCCAACCAATTTGTACCTATGTACATTAATCAAAAAGTGGCCAATGAAATTCATATTGGAGAAATGTGAGATAATGCTTTTGGGAATGTGCACAAGGTGATGATCTGGAATGGGCTGCCAGAGGAGGTGTTGGAGGCAGTAACAGTAGCAAGATTTAAGAGGCACTTGGACCTGTACTTGAAAGAAACACGCATAAAGGAATTTGCAATCAGTCAAGTGGGATTTGGAAAGATATGTGTCTTTTTATAATACTGGAGAGATTTTGAGGGACAAGATTATTATTCAGGTTTTTACACCAATACACTGTTCTTAACAAAAATCTACCCATCATGTAAAACCTTATAAATGACAGATATAGATTAGATAACTTCAAGACCGAAAGTCAAAAACTTTTTTCATGACAGACAAATCATCATTGTTTTACCACCAATTTGGACATCAAAAATGTGACATTGAAAATTGTGCCACATTTAGTCATGAATATTTAATTCATAAATAAACTTCATATGGCCCCTCATACATATACGTTTTTATAATGATCTAGGGAAATATCTTCATCAATACCAGGAGAAAAATACAGTAATATAAAGATAATACAGTACAGTGAAGATCCCGTAACGGTCGTTGTACTTGGTGTCCATTGTCACAACGACCATTATCAGGGTCAGTACCTCCGTAAGTTAAATCTCGGAGGCTCCAAACCTCTAATGCTTTTCAAAAACCCAACAAGGTATCATGGTAGTAGGGATTTTTGGGCGAGTTAATTATTTTTTCTTATTTTCCAATTAAAAAATATCGTGGTGTCAAAAACGCAACGACCATTTACGATATATTTTCCGACTTTTAAAACTCAATTAAAAAAAAAATTGGACATAGATTGGTCATCAAAACTAAGAAACTGAGCCAATCTTCAATTTGGCAACACACTGTCTCTTGTTTACCTTTCGTACGCACCAAGTCGCCTTCGTGTCAACTTCGGGAAACGGTGTTTGCAATTATATTGTTCCATGTGGTATTCATAAACATAGAAAGGAATAAGAAAAGTCAAAAGTCAAAGTCAATTTCATTTCATTCGTCACATGCACCCAAAGGTGCAGTAAAATGAATTTGCCAGCAGCAATACACTTAAAAAAAAAAACACAATGCACAATAAAATTTAACACAAACATCCGACTCTCTCCATCTCGGGGGCCGACTCTCCCTCTCTCTCGGGGCCCACCCTCCCTCACGACAGTGAACCGCGCTGTGATTGGCCGTTGGAGGGAGGGTTTTGGGGGGACAGTCGGTTTCCGCCATGGCTGATCGTGGTTTTACCCAAAGATCATAGAGCTCCGCTCCGCACTATGATCTTTGGTTTTGCCACGCTCACTGTGCGCTTGTTCTGAGATTTTGGATGTCAGAGGTCCTCAGAAAAAGAGAAAAATACGCCTGCGGGCTGGATAATTTCGGATTTGGAAGCATGTCTCGCCAAAAAAGTGGAGGGGCTCCAGCCCCCCTGGTTCCGCGGCCCATGTGCATGATAGTCGGCCAAAGGGCTTTTTTAATGCTGTTCAACTTAAATCACAGTAAACTCTATTGCGATGATACCAGAACCATAGAAGATCTTGAAATGCATTCCTATCATTCCCTGAAGAAACCAGGATGGATAGATAAGATGGTCATTAAGCCATAAAGAATATTTGCTATCATTGGTTTAACAATAGAATATAAGTGCAGGGATGTCATATTAGAATAATATGTAGTAGCTTGAGTGTTACTTTTGCTCTGGTATTCGCATTGTACAAAGGATGTGGTAACGCGAGATACTTCAGAAGAAGTTTGAAAGGTGTTATCAGACCTGAAGATTTTGATTTTTGTGGAAAGTTGGAAATATTGAGATGGCATTCTTTGGAGGTGGGATTTTAAATGAGATGAAATGCCTAAATAAGATTAATGGGGTGAAACTATTTTGCTTACGAGATGGGACAAAAATTAGACTATAGATTTAATATTGTTAGAAGAACTAGAGGGAACAAAGATGGATTTTCACCCAAGTACTGGAGAAGGTCTGGAATTCAATGCTTGTACAGCTTAGTGGTAGGAAGAACTCAATATCTGGATGATCATTTGATTAATTTTTGTTGTCTAATTATTTTTCAAATACTATTTATAGATGGAAGTTTGGAGTAGTTAAATCACAATTTATTTTGAAATATTTTTGTTCATCTCATTGGCCTCTTGGGAGCAGAGTATAGGGCTTAGGTTTTGTTTTTGAAGTTGGCGTGGGCTCAAAATTATACATTACATATAAGTAGCGTAAAAACATCTCACTCCTCTGATAGTATTTTGATGTAGGATCTCAGTATTGCTGATGAATGACGACTTCAGCAGTAGTAGCCTTTCTCTAGGTGAACTCGAATCTTATCATCTGAAGCCAGATGATAAGATTCTAGTTGATGGATAAAACATGTTGAACCAGTATTGTTCAACAGTGATTATTAAATGGTTAAACACTGGCGGTGCCTGTTTAGATATACTTGAAATTTGGTTGTTCATCAAGATCCCTGGATTCCATAAATTGAAGAGTTCGCACAGAGACAGTATTAAATTGATCAAGCAAACTAAAAGCAGGCCTGAATTAATGTTTCACTAACTTGTTTTGGAGACATAAATTCCGTGTTTCAGTACATATCAAAGACTTGTTCCTCCAAATTGCTGAAATCTGTTTTTCTTAATTGGACTTGCCATGTACATTGCTACGATTTTAACCATAAAACGCACCACGTGTTCTTGCTTTAATTTGATTGTGATGTTGCCGTGGTAACAACCCGTTGCCAGGAGATGCAGATTTGTAATACTTAGAATCATGGGTAAAAGTGCCTTTCTATTGTTTATGAAGACTTTTTTCTTGACTACTTATATGCTTTAATTATATTTCAATCTTTTGAATGTCAGAATTATTTGTCTTTTTTAAATGGAATTTTATTGCAGAAGAGCAATGACAGTAGAACTTGAGCAATGACAATGGAACTTAAAACGTGATCAGTTTAATGACATTTGATGTAGTTCCGTCAACTGTTGGAATTACAGTGGTCTAGCATCACACCAATTGAACAGCAGGGATCTTCACAAACATTCGTATGAAGATAACACACTTTACCCAGTTAATAATTTCATTAACTAATGTCTCTAAGATTTTGGAGAAGAACAGAAATATTCCCAGATATTGTTAAAATATGGAAAGGAATGAACAAACTCCTGAGGTGAGGACATTCTGAGTATTAGGGTTTTATCCTTTGGACTGGATTTTCTTACGTACATAAGATATTATGCAGCAACAACTCATTTATTGAGTACCAAAATATGCAGATGTTTTGAGTCGCTGCCACTACCTTTGTCCCTGGTCAGGACTGGGAACGTAAAATATGCTCAGTGCAGCTTTCTACAATTTTCTTTCCTCTATTTTCTCCCATATAATTAGCCATAAATCAGAATAATTGAAATGTTCCCTTGAAAACTTGCATATGGCTTGAATTTTAACAGCAAACTCTATTAGCTGTTCATTTTCATTTCGTATTGACAACTATTTTCGGTAAATTGCTGATGTGGTAAGGATGTTAAGTATATTTAATACCATTGCTCAGAACTAATTGTGGGATTAATAATATTATGTTTCCATGTGTCTCTCCCGATAAGCTTTACCTACCTAGTTAGATTGTTTGTTCATGCCATCTGTTCCTTCGCGAAGGAATATGGTGCATGTCCCTGTGTTGAGATATTTGTTATTGAAATGCAAGTTGAATAGCTACTTGATCGTGATGTTGAACCATCTTTCCAGATGGTAATAATGAATCCTGAGCTAACTAGTATTGTCTTGGTATCAGTGTTGTTACACAGGACAGCATCAGCTTCATTAAAATAAGCACAGATAAGGGTTTTGGTTGCAGATGTTCATAAGTTCACAAGTGATTGGAGCAGAATCAGGCCATTCGACCCCTCAAGTCTACTCTGCCATTCAATCATGGCTGATCTATCTTTCTCTCAACCCCATTCTTCTGCCTCCTTCCCATATCCCTCGACACCATTACAAACCAAGAATCTATCCATCTCTGCCATAAAAATATCCATTGGCTTAGCCTCCACAGCATTCTGTGGCAACGAATTCCATAGTTTCGCCACCCTCTGACTAAAGAAATTCCTCCTCATCTCCTTCCGAAAGGAACGTCCTATAATTCTGAAGTTATAACCTCTCCCACTAGTGGAAATATCCGCTCCACATCCACTCTATCCAGGCCTTTCACTATTCGGTAAGTTTCAATGAGGTCCCCCCTCATTCCACTAAACTCTAGCAAGTAGAGGTTCATTGCCGTCAAACGCTCATCATATGTTCACCCACACATTCCTGGGATCATTCTCGTAAAGCCCCTCTGGACCCTCTCCAGCGCCAGCACATCAGATATGGGGCCTAACATTGCTCATAATACTCTAAATGTGGTCTGACCAGCGCCTTATAGAGCCTCAGCATTACATCCCTGTTTTTGTATTCTAGACCTCTTGGAAATAAATGTTAGCATTATGTTTGCCTTCCTTACTACCGATTTGACTTACAAATGAACTTTTTTGGAATCCTGCACCAGCACTGCCAAGTCCCTTTGCACCTCTAATTTCTGGATTCTCTCCCCATTTAGAAAATGGTCTACGCCTTTATTCCTACTACCAAATGCATGACTCCACATTTTGCTACGCTGTATTCCATCTGCCACTTCTCTGCCCACTCTCCCAACCTGTCCAAGTCCTTCTGCAGAGTTCTCTACATTACCTGTTCCTCCACCTATCTTTGTATAAACTTGGCCACAAAGCCTTCAAACTGCTCATCCAAAAACCCTGCACCGACCCCTACTAGACACTGACAACCAACCAGAAAATTGCCACTCTTTATTGCCACTCTTTGCCTTGTGCCATCCAGCCAACCTGCTATACATGTCAGTATCTTCCCTTTGATACCGTGGGCTCATCTTCTTTAGCAACCTCACGTGCAGCATTTTATCAAAGGATTTCTGAAAATCTAGGTAAACAACATCCACTGACTCTCCTTTGTCTGTCCAGCCATTTACTTCCTCAAAGAATCCGAACAGATTTGTCAGGCAAGATCTCCCCTTCACAAAACCATGCTGTCTTCGGCCTATTTTATCATGAACTTCCAAGTACTCCGTAACCTCATCCTTTATAATGGACATCCTGTGTTTGGACAGGGTTTAATGAGTGATATTAGAGGTGTGAATTAGGCGGTTCTGGCTATGGAGGGGCTGTTGGGTTGGATGCTCAGCATGGGGTCAAAACGCGTATCAAGGTTGAACACTTCTTCAGCCACAGACATAGATCAGGAATGGGGTGGTTGTGGCGGGATCAAAGATAATAGTTTCAATGTTCCAAATAACAAAGGACCTTTCTGCTCATCGGCTAACCTACTGAATTGCTCCAGTTGCTCTCCTTTTATTTTGCTAGATTCCAACATCTTTTGTGCCTCATAAAATTCAATTCCATTTGCAACTCCTCAGAAAATTGACCAATCTGTATCTACATGCAACAAGAAAATAGACAAAAAGCTGGAGTAACTCAGCAGGACAGGCAGCATCTCTGGAAGGAAGGAATGAGTGACGTTTCGGGTCAAGACCCATCTTCAGACTGGTTAGGGATAAGGGAAACAAGAGATATAGATGATGTTTAGAGATTAAGAACAATGAGTAAAAGATATACAAAAAAGTAAGGATGATAAAGGAAACAGACCATTGTTAGCTGTTTGTTGGGTGAAAACAAGAAGCTAGTGTGACTTGGGTGGGGGAGGGATAGAGAGAGAGGGAATGCTGGGGCTACCTGAAGTGAGAGAAATCAATATACCACTGGGTTGCAAGCTGCCCAAGTAAAATATGAAATGCTGTTCTTCCAATTTGTGTTTAGCTTCACTGACAATGGAGGAGACCTGGGACAGAAAGGTTTGTGTGGGAATGGGAAGGAGAATTAGTGTTTGGCAACCGGGAGTTCAGGTAGGTTCAGGCGGGCTGAGCGAAGGTGTTCAGTGAAACCTTCGCTCAGCCCGCCTGAAAGACTGGGCGATCGTTTCGCTGAGCACCTTCGCTCAGCCCGCCCGGTTGCCAAACACTTTAATTTTCCTTCCCATTCCCACTTTCTGTCCTAGGTGTCCTCCATTGTCAGAGTGAAGCTAACGCAAATTGGAAGAACAGCATCTCATATTTCGCTTGGGCAGCTTTCAGCCCAGTGCTAAGCGTATTGATTTCTCTCACTTCAGGTAGCCCCGGCATTCCCAATCTCTCTATCCCTCCCACACCCAAGTCACACTAGCTTCTCGTTTTCCCCCAGCAAACAGATAAGACTTCTTCAGTCTGAAGAAGGGTTTCGGCCCGAAACGTTGCCGATTTCCTTCGCTCCATAGATGCTGCTGCACCCGCTGAGTTTCTCCAGCACTTTTGTCTACCTTCGATTTTCCAGCATCTGCGGTTCCTTCTTAAACAGATAAAACCAATGGCCTGTTTCCTTTATCATCGTTACTTTTTTGCATATCTTTTATTCATTGTTCTTTATCTCTCCACATCATTGTCTATATCTCTCGTTTCCCTTATCCCTAACGCGTCTGAAGAAGGGTCTCGAACCGAAATGACACC
This sequence comes from Malacoraja senta, assembly GCA_038087875.1. Taxonomy (NCBI): domain Eukaryota; kingdom Metazoa; phylum Chordata; class Chondrichthyes; order Rajiformes; family Rajidae; genus Malacoraja; species Malacoraja senta. The sequence continues at coordinate 114,527,242 of CM075978.1, read as the reverse complement.
CATTCCTTCCCTCCAGAGATGCTGCCTGTCTCGTTGAGTTACTCCAGCTTTTTGTGTCTATTTTTGGGTTAAACCAGCATCTGCAGTTCCTTCCTATACATGCAACAAAACCTATGTTTGAATGTAGGCTGATGTGTGACAAACTATATAAATTACACATGAAGCTTAATGCCATTTGGAGCAAATCAGTTAATTTAATTTTTTGCCCTTCCATCATCCTCAATGTTCATTCCCTTAGCACCAATAGATTTTGCCTACAGTGTTTTCCTCAACAAATCTGCTCTTGCAGCACCTCTCAATGACGTGACTTTTACCAACCAAAGAAAAAAATGGCAGCACGTGGAAACACACATACCCAAGGTTACTTGTACATGTGACGCGCTGTCCTGATTTAGAAATCTACTGCCATTTTTTCCATAGTAAGCAATCATCAAACAGATTAATGGACCATCATATTAAACAGTTAGAAATCAGTATGGCAAATTTACCGCAGACCTGGTTACCTACCACTTTGCCAGCATCCACATTCAAAGGATCATTCTCCATAATTTCCAACTTCTCTCCCATCCAGAACAAGGGCAACATTTCCTTTGTTATCAGTCACCTTCTATCTGAACAATCTCCACATTCAATGGATCATACTTCAACATTTCTGCCACCATAATTACAGATATTGCATCAGTCTGTTCTAGTTCTTATTTGAAAAGTTTGACTCATTTGAACGTTGAAATAATTTATAGAATATCTTTAAGATATAGTTGTTTATGACTCATTTTGTGTAGTTGTATGTTCAGTACAAATTGCATTAAAAATGCAAAACTGAACGATATCAAACAATGTACAAAAGCATTTGTCAAAGTTCAAACAAATTAGATCTTTGTTACATGATGTAATGTTTGTGTGGGAAGCTGGTGAGCACTCTTTCATTCAGTTTTACTGGCAAGGCCAGTATTATTACCTGTTCATAATTGTCCTTGAAAGTATATCTGAGTCCCTTGAATTAGTGTACTCTTGATACATTTTCTCTTGTACTTAAATTCAAATAAATCTTTCAGTGAGGCAATGAAAGCCCCAACTGTAAATGTTTACTTTGTATAATCATGAAGTGGTATCACATCAGTTTCGAATGGGTGTGCGTTGATAGCAGACATTTGGTACTGATAAAGCACTTTTAGTTGCAGAGGCTGTAAGAATGGTTCACATGGGAAATGCAAAAATCTCATGTGAAAAGCACTCTAACGGGTTTAGGCAAAGGTTGTATTGACGGGGCAAAAAGAATGTGTGGTTTTTGCACGATATGCTCTATTTTGCAGAATTAACATTTCATGAACTGGTGGGTACCGAAGAGTTCAACGTTTTTTAAGAGTCAAGCTAAAGAGATGTTCTCCACAAAATTCATGTTTTTTTAAATAAACGATAAATTTATGAAAACGTAGAATGGTATTGACACTAACTAGATAATGAAGGTTTGTTTATGATCCTTGCTCAGAGCAAAGATGCGAGACCCTGGACAGGACCAACATTATCAGTACTTCTGCGGGATCTACGTCACATACAAAACAGCAAGGAAAGAGCGGTTAGACTCTTTGATTGGTTAATAGCACCAGTTACTTCCAAAAAGTTTTTCAGGTTGGTATATACAGAATAGCAGCATAACTTTTATAAACTCAAGTATTTAAAATAACCTTGGTTAGATGAAAGTGCAATAATTGAACTGTCAGAAATCATTTCCAAATGGGTGCTTATTTGAAATTGTGATATTTCCAGTGAAATAATTACAGTTAATGTCTGAAAAATGTCTCAAAAGATAACTATTATGTATTTGATTTCTCCTAATGGATCGTGCTGGTAAGCTTGTTATGTCGTACCATTTAAAGTAAATATTAGGAAGTGCACAAGAATTGTTTGGATATGACCCTTGTTTTGAGTTATCATTTTCCCCACCTATTCAATCCAACTAAGTGTTTGTGGCCGTTTATTGAGCTTCCATTAGTCTAAAAAGATTGTGAATGTTCATTAGGTAGACAAAAATGCTGGAGGAACTCAGCGGATGAGGCAGCATCTATGGAGCGAAGGAAATAGGCAACGTTTCGGGTCGAAACCCTTCTTCAGACTGATGTGAGGGTGGGGGGGGCGGGAAGAAGAAAGGAAGAGGTGGAGCCCGTGGACTGAGGGAGAGCTGAGAAGGGGAGGAGAAAGTAGGGACTACCTGAAATTAGAGAAGTCAATGTTCATAACGCTGGGGTGCAAACTGCCCAAGCGAAATATGAGGTGCTGCTCCTCCAATTTATGGTGGTCCTCACTCTGGCCATGGAAGAGGCCCAGGATAGAAAGGTTGGATTCGGAATGGGGTGGGGAGTTGAAGTGCTGAGCCACCGGGAGATCAGGTTGGTTATTGCGAACCGAGCAGAGGTGTTCGGCGAAGCAATCGCCAAGCCTACGCTTGGTCTCACCGATGTAGAGCAGCTGACATCTAGAGCACCGGATGCAATAGATGAGGTTGGAGGAGATTAGCAAATTTGCAGGTGACACAAAGCTGGGTGGCAGTGTGAACTGTGAGGAAGATGCTATGAGAATGCAGGGTGACTTGGACAGGTTGGGGGAGTGGGCAGATGCCTGGCAGCTGAAGTTTAATGCGGATAAATGTGAGGTTATCCACTTTGGTAGCAAAAACAGGATGGCAGATTACTATCTAAGTGGCGTCAAATTGGGAAAAGGGGACAACGGGATCTGGGGGTCCTTGTTCATCAGTCTATGAAAGTAAGCATGCAGGTACAGCAGGCAGTGAAGAAAGCGAATGGCATGTTGGCCTTTATAACAAGAGGAATCGAATATAGGAGCAAAGAGGTCCTTCTGCAGTTGTACAGAGCCCTAGTGAGACCACACCTGGAGTATTGTGTGCAGTTTTGGTCCCCTAATTTGAGGAAGGACATTCTTGCTATTGAGGGAGTGCAGCGTAGGTTTACAAGGTTAATTCCCGGGATGGCGGGACTGTCATATGCTGAGAGAATGGAGCAGCTGGGCTTGTACACTCTGGAGTTTAGAAGGATGAGAGGGCATCTCATTGAAACATATACGATTGTTAAGGGTTTGGACACGCTAGAGGCAGGAAACATGTTCCCGATGTTGGGAGAGTCCAGAACCAGGGGCCACAGTTTAAGAATAAGGAGTAAGCCATTTAGAACGGAGACGAGGAAACACTTTTTCTCACAGAGAGTGGTGAGTCTGTGGAATTCTCTGCCTCAGAGGGAGGCAGGTTCTCTAGATGCTTTCAAGAGAGAGCTAGATAAGGCTCTTAAAAATAGCAGAGTCAGAGGATATGGGGAGAAGGCAGGAACGGGGTACTGATTGGGGATGATCAGCCATGATCACATTGAATGACGGTGCTGGCTCGAAGGGCCAAATGGCCTACTCCTGCACCTATTGTCTATTGTCTATTGAGGTGCAGGTGAACCTCTGCCGCACCTGGAAAGACTGCTTGGGTCCTTGAATTGAGTCAAGGGGGGAGGTAAAGCAACAAGTGTAGCATTTCTTGCGGTTGAAAGGGAAAGTGCCCGGAGAGGGGGTGGTACGGGTGGGAAGGGACAAATTTACCATGGATTTCCGGAGGGAGTGGTCTCTGCGGAAAGCAGACAGGGGAGGAGATGGGAAGATGTGGCAAGTGGTGGGATCACGTTGGAAGTGGCACAAATGTCGGAGGATTATTTGTTGTATGTGACGGCTGGTAGGGTGGAAGGTGAGGACAAGGGGGAGTCGACCCTTGTTGCGAGTGGGGGGGATGGGGAGTGAGGGCAGAGTCACGGGGTATAGAAGAGACCCTGGTGAGAGCCTCATCTATAGTAGAAGAGGGGAACCTCCGTTCCCTGAAGAATGAGGATGCCCTGGTGTGGAACACCTCATCCTGGGTGCAGATGCGGCGTAGACGGAGGAATTGGGAGTAGGGGATGGAGTCCTTACAGGAAGCAGGGTGGGAAGAAGTGTAGTCCAGATAGCCATGGGAGTCAGTGGGTTTTTAGTGGATGTCGGTCAGTAGTCTATCAACTGCGATGGAGATGGACCGTAAAACCAACCAATCCCCGTCTACTGATACTCTCCTCCGCCTAGCGGAGCTGGTCCTTACCCGTAATATCTTTTTGTTTGACTCCTCCATTTCCTCCAAATACAAGGCGTAGCTATGGGCACGCGCATGGGCCCTAGCTATGCCTGCCTCTTTGTTGGGTACGTCGAACAATCCTTGTTCGAGGCGTACCGTGGCCCAGCCGCGAACACTACCTCCGCTACATTGAAGACTGCATTGGTACTACCTCCTGCACCCACACACAACTCACTGACTTCATCCATTTCACCACTAACTTCCATCTAGCACTCAAATACACCTGGACCATTTCCGACATTTCCCTACCATTTCTTGACCTCACTATCTCCATCGCAGGTGATAGACTACTGACTGACATCCACCATAAACCCACTGACTCCCATGGGTATCTGGACTACACTTCTTCCCACCCTGCTTCCTGTAAGGACTCCATCCCCTACTCCCAATACCTCCGTCTACGCCGCATCTGCACCCAGGATATGTTCCACACCAGGGCATCGAGATGTCCTCATTCTTCAGGGAACAGGGGTTCCCCTCTTCTACTATAGATGAGGCTCTCACCAGGGTTTGTTCTATACCCCGTGACTCTGCTCTCACTCCCCATCCCCCCACTCGCAACAAGGGTCGCGTCCCCCTTGTCCTCACCTTCCACCCTACCAGCCGTCACATACAACAAATAAATCCTCCGACATTTTCGCCACCTCCAATGTGATCCCACCACTTGCCACATCTTCCCATCTCCTCCCCTGTCTGCTTTCCGCAGAGATCGCTCCCTCTGGAACTCCCTGGTCAATTTGTCCCGTACCACCCGTACCAACCCCTCTCCGGGCACTTTCCCTTGCAACCGCAAGAAATGCTACACTTGTCGCTTTACCTCCCCCCTTGACTCCATTCAAGGACCCAAGCAGTCTTTCCAGGTGCAGCAGAGGTTCACGTGCACCTCCTCCAACCTCATCTATTGCATCCGCTGCTCTAGATGTCAGCTGCTCTACATTGGTGAGACCAAGGGTAGGCTTGGCGATCGCTCCGCCAAACACTTCCGCTCGGTCGCAATAACCAACCTGATCTCCCGGTGGCTCAGCACTTCAACTCCCCCTCCTATTCCGAATCCGCCTTTCTGTCCTGCGCCTCCTCCATGGCCAGAGTGAGGGCCACCGTAAATTGGAGGAGCAGCACCTCATATTTCGCTTGGGGAGTTTGCACCCCAGCGTTATGAACATTGACATCTCTAATTTCAGGTGGTCCCTACTTTCTCCTACCCTTCTCAGCTCTCCCCTCAGCCCACTGGCTCCACCTCTTCCTTTCTTCTTCCCCCCCCTCACCACCCTCACATCAGTCTGAAGAAGGGTTTTGACCCGAAACGTTGCCTATTTCCTTCGCTCCATGGATGCTGCCTCACCCACTGAGTTTCTCCAGCATTTTTGTCTCTTCGATTTTCCAGCAGTTCCTGCAGTTCCTTTTTGAACGTGAATGTTAATTAATCGTGAGGATTTGCTACAGCTTCCTGACTATGCCCAAACTCACATGGCTAAGCTTCCATATTAACATCCCAGAGGCTGGAAGTGGAGTTTTCTGTACTTTTAATCTTTGTGCTGAGATTCCATAGCATGTTAGTAGTGGGATGTGACTCATTTAATGGGTTGGAGAGGGTAAATTAATAGTAATATGAAGCCCAAGGTCACAATGGTAGTAAGGTACTTATTTCTGGTTGAGCCACTGTGTATGTGGAAGCATTCTTGGTTTTGTGCTCCTGTCTAACACATTCCCTGCTCCAAGGATGCAGATTCTGCACTGTAATATCACAGAAAACTGATATCAGAAATATAATGGTATGTTCATTATCCAAAGATAAGCCACCAAGTGGGATGGCTGTTGGCAGGTCTTCTTGATATTAAACTCACCATTACATTCAGGAAGCAGACGGGTTGCATTACCAATCTCTCAAAATGTTGCCGTGCAATTTTATCCAGCTTTTCATTGTAAAGTTCTCCAAAAATCTAGAAAGAGAAAATGAAGGTACACATCTGGTTGAATGCTGTTCATAAGCAAGTGTGCCTTTTATTAATCATGCATGTTTATTGGAAATTTAAAAAGAGCAAATAATTTCAAAATATAGTGATGTACATGAGTGTTAATGTTTTATAAGTAATTGATTAGGATAGCATTGGGAATAGAAGATTTTTGTTATGATTTGTTTAAATTTGACAGATAGGTTGCAGCAACTATTGACAGCTCAACAATTTAGATGCTGTTAACGAATCATAGAAAAAAAATCCCTTGATTAAAAACTTAATTACAGTTCCAAACTAAATGTAAAGCAGCTATTACAGGCAACTTCTGCACCCATGTCATAAATATATATAGTGGAGAGAGTAATGAGAGTAATATCTTAACCTTTATTTCATTTCTGCATTTTAGTGACATTTGGGAGAAGACCCCAGCTTTGATCAGGCGACACAATGTGAACTACTACAAAGGATTGTTTTCTTCAGAAGATTTTGATAGAATACTGAGAGAGGTAAACTCGAATATTCACAAGCCCCTGAGTAAAATCGACTAGGATGGTCAATTAAATGTCAGAATAAATATATGTGTCAATAATCTTAATCTGTGGTTATCTTTCAAGTAATCTTCTGGAAAGTAAGGTGGTATAGCATTGGACATTTGAATTCAAGAAATATAGAAGGAATAAAGGTGTAGCCTACTTTCTGAATGGAGAGAGGATTCAGAAGTTGGAGGTGCAAAGGCACTTGGGAGAGCTGGTGCAGGATTCCCAAAAGGTTAATTTGCAAATTGAGTCAGCAGTATGGAAGGCAAATGCGATATTAGCAATCCTTTTGAGAGGACTAGAATATAAAAGCAAGGATGTAATGCTGAGAGTTTCTAATGAACTGGTGAGGCCACATTTAGAACATTGTGAGCAGTTTTTGATCCAATATCTGAGGAAGGATGTGATGGCGTTGCAGACAGTCTAGAGGCGATTAACGAAAATGATCCCTGAGATAATTGGGTTAACGTATGAGGAGTGTTTGAAGGCTCTGGGCATATACTTGCTGGAAGGATGAGGGGGATCTCATTGAAACCTACCGAATAATGAAAGGCTTAGATAGAGTGGACATAGAAAGGATGTTTCCAGTAGTCTGAGAGACTAGGACCAGCGGGCATAGCTCAGAATGAAAGGACATACCTTAGAATGGAGATGAGGAAGAATTTCTTTAGGGTGGTGAATCTTGTGGAATTTATTGCCACAGATGGTGGTTAGGTAGTTTAAAAAGCAAAGATTGATAGGTTCTTGATTAGTAAGGGCGTCAACAGTTACAAGGAGAAAACAGGAGAATGGGATTGAGAGGGAAAAATAGATAAGCCATGATCAAATGGCGGAGCATACGATGGGTTGAATTACCCAATTTTGCTCCTATGTTTTACATTCTTATGGGGGAGGAGAAAGGGGGAGAGGGAGATGTTAAGATAGCACCTGGTTCCAGGAGCAGCATAGGTGAGCAGTCCCAACCTCAAACATCCAACAAGAAGGTAAAGCTAGGGGTGCTGCTTAATCTTTTGAAAATCCTACATGATTTTAAATCTTTCAAGTCTTTGTGATTCAGAGATTTGAAACTATACTCAAATTCAACTAAATTTGTCTTTCCCTGTTGCCTCTTAAATCTGAACTTTCTAATCCCCACTGAAATCTGTGACATTTTTTATCCTGCATCCAGGTCTCAATATAGAACCTGAGAGGCAATTTCCACCGCATAACATTGAGAATTCCCAGCAAGATTCCATTTTGTATGCAGTCTTGCAGTGTATTGAACTGATATATCCACCCTCCCAATCTTTCAGTAAATCCCAGACTATATTTCATAGCAAATACACAGAAATATGGGAATGTACTTTGGTTTAGATCACCAATGCACGTTATATGATCCAGTTCTTTTACACATCATAAACATTATATTACTAAAAGTCTGATCTTGACCACTTCCTGTTCTGTATATTGATTTTAGAAAAAACGCTGCCACTTACAGCTGTGATTTCTGGCCATCTTACTCAGAGTCCCCCTCCGCTGCGCAGGACAAGAGGATTTTTCCCATTGATTAAAAATAAAAGAGTTATTAGTGTTTAAAAAATGTTGAGATTCTCTCTCCTGAAGGCCACGCCCCTTCCGGAGGGACTATAAAACCCGGAAGTGTTGAGTGCCTCAGTCAGTCTCTGCAAGATGGGGGAGTGAGAGGGTCACGTCTCTCAGTCTGAGCTATGAATAACACTCTGAGTGGTTTTACTGACCTGTCAATGCCCTTAATGTGGTTTGAAAATATAGTTTGGAAATGCTAAAGCTGTGTTTCCTTTGGTTTGGAAATGCTAAAGCTTTGTTGCCTTTGGTTTGGAAATGCTAAAGCTGTGTTGCCTTTGGTTTGGAAATGCTAAAGCTGTGTTGCCTTTGGTTTGGAAATGCTAAAGCTGTGTTGCCTTTGGTTTGGAAATGCTAAAGCTGTGTTGCCCTTGGTTTGGAAATGCTAAAGCTGTGTTGCCTTTGGTTTGGAAATGCTAAAGCTGTGTTGCCTTTGGTTTGGAAATACTAAAGCTGTGTTGCCTTTGGTTTGGAAATGCTAAAGCTGTGTTGCCTTTGGTTTGGAAATGCTAAAGCTGTGTTGCCTAATTAAAGTTGCCTTGCCTAATTAAAGTTGCCGTGCCTAATTAAAGTTGCCTTGCCTTCTATATAATTAAAAGTCTAATCTTGACCACTTCCTGTTTGCGCTTTATATTGACTTTAGAAAAAAAACGCTACCACGTACGGCTGTGATTTTTGGCCATCTTACTCAGATCATCAGGTGCTGAGGATTTTTCCCATCGATGAAAATAAAAGTTATTAGAGTTTAAAAAATGTTGAGATTCTCTCTCCTGTCAATCATGCCATGAAGGCCACGCCCCTTCTGGTGGGAGGGGGAGGGACTCTAAAACACAGAAGTGTGGGCGTGGCTCAGTCTCTGCAAGATGGAGGAGGGAGAAGTCACGACTCGCTGTCTTTAATGGTTTTGCACCCTGCTTGAAGTGGTAAGAAACTGCACTTAAATTTGGTGGCCTTACACCGTGCTTGAAGTGGAATTTCAAGGAATAGCCGTGAGTCAACTGCCAGCCCACCAGCCGTGAGTGAGTGAGCTGCCAGCCCAACAGGCTTGAGTGACTTAGCTGCCAGCCCAAGAATCCATTCGGCCCACTATGTCCATACTAGCCCTCTGGAAACCAGTCCCTTCAGCCCACAACACCCAAACTAGCACTCCAGAAAGCCCCCCCCCCCCCCCCCCCACTAGCCACCAATATTGGAATTGGTGGAGAGGTGGAATATTGCGTTGGGGGACCAGCCCTCCCGTGTGTTGCTGGGAACGAACGGGTCCCACTTAGTCTAGTTGAATACTAAAGTTATCCCGGCTGAGGATCACAGGTACTGTACCTGGAAACACCGGGGAGACCTCCAGAGCCGACGGGCAGGATCTCCCAGGAGCAATGGAGCAGGAGCTGCCGACTGTGAGGGAACCC
>CM075978.1:114443658-114517411 GCA_038087875.1 Malacoraja senta | reverse complement strand
TTCTACCAGAAGATGTAAAAATTTCACTGTTATTGTAACATCAGCAGCCGGGCAGCGGTCAGATTTAAAAAAAAGGTCAGATTGGTCAACAATTTTAATTAAAAGCTCGGGTAAATAATGAACCATATGTACAGAGGGGTGGATTTCTAAAATCGCAAGGAAAAAAATCTCTACTGAAATATGTAAAAAATTTCCCGTTTCGGCGGCTGGTTTTCAAGGAGATACGTTTCGCAGGCAAAATGAGAGAGACACACACGCGCGCGCGCACGCACGCGCACACACACACACACACACAAAAAGAAAAATTATAGCTCTTGGACACTTGTAATAATCCTCTGAAGCTTTGTCTAGTTGCCCATTCTTCATATCCAAGCTGGAGTATGTACCTGAGGCCGATTGGCAGACTGTATCCAAAATTGACTTGCTGATCGGAGGCAGAGGGGAATGGATATTCTTTTGACTTGAAGTCTGTAACCAACGGTGTACCACGGGGTATTGGGACCTTTGTTGTTTATAACACATCTATATAGAAACAAGGGTCTCGGCCCGAAACGTCACCCATTCCTTTTCTCCAGAGATGCGCCTGTCCCGCTGAGTTACTCCAGCTTTTTGTGTCTATATCGAATCAACTTGGATGAGAATCTAAGGGATATGATTAGTAAGTTTACAGATCTCAATGGTTCAATGATAATTTATTGTCACATGTACCTCAGTGCAGTGAAATTCCTATTTTTACATACGGTTACATATGATTACACACAATCATATTTGAGTACTGGAGTATAGGATCGGTAAATTACACTGAGACAGTACACAAGATTCGCCACATTTCCAGTGCCATTTAGTATGATTCAAGTTAAAGGTTGTTAAAAATGTAGTGTCTTAACTTAACCATAAAGGCCTGTTCTGGTGACGGCACTGGATCCGAGTTGCAGGGTCAGCCAGGTCAGGTGGTGTTGTTGGTGTCCTTCACTGCTGCTACACCGCTCCATGCTGCAGTATGATCCTTGTGTTGAATTCATCTGGTGAGCATTTTATTTAGGACTTAGAACAGGTGACCCTGCATTATGGGGGGCGGTGGATGTGCTTCTTGAAATCGGTCGGTATTACGATTCTCAGTAACGCAAGGCCATATTTCAGTGCTTGCATCAAGAATTGCAAGCTAATGTTTAGGTTATTGATAAATTAGGAGAAGATGGTTAGTCCTAGGACAATGCCTTGCGGTACTAATGCAGTGGTGATATCTCCTTGAGCAGCAATTCTCTCAGGATAAATGCAGGGATGTCCCTCTGAGATGTCATATAGGTAGAATTGGGATGTTCATAATTTCAGTGCTAGAGCACCATTCTACAGAGCACTGTGGATGTGTGGGAATAATTGGGATTGGGTAGTCTTAGGAATTAAGTTAAGTGAAAGAAATAACTCCATTGTAGCAAATTCACTTAACGTTGAAACCAATGTTCCAGTTTACTCGGAGAGAAGATTAGGATAAGCTGGTGGCTATGCATTTTCTCTCAAAGGTTCTGTTCTTCAAATCGCCTATCCCGCCCTTTCTTGGACGGGAAGCTGTGGAAGGATACTGCGAGGCAGATCAGCTGGAAAGATGGGTGGAATGATTGCATGTAAAATTTTATCCAGATAAATGTAAGGAAATGCACTTTAGGAAGTCGCATTCTTGTAGGACCAATAGAGAAATGGCAAGGCCTTTAGAGGCATTGAACTATAGAGGCACCTTGGGGTGTATAGAATATAGGTGCAGGAGGAGGCCATTCAGCCCTTCAAGCCAGCACCACCATTCATTGTGATCATGGCTGATCGTCCCCAATATAGAAACATAGAAAGTCCATAGCTTTCTAAATGTAGCGACACAGTTGGATTGGGTAGTAAACAAGGGAGATACAAGGATCTGAAGATGGTGGCTTTTTACAAAAAAAAAAGTGCAGAAGGTATTTGATATTTGCCTTCATGAACTGAGGCATTGAATATAAGAGTTGGGATGAAGTTGTACGTTGCATTGAATAAATTGCAGTTGGAATATTATGTTCAGTTCTGGTTGCTACACTGCAGGAATTACATGGTAGTGATGGAGAGAGTGCAGAAGAGAATCACCAGGATGTTGCCTGGATTGGAGGGCTGTAGTTATAAGGAAAGATTGGATAAGCTAGAGTACTCTGGAATATAGGAGGCTGAAGGATGACTATATAAAGGGCCATTGGTAGGATAGATGATCAAAATCACTTTCCCAGGACGTGAATTTAGAGCTGTAGGCCACACATTTACGGTTAGAGTGGAGACATTTAAAGGATTTGAGGGGTGGTTATCTGGAATGAGCTGGTAGAGGAGGTAGTCGGGGCGGATGTTATTACAATGTTTGAAAGGTATTTGGAAAGGTTCGTAGATAGGGAAAACACAGCGAGATACAGGCCTAATGCAAGCAAATGGGATTAACATGAATAGGCATCACGGTCAGCGTGGAAACATATTTTATGCTATACAATTTTGTGTTCTATAATCTACCGCCCATCGGGATAGGCAACACTGGAACTTGTAACTCATAGCCAAAAATTCCTGCTCATTTCCATTCTGAAGCTATGTCCTTTTATTCTAAGGCTGAGTCCTCTGGTTCTAGACTCTCCCATTACTGGAATCATCCTTTCCACGTCCACTCTATCTAGTGCTTTCACTATTAAGTAGGTTTCAATGAAAGCCATCTCATCCTTCTAAACCCAAGCAGTTACAGGCCCAGAGCCAACCAACCCAACAAACAAAGTTAATCCAATCCCCGGGATTATTCTCGTAAAGCCCCTCCAGACCCTCTCCAATGTCAGCATATCCTTCCTCAGATATGGGGCCCAGAACTGATTACAATATTCCAAATATGACCTAATCAGCACCCCACCTATTTTGTATCATCTGCAAACTTGGCCACAAACCAATTAATTCCATCATTCAGATCATTAACATTAAACGTGAAAAGCAGAGGGATCAACACATACCCCTGTAGAACACCATTAGTCACCGACAGCTAACCAGAAAAGGTCCCCTTTATTCCCATTCTTTGCCTTCTACTTATCTTGTTCAGCAGCCTCGCATGTGTTACCTTATCAAAGACCTTCTGAAAATCCCAAGTAAACAACCTCAATAGACTCCTTTGCCTATTCTGCTTGTTACTTCCTCAAAGAATTCCAACAGATCAGGCCAGATCTCCCCTTAACAAAACCATGCTAACTACAGCCTATTTTATCGTGCTTCAAAGTACCCCGAGACAACATCCTTAATAATGGACTCTAAAATCTTACCAACCACAGCGGTCTGACTAACTGGCCTATAATTTCATTTTTTCCTTGCTCCGTTCTGAAGCACTGGAGTTACATTTACAATTTTCTAGTCCTCTGGAAGCATTCATGACTAACGATTCTTGAAAGATCGCTACTAATGCATTCCTGCCAACATTTGAAAATGTAAAAATGTTACTCTGAGTGCACGGGTTGACGGAGTGCGAGCCGAAGACGCTCGCCCATTACGGATGAGGTCCAGGGGCCCGCCTTAGCACCTGGATTTTAAGTTTTTTTTTAGTAGTTTGCCGATATCGTCATATATTCAGTTTTGTCAGAGCATTTCAGTATTCTAGTACGCGAAAATCAGTATTTTGCTGAGGAAATCAGTATTTTTACACCGTGCCATTTTGCTGAATTTGTTTTTGTTTTTTATGTGCGGTCATACCCATGTAAGAGTACAAGAATGCATAACTTGTTTATTGTGTATTTGTAATACAGTTTATTGTGTATTATATGTCATAGCTGCTTTCTTGCATTTGTCCAGATGTTTATCATTGAAAGTCATTTGGTAGCAATGTTTCCCCTTGGCCTGGGGAAACGCCAAGGGGCTGCAATCTCTCTATATCTCGTTTTCTCTTTCTCTCTCTCTCTCTCTCTCTCTCTCTCTCTCTGTCTCTCTCTCTCTCGTGCTCCCTCTAGCGCTCTCTCCCGCTCTCTCCTGCTCTCTCCCGCTCTCTCTCCCGCTCTCTCTCTCCCTCCCTCGCTCTCTCCCTCCCTCGCTCTCTCCCTTCCTCGCTCTTTCCCTCCCCCTCACTCTCCCTCTCCCTCTCTCTCTCTCCCGCTCTCTCCCTCCCTCGCTCTCTCTCTCCCGCTCTCTCCCTCCCTCTCTCTCTCTCTCCGCTCTCTCTCTCTCTCCGCTCTCTCCCTCCCTCTCTCTCTCCGGCTCTCTCCCTCCCTCTCTCACGCTCTCTCTCTCCCGCTCCCCATCTGCAGCCATCTTCTGCTTCAGTAAGGGAAGCTGCTCGGTGATTGGCCGCAACGCCCCTCGGAGACAGCGTCTGATTGGCCACCGAGTGACCAGCGCATTATGTGATTGGACACAATGCCCTTGGAAAGAGCAGCTGATTGTACATGGATTTTAAGGGAAGCTGGTCGGTGATTGGACGTAACCCCCTTAGAGACAGCGGTTGATTGGCTGTTTTTTTCCCCTCATTTCAAAATCGTACTGTTCCGATTTTTCACACTTTTTTAACTTTAAAAATCGGAACAAATACGATAAAATCGGACTAGTTGGCAGGTATGCTAATGCCTCCATGATCTTAATAGCCACCCCTTTCAGAACACTGGGGTGTAGTCCACCTGTTCCAGGTGAATTATTCACTTCAGAATCAGTCACACAGCACAAAAGCAAGCCCTTCGAACCAACTCTTCCCTGCGTATCAAGATGCTCATCTGCGCTAGTTCCATTTGCCAGCATTTGACCCGTATCCCTCTAAACTTTTCCTATCAATGCACTGTTCAAATGTCTTTCCAATGCTGTTATTGTACCTGCCTCAACCACTTGCTCTGGCAGCTCGTTCCATATTCCTACCACCCTCTCAAATGCATTTCCCCGCTGTGCACTTTCAATGCTTAACTTGTTAACGTGGAACATGGCTGTTTATTTGTGTTACACATGGAAAGAATTTGACTTATTTGGACATATAAATTGGAAGCATCTACCTGTTCACCAGATATGTTGGCAGGAGTTTGTCATTAATCATAATTGTTTGGAACTTTATTAACAGCAGAGATACTGATTTTAAATATTGGATTTAAATGCTGGCTACAGTTTTGTCTTTGGAGCACTTTCTGAATTGCATTCTATTCCAGTGAGTTGCACATCGATCAGGAACTAACTAATTAAATGTGCGTTTCTGTCGGCAGAGTGGATGTTCTTTGCGCCTGCTGAATCCTCAGGTCTTTTCTGGAACCATTTGGAACATTCTGTCTATTCTTCAGGAAGCTTTTGGGAGCATGGTTGGGGCGAATATGCAAGTATCTGTATTTTTCTTTGTATGAAAATTGTTAATAAATTAGATGGGAAATTTCTGTACAAATTGGCTAAATGACATGAATGCAATAAAAAATGTTCACTTCATTGGTTAATGTGCATGCCATATAATTAATTATTGTGCTAATTGCTGCAAAATGTTTCCATTTGATAACATGATTATTCAATTCAAAGAGTAACAGAAACATAGAAAATAGGTGCAGGAGGATGCCATTCGGCCCTTCGAGCCAGCACCGCCATTCATTGTGATCATGGCTGATCGTTCCCTATCAATAACCCGTGCCTGCCTTCTCCCCATATCCCTTGACTCCACTAGCCCCTAGAGCTCTATCCAACTCTCTCTTAAATCCATCCAGTGATTTGGCCTCCACTGCCCTCTGTGGCAGGGAATTCCATAAATTCACAACTCTCTGGGTGAAAACATTTTTTCTCACCTCAGTCTTAAATGGCCTCCCCTTTATTCTAAGACTGTGGCCCCTGGTTCTGCACTCGCCCAAGATAGGGAACATTTTTCCTGCATCTAGCTTGTCCAGTCCTTTTATAATTTTATATGTTTCTATAAGATGCCCCCTCATCCTTCTAAATTCCAGTGAATACAAGCCTAGTCTTTTCAATCTTTCCTCATATGACAGTCCCGCCATCCCAGGGATCAATCTCGTGAACCTACGCTTCACTGCCTCAATCACAAGGATGTCCTTCCTCAAATTAGGAGACCAAAACTGTACACAATACTCCAGATGTTGTCTCACCAGAGCCCTATACAACTGCAGAAGAACCTCTTTACTCCTATACTGAAATCCTCTTGTTATGAAGGCCAACATTCCATTAGCTTTCTTCACTGCCTGCTGTACCTGCACGCCAGCGTTCAGTGACCGATGTACAAGGCCACCCAGGTCTCGCTGTACCTCCCCCTTACCTAACCTAACCCCATTGAGATAATAATCTGCCCCCTTGTTTTTGCCGCCAAAGTGGATAACCTCACATTTATCTATATTATACTGCATCTGCCACGCATCTGCCCACTCACTCAACCTGTCCCGGTCACCCTGCAACCTCCTAACATCCTCTTCACAGTTCACACTGCCACCCAGCTTTGTGTCATCCGCAAACTTGCTAGTGTTGCTCCTAATTCCCTCTTCCAAATCATTAATATATATGGTAAACAGTTGCGGCCCCAACACCGAGCCTTGCGGCACTCCACTCGCCACTGCCTGCCATTCTGAAAAGGACCCATTCACTCCTACTCTTTGCTTCCGGTCTGCCAACCAATTTTCTATCCATGTCAACACCCTACCCCCAATACCATGTGCTCTAATTTTAGTCACCACTCCCATGCGGGACCTTATCAAAGGCTTTCTGAAAGTCTAGATACACTACATCCACTGGCACCCCTTCATCCATTTTACTTGTCACATCCTCAAAAAATTCCAGAAGATTAGTCAAGCACGATTTCCCTTTCATAAATCCATGTTGTCTTGGACTAATCCTTTTACCGCTATCCAAATGCCCCATTATTACCTCTTTAATAATTGACTCCAGCATCTTTCCCACCACCGGTCAGGCTAACTGGTCTGTAATTCCCCGTTTTCTCTCTCGCTCCTTTCTTGAAAAGTGAAACACTGATAATCCATATCTCATTGATCGGAAATTCCAATGATCTGCCTTCTGACTCACCGGAGCTCATTTTGAACATTCGGGGTCCCATTCTGATCCCCACTTGAAACACACTGGGGCCCTGTTGCAACACACACTTTAGACACACTGGAGGACTTACATTAAACACTTAGGGGCCCTGTTCCCACGCTCACTTTAATCTTGCCAGGGCCCTTTTCCCACTCACTTTAAATACAGGGGCCCCAAACACGTTTTAAGCATATAGGGCTCCTGTTCCCACATGCATTTAAACACAATGGGGCACTGTTTCAATTCACCTTAAATACACCTGGGCCCTGTACCAATTTCACTTTTAACACATGGGGCCCACGTTTTCTTTTACTTTAAACACTCGGGGACCCAGTTCCCACCCTTATTTTAAACACTCTGAAGCCCTGTTCGTACACTCATTTTAAAAATACTTGGTTCATTGGAAAATTTATACTATGAACAGCTGGTAAAAAAAAAGACTCATAATAAGCTTACCTATTCTTTGTTAAAATGTATTTCCAATGGTCCGATAAATCTGTTATCTGCCATCACCAAAGCCCCAAGGGTGCCAGATTATTCATTTTAGTGCCTTGATGTAATTGAGTAGAATTTTGTAATCACTATTGTAACTATTATTTCCGTGGAGGCATTTCTCAAACTTATTTATTTATTAATGAAAAATTCTTATCCAGGGGAATCGCTAAAACTGTCAAATTCAGTTTAAATTAACAGGCATTTGGTCTACCATGAAAATATTTTTATCTTTGTTTTGTTTTCTTATGAAAGTTATCTGACTCCTCCTGGGAACCAGGGATTCGCACCACACTATGACGATATTGAAGCATTTGTGATTCAACTGGAAGGATCAAAGTCCTGGCGTGTCTATGATCCTAGGTGTGTAGCATATAATCTACCCGAGCACAGTAGTGACTGCTCCCTCGACCTCATTTACCTGAAGGCTGTGTTTCTGCAGTATAATAAATTTTTCAACCTATTTTGATCATCTCTCATTATACATTATTGGATAGAAGTTAATAGAAAATATGTTGTATCTCAGACATTTCATACTTAGCCAATCAAATAATTTCCCATCTCATGGTAGATATGAACTGATAATTCAAAGATAGACACCTCCATGGAGACAAGCAAAAATGTATCATTGTAGGTGCTAATGGGGAATATGCCAGAAATCTCTAGGGAAGGAAAAGGATTTTAAAAAAAACTTCTGAGATACTATAACCAAGAAAACATGATTCTTGTATTTTCATTTCTATCAACACCTCTGGAAAAGCTGGAGAATCATGCTTTCCTAGTGATCTAGCTTATCTTATCACTACATAACACTGCACAGTTCTGAAATTGTAGAGGGGCTATCATCCTTTAAGAGGCCTTTCTTACTTTCTAAATCACTGTTCATTGCTTTCTGAGGAGTAATGTGATTTATTTTGCTTCCACTTCCTTGTGCCATGTAGAATAACTCAATAAACTAGAGGAGATTGTTTTCCTGTGGAAAATCCCTAACCATTTTGATGCTCAATGTTTATTCACCCTAAATAATCTTGTAAATGGAAGAGGGTCTCAGACCTTCAAGAATATTGTCCTTCTGTCTAATATTGCCTCCTAATCAGTACCTCATGATGCTCAGACGTGGGTGGCCCTGGCAAGCTCATGCTCCCCAGATGTGGAATATCTAACTGAAGTCCCTACTACCTGCTGTGGGAATTCACATCATCTATCCTGACAGCAGTCTACATTCCTCCCAATGCTGATATCAAGCTTGCTCTGAATGAACTGCTTCAACTAACTTTGAGAGAAAACACCCTGATGGCCTGGTCATTGAAGCCGGGCACTTCAAGCAAGCCAATTTCAAGAACGAACTACCAAAATACTATCTGCATGTCTCCTCTTCCCACCTCTCCATTATCCGGCCTCATTTCGGGAAATCTGATCATCTGGCTGTCTGTACATGTACTCCATGCCTACAAACAAAAACTGAAGTGGAGAGATAGTTACAGAAAGAAATTCAGTGCTGGTGTGTGGAAACGACATCCGCCGTGACTTTTCTGAGTCAGTGGACAGGTCCATTTTCAGGGAATCTGCAGCCAACCTGAATGAGTATGCCTCTGCCGTGACTGAATTCATCAGTATGTGTGTAGACGATTGCGTCCCCAAGAAGACAATCTGAGTGTTCCCCAACCAGAAGCCATGAATAAACTACGAGGTCAGTTCCCAGGTGAAGGCCAAGACCACCGTGTTCAAGTCAAACGATCCTGAGCGGTATGGGAAATCTTACCACAATCTTGGCAAAGCCATCAGGAATGCCAAGAGACAGATTGGGACAAACTTGCGTCCCAGTATAAACACTCGGACACCCTACTTCATTCTGAGGTACCCACCTGCTGCAAGAAGACCACTATCATCCCGGTGGCAAAGAAAACCATGATGGCACAATTTTAGGGCGGCACGGTGGCGGTGTGGCAGAGTTGCTGCCTTACAGTGCTTGCCAGAGACCGGGTTCGATCACGACTACAGGTGCTATCTGCGGAGTTTGTACGTTCTCCCCGTGACCGTGTGGGTTATCTCTGAGATCTTTGGTTTCCTCCCACACTCCAAAGACGTACAGGTTTGTAGGTTAATTGGCTTGGTACACGTGTAAATTGGCCAGAGTGTGTAGGATTGTGTTAATGTGCGGGGATCGCTGGTTAGTACGGACTCGAAGGACCTGTTTCCGCGCTGTATCTCTAAACTAAATAAACTAAACTAAAAGCAAGATCGCATGTCTTAATGACTACTATCCATTGGCCTTGAGATCCACCATCATGAAGTACTATGAGAGGCTGGTTATGGTACATATTAAATCCAGCCTACCAAGTAGCCTTGATCCATTGCAGTTGGCTTACTGCCATAACAGGTCCACAGCATATGCCATGTCCCTGGCCCTACACTAATACCTGGAACACCTGGATAAGAAAGACACCTACTTCAGACTCCTATTCAAAGACTACAGCTCGGTTTTCAATATCATTATCCCAACCACAATTTTCTCCAAACTCATGGAACTTTGAGTCAACACTGACCTCTGCAACTGGATCCTTGAAGTCCTGACCAATAGACCACAATCAGTGAGAATGTGACAAATCATCTTCTATGATAATTCTCAATACTGGTACCCCACCAGGAAGTGTTCTCAGCCCTCTACTCCGTATACCTTCATGACTATGCAGCGAAATACCAATCCAACCCAATTTACAAGTTCGCAGACGGCACCCCCGTAGTGAGCCAGTTATCAAATAATCATGAGACGGAGTAGAGGAAGGAGATTGAGCACCTCGTAACCTGGTACCAAGGCAACAACCTTCCCCTCAATGTCAGCAAGACAAAGGCGATTGTGATTGACTTTAGGAAGCGAAGCAGTACACACACCCTGCTGTACATTGATGGCGCCGAAGTAGAGATGGCCAAAAACATCAAGTTCCTGGCAAGAAATATCACCAGACACTTGTCCTGGACCAGCCTAATCAAGTCAAGTGAAGAGAGTTTATTGTCATATGTCCCAGATAGGACAATGAAATTCTTGCTTTGCTTCAGCACAACGGAATATAGTAGGCACGAATACAGAACGTATCATATCAGTGTGTCCATACACCATTATATAAATATATATACACACATCAATAAATAAGCAGATAAAGTCCAAATAAACAGATAATGGTCTATTAGTGTTCAGAGATTTGTTTCAGTTGAGTTTAATAGCCTGATGGCTGTGGGGAAGTAGCTATTTCTGAACCTGGACGTTGCAGTCTTCAGGCTCCTGTACCTTCTACCTGAAGGTAGCGGGGAGATGAGTGTGTGGCCAGGATGGTGTGGGTCCTTGATGATGCTGCCAGCCTTTTTGAGGCAGCGACTGCGATAGATCCCCTCGATGGTAGGGAGGTCAGAGCCGATGATGGACTGGGCAGTGTTAACTACTTTTTGTAGTCTTTTCCGCTCCTGGGCACTCAAGTTGCTGAACCAAGCCACGATGCAACCGTTCAGCATGCTCTACTGTGCACCTGTAGATGTTAGAGAGAGTCCTCCTTGACATACCGACTCTCCGTAATCTTCTCAGGAAGTAGAGGCGCTGATGTGCTTTCTTAATAATTGCATCAATGTTCTCGGACCAGGAGAGATCTTCAGAAATATGCACGCCCAGGAATTTGAAGCTCCTGACCCTCGCCACCATCGACCCGTTGATATAAAATCGAAGTTATGGCCAAGAAAGCACTACAATGCCTCGCCTTTCTTAGAAGGCTTAAGAAGTTTAGCATATCCCCAACAACCGTCACCAACTTCTACAGATGCGCCGTAGAAAATATTTTATCAGGATGCATCACAGCATGGTTTCGTAACAGCTCATCCAAGACAGCAAAAAATTGCAGAGAGTTGTGGACATAGCCCAGACCATCACACAAACCAACCTCACTTCCATTGACTCCATCTATACCTCACACTACCTTAAAGACCACCAACATAATCAAGGATGAGTCTCACCCCAGTCACTCCCTCTTCATGCCTATCTCATCAGGCAATAGGTACAGAAGTTTGAAAATGCTTACCTCCAGGTTCAGGGACAGTTTCTTCCCAGCTGTTATCAGGCAGCTGAACCGTCATCTCACCAGCTAGAGTGGTCCTGACCTCCCATCTACCTCATTTGAGTTATCTTTTATTGAATTTGCATTAAATGTATTACCTTTTATGTGGATGGCTTGTTTGCAAACATGTATAGTCTGACTGGATAGCACACAACAAAAAGCTTTTCAATATACCTCAGTTTACATGACAATAATAAACTAAACTATTACAATAGACAATAGGTGCAGTCGGCCATTCGGCCCTTCGAGCCAGCACCGCCATTCAATGTGATTATGGCTGATAATCCCGAATCAGTACCCCATTCCTGCCTTCTCCCCATATCCCCTGCTATCTTTAAGAGCCCTATCTAGCTACTTGGCATTAACAAAAGGCCATCGATCTGAAATCTCATCAGTTTCCCCCTCTCTATATGCAATTTAAACAGCTGAATAGTTCTTGCATTTTCTGTTTTTATTTTGAATTTCTAACGTAAAATATTTGCACAATTTTGTTATTTTTTATTTTTGTTGTAAATAATGCAAGTCACACTTTTTGGTGCCAAAATCTTTTCAATCATATTCACAGATCAGCTGAAGAAATTCTTCCAAGTCTTCCAAGCCGTGAGTACATTCAAAAAGTTGTATTCAGTTCCTCTTCATTTTATTATGTTGTGCAGGTATTTTGCACTGTATGACTGTCCACAGTTACCAGAAGTAATTATGACTCTCATTGTCTTGCCCAGGTAACTTTAATCAGCAGGAGTTGGGCGTTCCTATTATGGATGCCATACTTGAAGCTGGGGACCTGCTTTATTTTCCAAGAGGCTTTATCCACCAAGCAAATTGTTCATCAGAATCACATTCGCTCCACATCACCATTTCAACTTACCAGAAGAACTCTTGGGGAGATATGCTACGTAAAGTAGGTGGACACTTGTGATATTTATTTAGAAGTGTTGTACATAGCCAATTTTTCCACATAGCCCTCTCCCTCGGAGTATCCTAAATTTCCTCTGCTTCACAGCTAATCAGCCAATTGAATCTGCTGGGGTGAGAATGACCCATTGGCAAATTTTACATGCACACTATAGGCTCGAGAATGGTAATCATTTTCTGAGACAGGTTGAATAGTACCTGCTTGAAGACATTTATTTTCCACAATGATTGCTCCATCATGGGGGCTGGTTACAGCATGACAAACGTCTTCATTTAGCATCAAAGGTCAGGATTGAACTCAGTTGAGCAATGGAACTCTTAACCACTTAGATTTAAGAAGCAGCAGAATTAGAGTTGGTGAATTCAAGTGA
Organism: Malacoraja senta; assembly: GCA_038087875.1. Taxonomy (NCBI): domain Eukaryota; kingdom Metazoa; phylum Chordata; class Chondrichthyes; order Rajiformes; family Rajidae; genus Malacoraja; species Malacoraja senta. Next base: position 114,504,519 of record CM075978.1, on the reverse strand, counting down.
AATGATATTCCAAAGGAGTTCAAACGAAAGATTGCGTAAACAGTTAGAAAGGAAAAGTTAAAGATGTAATCTTAAATAAGCTTTTTATAGAATGAAATTGAACAGTGTTCACTTTATGCCCTAGAGCAAGGAATTGGCTTGGCATTAAACAGTTGTCAACATTGTTGGAAGGTGACTTGTGCTTTTAACTTTCTGCTGCAAGCTTCATATGTAATTAATGTGCAAATCTGGCAAGTATTTAGAAATAGTAAGGCGGTTAAAGATGAGATACCATTTTTATGAAATAGATTACATAAATTAACCAGCAAATCCTGGAGATTAGTAATTCATGGAATAACCTCAATTTCCTGAAATAGCTGTATGTTTTGCACGTTAATTTTGGCATTAATTTATTTTTCCAGCAAGATTTGCACCAACCCGCAGACACACTGCTCTGTTTTTAACTGAGATGTTTTTGCTGTATTATGGTAAGATTATAGAATTCTTATAGAATTTTTCGAGGATGTAACTAGTAGAGTGGACAAGGGAGAACCAGTGGATGTGTTATATCTGGACTTTCAGAAGGCTTTCGATAAGGTCCCACATAAGAGATTAATATACAAACTTAAAGCACACGGTATTGGGGGTTTAGTATTGATGTGGATAGAGAACTGGCTGGCAGACAGGAAGCAAAGAGTAGGAGTAAACGGGTCCTTTTCAGAATGGCAGGCAGTGACTAGTGGGGTACCGCAAGGCTCAGTGCTGGGACCCCAGCTATTTACAATATATATTAATGATTTGGACGAGGGAATTGAATGCAACATCTCCAAGTTTGCGGATGACACGAAGCTGGGGAGCAGTGTTAGCTGTGAGGAGGGTGCTAGGAGGCTGCAAGATGACTTGGATAGGCTGGGTGAGTGGGCAAATGCATGGCAGATGCAGTATAATGTGGATAAATATGAGGTTATCCACTTTGGTGGCAAAAACAGGAAAGTAGACTATTATCTGAATGGTGGTCGATTAGGAAAAGGGGAGATGCACTGAGACCTGGGTGTCATGGTACACCAGTCATTGAAAGTAGGCATGCAGGTGTAGCAGGCAGTGAAGAAAGCGAATGGGATGTTAGCATTCATAGCAAAAGGATTTGAGTATAGGAACAGGGAGGTTCTACTGCAGTTGTACAGGGTCTTGGTGAGACCACACCTGGAGTATTGCGTACAGTTTTGGTCTCCTAATCTGAGGAAGGACATTTTTGCCATAGAGGGAGTACAGAGAAGGTTCACCAGACTGATTCCTGGGATGTCAGGACTTTCATATGAAGAAAGACTGGATAGACTCGGCTTGTACTCGCTAGAATTTAGAAGATTGAGGGGGGATCTTATAGAAACATACAAAATTCTTAAGGGGTTGGACAGGCTAGATGCAGGAAGATTGTTCCCGATGTTGGGGAAGTCCAGAACAAGAGATCACAGTTTAAGGATAAAGGGGAAATCTTTTAGGACTGAGATGAGAAAAACATTTTTTACACAGAGAGTGGTGAATCTCTGGAATTCTCTGCCGCAGAATGTAGTTGAGGCCAGTTCATTGGCTATATTTAAGAGGGAGTTAGATGTGGCCCTTGTGGCTAAAGGGATCAGGGGGTATGGAGAGAAAGCAGGTACAGGATACTGAGTTGGATGATCAGCAATGATCATATTGAATGGCGGTGCAGGCTCGAAGGGCCGAATGGCCTACTCCTGCACCTATTTTCTGTTTCTATTTTAGTAGTGATTCTATGCGTGTTGGAGCAGCCCCAATTGGTCACAATCAGCTACTACAACATTAATTTTCTTGATCTTCAATCGCCCTGAGTTTGTTGAGGCCAGGTTACGCAAAGTATAAAATTCAGTTTAGTGAATTTTTTCAGCCCTGGTACAGATTCAATACTTTTGAAGATGTCTTAAATTAAGAGCAATACTGATTGAAATATTTTTATATATAGCTTTTTATTTCATGATCATTTATTCACAAGCAATATCAAGGTGAAGACATGACACAAGTATGTAAGAAACGTTAGCCCCTCACTTCAGCTCTGCAATCAAACAGGACCATGGCTGATCTATTACAATGAACCTATTCTGTTCCCATATCCCTTTATTCCTTTAATGTCCAGAAATCTATCAAGCACTGAACATAGAACAGTACAGCACAGGATCTCTTTGCCCAACATGATGCCAATTTAAACTGCGCATCAGCCTGCACAGTCTATATTCCTCAATTCCCTGCCTCTTCACGTGTCTGTTTAAATGCCTCTTAAACGTTGCTATTGTACCTGTTTCCACTACTTCCTCTGGCAGCACATTACAGGCACTACCACACTGTGTGTAATAAACCCCCCAAAAAAACTTGCCACATAAATCCCCTTTAAACCTTCCCTCTCTCCTTTTAAATCTCTGGTGTTGGATATTTCCATCCTTGGAAAAAATATCCTATCAACCCTGTCTATGCCTCTCATCATTTTATATATTGCCGTCACCCTTAAGCCTTCGACGCTCCAGAGAAATCAATCCAAGATTGTTCAATCTCTACTTGTAGCAAATACCCTCTAATCCAGCAACATCCTGGTATGAACATTAAAATCTTGACATTTTAGCCCACCCTCTCCCCCTTCCTCTCCCATATACATCCCTTTCTCCTCTGTCCCCATCCCACCCTTCAACCCTGTGCCCTACCTGGGTTTGCACCTATTTCTCTCCTCACCCTCCCCTTGCACCTACATCCTTCCTCTAACTTCCCAATTAGCAACTCTTCCACCCTTTTGTCTCACACCTTCTGCCGTTGCTTCTCTGGCCTTGTCCAACCATCTGCCTATCAAAAAACCCACCTCACCTGTAACAATGTATAATCTGCCAAGCTTTGTCCTGCCCTCCTCCCTTCCAGCTTTCATTCCCCAGCCCCCCACAATCAGCCTGAAGAAGGGTCCCAATCCGAAACGTTGTCTATCCATGTTCTCCGCAGATGCTGCCTAATCCGTTGAGTTACTTGAGCATTTTGTGTCTTTTTTTATTTGTACACCAGTTTCTTGTTTCTAACATCCTGGTGAATCTCTTCTATACCCTATCCATAGCCTCCATATCCTTATTGTAGTACAGCGACCAGAACTGCACACCAAATGTGGCGTAACCACCTTGGGTGGCACGGTGGCGTAGCGGTAGAGTTGCTGCCTTACAGCACTTGCAGCACCAGAGACTCTGGTTCGATCCCAACTACGGGTGCTGTCTGCATGGAGTTTGTGCGTTCTACCCGTGACCGCGTGGGATTTCTCCAAGATCTTTGGTTTCTTCCCACACTCGTACAGGTTTGTAGGTTAATTGGCTTGGTATGAATGTAAAATTGTCCCGAGTGTGTGTAGGATAATGTTAATGTGCGGAGATCGCTGGTCAGTGCGGACTCGATGGGGCAAAGGGCCTGTTTTCACATCATACCTCTAAACTAGACTAGACTAAACTAAACCAAAATTTTATACAAGTTTCGATTGCAATCAAAAATTCATCCTGCACAGTTCCTGAGTTTGAGAATTACAAAGGAACACCATCATCTGATGAAATTTATCCCTATCTGAGCCTTAAGTGTCCGACCCCTAGTTAGTGAAGCTATCTTCCCCATGTCTACCCTGTTGAGCCTTCTAAATGTTTTATCCTGACTACAGGTGCTGTCTGTACAGAGTTAGTATGTTCTCCCTGTGACCACTCCGGGTGCTCTGGTATTTCTCCCACTTTCCAAAAAATATGCAGGTTTGTAGGTTAATTGGCTTTTTATAAATTGCCATAGTGTGCAGGATAGAACCAGTGTACTGGTGATTGTTGGTTGGTGCGGACTTGGGCTGAAGGGATTGTTTCCACACTATGTCTCTGAACTAAACTAAACTACTTTGTATTTTTTCTGAGACTGTGTCTTCTGATCTCGAGAGGACAGAACCCTAGGCTACTCAATGATTCTTCATTTGATATACCCTCCATATCTCACCATCATCCACCTATTAAACTAACCCTACATTATACCCTTATTTGAATTATCTGCATATTCTTATTAATCTACCCCCAACTGCAGATGTTATCTCACACACACACACACACACACTAACACACACACACACACACACACACACACACACACACACACACACACACACACACACACACACACTCTCACACACACACACTCTCACACACACACACTCTCACACACACACACTCTCACACACACACACTCTCACACACACACACTCTCACACACACACACTCTCACACACACACACTCACACACACACACTCTCACACACACACACTCTCACACACACACACTCTCACACACACACACTCTCACACACACACACTCTCACACACAATCATACACACACACACAATCATACACTCAATCACCCAAATACTCAAACAATCACATACTCAAACAATCACCCAAACACACAATCACACACACAATTTATACTGGGGATATGGAAGTAAACTGGAGCACCCGGGAGAATCCACATAGTCACATGGAGAACTTGCTAACTCAACACAGACTGCACCATGGCCATACAGGTCAGAATTGATCACGGGTCTCTGGTGTTGACAGCCAGTGGCTGTACTAAATGTGACATCCAAATTATAGTAAGGCATCTCAATTCTTGCCAAAAAGGCCAACCTACTGATTGTTTTCCGAACAGACCACTGTATCTGCATTTTGACTTTCAGTGGCTGGTATGCAAGGATGTCCTTTGAACATCACCATTTCCCTATCTCATCATTCAAAAAAAGAGTTGGCATTCTGTTTCTTTTACAAAGTGGAAATCTTCACATTTTTCCACATTATTATCCAGAGTTACAATGTAACCCACTCACGCAGCTGGTCCCGGCTGTTTGAAGCCTCATTGCAACCTCATCCTACCTCATGTATCTAGTTTGGTGTCATCAACCGACTGAAACGTTAGCTACATCTTTGGTGCAGATTAGTCATGTTACAACTTGCCAACCTTAGAAGGACCCATCTACTCCCAGTCATAACTTTCCATTAACCAATTCTCAACCTACTTTGGTTGACAGTGGCACAGTCAGTAGAGTCACTACTTCATATCACCAGCGAGACTCGAGTTCATAGAGTTCTACACCATATATTACACTCCTATACAACCTTGAGAATAGGAGTACACTTAGGAGGGAAATCAGGAGGACAAAAAAGGGGGCATGATAAAGCTTTGGCAGATAAGGAAAGGAAAATCCAAATAGATTGTAAGGGAAGAAGAGTAAACAGGGAGAAATTACAGACCCATAAATATCAACGAGTTCATCTATGCGGAGGCACAGAAAATGGGTGAGGTATTAAATGAATATTTCTGGTGCATATTTACATTGGAGAAAGACGTGGATGCTAAGGAACTGAAGGAAGAGATTTTATAAGTACAATCATTCTCCAACTTGTGTAATAGCCGATTTGTGTAAACAATTCTCGCATTTATGTTAGCAATTCTTTAAGACCACTGGTTTAATTCTGAGTTGCGCATCTCGGTAGCAGTGCGCCACTGCTCATGCGGCCATTTTTGCAAGCCATCTATTTTTTGCGAGCTCCCACATAGTGTCCGCGTGGGATTGTAGATAGTGAAGATGGTTATCAAAATAGAAAACTGCATTCAGAAAGTATTCAGACCCTTTCACTTTTTCCACATTTTGTTACGTTACAGCCTTATTTCAAAATGGATTAAAAAAATTTTTTTTATCATCAATCTACACACAATACCCCAGAATGAAGAAGTGAAAACAGGTGTTTAGAAATTTTTGCAAAGTAATTAAAAATAAATAACTGAAATATCACATTTACATAAGTATTCAGACTCTTTGCTATGACACTCAAAATTAAGCTTAGGTTCATCCTGTTTCCATTGATTATCCTTGAGATGTTTCTACAACTTGATTGGAGTCCACCAGTGGTAAATTAAATTGATTGGAAATTGTTTGGAAAGGCACACACCTGTATATATAAGGTCCCACAGTTGACAGTGCATGTCAGAGCAAAAACCAAGCCATGAAGACGAAGGAATTGTCTGTAGACCTCCGAGACAGGATTGTGTCGAGACACAGATCTGGGGAAGGCTATAAAACAATTTCTGCAGCATCCCGAAGAGCACAGTGGCCTCCGTCATTCTTAAATGGAAGAACTTTGGAACCACCAGGACTGTGGATATAATGGCAGTTTCTATACCTTCTCAAAGTCCAACTTCGATAACCATTACTTCTCGAGAATGTGATGGAGCTATAGTTTACGCACTCACCGAAATCTTATGAAAGCAAAACAAATTCTCTGGACGTTGCTTCTTGATTAATTGGTCATTATTGAAGTAATACATAACAATTAAATAACTTATAACTTTCCGTTCTCTATAGCTGTTCCATTCATGGCATATAAATCATATAAGAGTGTGGCGTCCCGTGTCTGCTATGATCGTGAGATTGTGGTAAATTTGTTAGCCTGCACATCCTTCGAGACAAACTAAAACTCAAATCTATGAGTCTGCGCTAGTCTCCTCCAAAGTAGACACACCCCTCTATATATCAAATCCCAAATAAAAGTACAGACAGATAAAAAACTAAAAATATTAGACATGGCTATAATATACTGACTTAAGCTTAATGGCTCCTACATACCGGCCCCTAATTGTTCTACGCATATAACGAAGCAATTACCAATAAACATTAAAATAAAAAGGAGCTATAAAAGCTTAACATACATCAAAAACAAAAGTAATATGCACTATATATTAGCACTCAGACTTCTTTAGCGATTCTTTTAACTTCACCTTAGCCTTCTAGAAGTTGACATATCTTGGTTATTGGTCTTACCAAGACGTTGTTCTTAGTCTGAAGTCGTACCGTACGCACCAAACCTTTAACGTCTGGCATGATCTCCAGTATCCTTCCCATCATCCAAGAACCTCATGGTGCAGTAGAATCAACCACCAAAACGATATTGCCTTGAATAAAATTTCATTTTACTCAACCATCGTTGTCGTTCTTGGATTAGAGGCAAGTATTCTTGTGTCCACCTTTTCCAAAAAAGATCTGCCATATATTGTACTTGTCTCCATCTGCGTCTAATATGGAAATCTTCCTTCACAAAGAGCCCAGGTGGTAGTATTGGATTGGTTTTCAACAGAAGAATATGATGTGGTGTAAGTGCTTCCAGGTCACTCGGATCATCAGAACTCTTGATAATGGGTCGATCATTTAAAATTGCTTCAATTTCACAAAATAAAGTTTGCAATCCTTCATCATCCAGAACTTGTTGTTTAAGAACAGAGCGCAGCACATTTCGAACCATGCAGATCAATCGTTCCCAAACACCGCCGTGATGGGATCCCGTCAGAGGATTAAAATTACATTCTATCCCTTTCTGATGCAAAACACTCTGATTTAAGCCTTTAAATGCTTCTCTCAATTCTCTTTCTGCTCCCAACAAAATTCGTACCATTATCTGATCTTAATGATAAAACTTGACCTCGTCGACAGATAAATCTTCGTAATGCATGAATACAGGAGTCTGTGTCAAGTATAGATGTAACTTCAAGATGTACTGCTCTGCTTGCTATGCAAGTGAAGATCACACCATATCTTTTCACAAGACTTCGTCCTCTTGACTTTTATAGGACCGAAGTAATCTACTCCCACATCTGTGAATGGAGGTTTATCAGGTAAACTCTAAGGCAATTTTAGTGCAGTGAAATGAATTTGACAGCAGTGATACACTTAAAAAAGAACACACAATACACAATAGAATTTAACACAAGCATCCACCACAGCATTCTTCACTGTGGTGGAAGGCAACAAAGTTCAGTCAGTCGGGATGATCCAAACTCCGATGATCCAAAGCCCTCTCGTCGGGATGATCCAAACTCCGATGTTGGGATGGTCGAACACACTGCGGCTTTGGAGTGTCCGAATCGGCCACTTTCCTACCGGAGACCTTGGCTTCAGGATGTTATAGGCCGCAGGCCGGCGGTTGGAGCTCTTCTCCGGCTATCCCCGGCAAGGGATCCCAGATGGTAAGTCCACGCCACGTCCGCGGCTAGAAGCTCTGCAGACCACAGCCCCACGATGCCAAAGTCACCAGGCCAGCGATCGGAGCACTCCTTTCTGGCGACCCCCGGCAAGGGTTCGCCCGCTCCATGATGGAAAAAGTCCACGCTGCGCCCGCTACTGAAGCTCTGGGCCCAACTCCGGGAGAGGCCGCTCCAATCCATGCTGTTAGGCCGCAAGGGAGGCAACATGGGAAAAAAAAGGGTTTCCCCCTTTTTCCCCCCCCACCACCCCCTACACAAGAGACACTCAAACTAACATTAGACACACCAAAAAACAAAAAAAGTTGAAATAGCGAACACGCTGCTGGCAGGGCAGCCGACTCGCAGTGCCCCCAGTGACCTCCAGAGGTAAGTCTGCCATTTTCTGTTCTCCAACCTTTTCACGCTGTCGTCTGCACACAGTACAATTTTTTATTATCTTTCTTGCAGCAGAGTAAAGGGGCTGTCCCACTGTACGAGCTAATTCAAGATAGAAAAAAGTGCTGCAGAAACTCAGTGGGTGCAGCAGCATCTATGGAGCGAAGGAAATAGGCAATGTTTCGGGCCGAAACCCTTCTTCAGACTGATCAATGCTGCAAGTTTGAGTCGAGGGCAAACTCTTCTAAACTCGCAGATGAGGTCGCCGCAGTGGGAGCTAATTCATGAGTTCTCCCGAGATTCCCTTGATTGGAACTCGGAGAAATATGGTAATAGCCGCTCGTAGGTACTCGGGGCTCTCGTGGACATTTTTCAACATGTTGAAAAATCTTCACGAGTCTTCACGAGCGTACTGCGTTTCCCGAGTACCTGCCGTTAGCGTTACGAGCCGCTAAGAGACGTCCCGAGCTCCGACGTACCCGCTACGTACATTCTACGTGCTTACCACGAGTTTGATTTTTTTTTAAAACTCGGGAGAGCTCTTGAATTAGCTCCCACTGTGGCGACTTAATCTGTGAGTTTAAAAGAGTTTGCCCTCGACTCAAACTTGCAGCATGGTCGACACGTGGTCCTAGGAGGTCCTATGAGGTCACTGGAACTCTCCTTCATGCTCGAGGGAAGTTCCCGCATACTCGCGGCCTCAGTTTGGTCAAGGAAACATTTTCAGCATGTTGAAAAATTTTCCGCGAGTAAAAATTGGTCGGCATGGTTCTTTTGAACTCTTAGTGCAGTGGAGTGGGGTCGCTATGTAGTTACAGGCAGTCGAGGGCAGCCGTAGGCAATCTCCTGTGCTGACCGGGCATTTTAATTGGCTCATAGGAGTTTTCAGGACCAAGGAAAACCGAATGTAAAATGCCCGCTAAACTTTATTATAAGTTGTCTTAAAAGTGTCTCCACTCCTTCTCTCCCCCTCCCCCCCCCCCCCGCACTCTCTAAAGGACTTACCATACACTGTGCAGCCGTCTTTTACCTTCCTCTTCATCGCGGGTGTGAATTTCAGACCGCTCCCCCGCTTTCCCTGGCCCCCGCCTTTGCGATGTGTGTGTGTGGGCGGTCGGTCGGTCGATCCAGCTCGCGGTTTCATCGCTGACGGTCGATCCAGCTCGAGGTTTTTCAGGCGAGTGCCCTCGAGCTTGATGGTCGAAGACAGTCGCTGATAGGTCGCATCAGTGGGACAGGCCCTTTACATTTGATAATCCAATATTTCTTACGAAGTTGCGACAGCATGTGATTTCTTCCTCCATGTCCGATCTGTTCATGGATATGTCGTAATAGTAATGTTGAAATATGAAAGCGGATGCATAGCCTCTTCATGCATTGCTAGTCTATTCAGGCGACCACCTACTCTCAGAAGCTTATACAAATGACTGCTTCTTTTGACACCATGAACACCAGCCTTCAACGTTGCTGTCTCTTCTTTGAATCTTTGTCTTTGACAGAAAGAGATAATTGCCTTTTCTGCTCTGAGAAGATCCTCAAGATGTAATCCCTGGACGTGGTACGATGCCTTGAAGTCTTGCATCTTCTTTTCAACCTTTTCCTTTAGTTTATCAGGATCCTTTTCAAAGATACCTTCAGTAATCTCTTTCCTTTTTCGATAACCTTGTTTTGGCTTTTAGAAACCAAGCCACCCCAGTCATCAACTTATACCATGATGAAAAATGGGTAATTAAATAGTTCGTTGAGTCCGATGAATTCTCAACAATAACATTCACTGTGATGTCTTGTTTAATTTCCGGATAATTAGCAGAGATTTCAAATCCCAGTTCAAGCTTTGGCCATTCTCTGTCTGCCTTACAGAGAAACTCTGGTCCCTTGATCCATCTTTTATTGCTTAAGAAGCGGTCTGCTGTTAGTCCTCTAGAAGCTTCGTCTGCAGGATTTTCCTTTGTGTTAACATATTTCCACTGTGATACATTAGTAGCACTCCTTAAAGGTCTGTCTCACGAATCTGCGGTCATTGGCGGCGAAACGGGAAGAATCTGCCGCCATAGACCGCGCACTCGTGAGAAAGAACAATTCCCGGGCCGTGCGACGGTGTTCCCAACACCGCGCGGTGCAAAAATAAAATCGACAATGTCGAAAACCAAATACTCACCGCACAACCTCCACCAGTGATGCACGAGTGCGCACGGCCGCTCGCACGGGCCGCCGCCAGTGTGGGTCGAGCGCCGTGCGTCAAACCTCTGCCACAGCCTCCGCCAGTGACGCACGTGCCGCCGCCAGTGAGACACGTGTGCTGCGCGGCCGCAGGCACAGCCACCGCTACAGCGCCGCGATCAGGATGGCCGCCGCCACAGCCGCCGCTGGTGAGTCACGTGCGGGGGGCCGACGTCATCGCAGTCGGCCCGCCCTTTTTTTACTTACCGCAAGCACGTGGGACCCGCCGTGTTTGAATTAACTCGGCCCCCGCGCAGCATCCGTGCGGCGACCCAGTGGATAGGCTCGACGCTCTCGCCGTTGCCGCGCGGTCCTAGCTACCGTCTACACCGCGCTTCACCGCCGATGACCGCAAACAGGTAAGACACGGCCTTTACATAAGAGATTCTGTTTGCTACAAATGTTAGAAAACATTTGTTTTCGTTGTTGAAGTACTTAAGCACTGTAGTACTATCAACCTGAGCACTAGTACTATCAACTCGAGCACTGTAGTACTATCAACCCGAGACGAGGAAACACTTTTTCACTCAGAGAGTGGTGAGTCTGTGGAATTCTCTGCCTCAGAGGGTGGTGGAGGCAGGTTCTCTGGATGCTTTCAAGAGAGAGCTAGATAGGGCTCTTAAAAATAGCGGAGTCAGGGGATAGGGGGAGAAGGCAGGAACGGGGTACTGATTGGGGATGATCAGCCATGATCATATTGAATGGCGGTGCTGGCTCGAAGGGCCGAATGGCCTACTCCTACACCTATTGTCTATTGGCTATTGTCTATTGACTAACCAGCAGCAGCGGCTTCTGCAGTTCGTCTGTCTTTATTTTCTTTTTGTCTTAAGTGTATGTTTTGGTCGTAGTTTATATATTATTTTATCTGTGTATATGTGGGGGGGGGGACTTTAAAAACTTTTCAATCTCTTCCTTGTACGGGGACCCCGACCTTTCCCTGTCGGGTCTCCGTTGTCGTTGGGGCCTAGCACCGTGGAGCGGCCTCCAACCGGAGCCGACCAGGGGCTCCAGTCGCGGAGCCTGCGGACCTGGCATCGTGGAGCTGGCCGACTTCGGAGCGTGGAGGGCTGTGGTGTCGCGTGGCTGCGACCCGGCTTCGGAGCCTCGAAGGCTCCAGCTGCAGGCCCGGTGGACGGTGACATCGGGAGCTCGCGGGTCCCTGGTGGGAAACCGCTTTTCGGAGCTCCCGCAACGGCAACTTCGCCTGCCCGGATTGCGGGGTTAAAACGACCCAGAGCGGGGCCTGACATCGCCCGGCGCGGCTTTAATGGCCGCCGGACTTACCATCGCCCGTCGGGGGGGGCTCCAGCATCAAGACCCGGAGCAGGGCCTTACATCGCCAGGCGCGGCTTTAACGGACTTACCATCACCCACCGGAGGCTTTAACATCGGGGGAAGAATAAACAACAGGGGAGAGACAAGACTTTGCCTTCCATGTGTGTATATATTTATATAATGGTATGTGGACACACTGATCTGTTTTGTAGCCAATGCCTATTATGTTCTGTTGTGCTGAAGCAAAGCAAGAATTTCATTGTGCTATCAGGGACACATGACAATAAACTCACTTGACACTTCACTTCACTTGACAGTGAGGAGGGGTTTGGAGATTCACTGTGATGGATGTTTATGTGATTTGTGTTAATTGTGTGCCTTGGTTTTTTCATGTTTGTATGACTGCATAGACTTAATTTTGTTTGAACTTAGGTTCAAATGACAATAAATAGTATTCTGATACTGTTGTTATAATTTTCCAGTCTTAGATATGAAACAGTACCGTAGCCACTTTCACTTGCGTCTGAAAAGTGATGCAGCTGTGTATATCTAATTCGACCAAAGTTTATAGGCTTCATGCATCGGTCCACTTTGAATTGTGAGATCTTGTTGAGATCTGCTAACCACTCTGTCCATCGCCGAGAGAAGGTTTACGTTATACTCTCATCCCATCCAAGTTTTTCCTTACAGAGATCCTGTAAAATCAACTTGGCGGACAGTGTAAATGGTGCAAGAAATCCTAAAGGGTCGTAAACAGAACCAATCACGGATAGGATACCCCTTCTTGTACATGATTGCTCTTGAATCGAGATTCTGAACTTAAACACATCTTCAACACACCAGTGCAGTCCCAGTGCTCTTTCCATTGGCAGATTGTCTTTGTCCAAATCCAACTCCCTGGCCTCCTTGGCTCTGTTATCTAGTGGAATGCTTTCCAACACAACACGGCTGTTGCTGATCCACTTTGATGGCCTGAATCCTCCCTTATTGCAGCGGGATGTCAGATGTTTTACCATTTGAATTGCGTCCTTTTCCGAAGACATGGATTTTAAACAATCATCCACATAAAAGTTGTTCTTTACTATGTTTGTCACTTCTTCTGGAAAGTGAGCTTTATTGTCCTCTGCGGTCTTCCTTAATGCAAAGTTTGCACAACTCGGTGATTACACTGCTCCAAAGAGATGTACCTTCATCCGGCGGTATTCAACGAGATCTTGTTGTGCATCACCATCAGGCCACCATAAGAATCGCAAATAGTCAATATGCTTTTCTGATGCTTTGACTTGATGAAACATTGCTTTAATATCAGCCATCAAAGCAACTGGTTCTTGGCTGAATTTAATGAGAACTCCAATGAATGAGTTGGTAAGGTCCGAACCCTGTAGTAGTTGAAAGTTAAGTGATGTTCCTTTGAAGACTGCAGCACGGTCAAAGACCACCCTCAAAGTCCCTTTCTTTGAGTGATACACCCCATGGAGTGGAATATACCAAAGCTCTCCATCACTTCGATTCAGCTGGTCTGTTGGTACCATTTTGTCATAATCGTCAATCATTTTCTTTTAGGAAAGATGTGTATTCATCATGAAATTTTGTATTCTTGCCAAATTTGCGTTTCAAATTCTGGGTGCGCTGCTCTGCAATGCGACGATTATTCGGCAGATTAACACATTCCTGTTTGAAAGGTAAGTTTATACAATAATGTTCTTCTGTCATCTTTACTGATTGATTCATAATATCCAAGAACTTTATCTCCTCTCTGGACATTTCTTCTGATTCCATGTCGTGATTGTATTGCTTGATCAATAACTCTTCTAATTTAACAGTAGATATTCGATTGCCAGCAGCAGCAGGGAAGTTATTCTTATTCCCGCCTTTGTTGTTTCTTCTCAAAGAGCCATAGACAACCCATCCGAGTAGGGTTCTCACAGCAAATGGTCTGTCCCCTTGACTGCTGACAAACTCTTTAGGTTCCAATGTCTTCAAAGCATTCGTTCCGATAAGTAGGTCGATACCAGAATTTATTTTAGGTATCTTGACATCCCTCAAGTAAGGCCATTGTTTCAAGTCTTCTTGCTTGGGTATATTTAGATAAGAAACCAACATTTATTTGAGGTGAGGTAACAGCATCACTAGTAGCTGGTTTCTCCTTCTGTTCTATTTACTCAGGCTTCTTTTCCGTATTCTTCTGTTCAGTGTGAAGTAATTCAGGATGATCTTGTGTGCACTTCTTACAAGTTATACGACTCTTGCAGTCTCTAGCCATGTGTCCTTTTTTCAAACATCCAAAACAGATTCCCTTCTCCTTTAAGAAGTCCATCTTGGCTTTATATCCCTTCTCCTTGAATTTTCGACACCACCTTATGGTTTGACCAAATTCATCACATGACAAACAGAACCCTTTTTGCTTAATAGTGGATGCATCTCCTCTCATTCCACCTGTCATTTCTACAGGTATTACAGCGGTCGCAAAACTGCTTTCTTTAGGTCCTGATCTTTTGTTCTTGTAAAAGTAGAACCTTTGATAGTTACAATTGGTTTAGGATCTTGAATACTCCCATGGCGTAGATTTGACATTAACCGTACTTCCCTTTCTATGAAATTCACCAGATCAGGAAGCATGGCTTCTCGATTCTCATTTTCCAGTATCAGACCTGCTTTATCCCTCCACCTTTATGCCTATAGGGCAGTTTTAGAATGATAGTCTTCATATTACTAACAACATTCATTTCTTCCATGTGGTTGAGATTTCTCATCGAGCTACAACAACCTCTAAGAAATATCGCAAACTCATGCAATGCCTTCACATCTTCTGGCTTGATAACTGACCAAGCAAAGGTCTTCTTCATGTAAGCATTGCAATCCTCTGTTCATTTCCAAAATGTTCTTTTAGCAATTCTCTTGCCATTCAATAGCCCCTCATCTCCAGGCAAATGTCGACAACTTTTAACAAGCAAGTTTGAATATCCGCTTGTGTATTGCTCCAGAAATCGTAAGCGATCTCTTTGATTAATAGTTTTCATTTCCACTCCTTCCTCAAACACTATTATGAAACTTTCATATTGCAATGGATCACCATCATACTTAGGAATTTCCATTGGAGGTAAGGTGGAAGAAAGATTCTGTAGAGCTATGAGCTCGCTGATTTTTGTTTGATTCCTCATCAATTCACAGAATTCTTGTTGAAATCCCTGGTTGGGCACAGATGTATGGTATAGTGAACAGGCTTGTGCCAATCTTGGCTCATTTGATCCTGTGCATTAGGCCTCTGAGAAGAGTGCCGAGTTGCTGGCTTATCACGAGCCCCAACAGACGTCCCATAAGTTGTTTGCTTCGGTCTAGCACCCTGTTGCTGAGATGAAGTTCCTTGGCTCATCCACCTAGTTAGTGCGTGTTCTGAGTCACAAGACCAGATATTCTCTGGATGTTTATTTAATTTAGCTGCTGTTTACAGCTTAGCCGCTCCTTTCCCTATTAAGGAACTTTTCTTCCAAGACGCTTTCGAACCACACCTTAAACCTTGACCTCCCAGTATCTCAATCTTCGCCCTGGCTTCTTCCAACTTTGTATCCAGTTCCAACTGTTCCTTCTCTCTACTTAACTGCCTTCTCTGTTCCTCAACCTCTCTCTTCGTCTGTTCCGCACTTGCCTCAGCCTCTCTCAACTGTTCTTCCTGTGCTTCAATCTCATGCTTTTTCACCAAAGCGGCAGCTTGTAGCAAAAGAGCAGCCATAATTGCTTCAGCTTCCACACGAGCAGAGACCCTTGTGGTTGAACTGGCTACAGAACCAGATTTATGTCTTGATCTTCGTGTAGGGACATTTGAAATACTATCTTGGGGTCTAATTTCTTCTTCCATTTCAGCACCTTGTGGCACAGCTTCTCCCACTAGAGCGTAATGTTTGTGCCATCATTTCTGACGACCACTTCTCCGCCTCTTCCATGAAACTGAGGAAAACATTTGTTCTCACTCGATACCACTTAATATGCCATTCACATTCTTTCCCAGATAGTTGCTTTTCTCCAACCTCACCGCAGAGGTTGAGTAATTGTTCCAGATTGGCCTGTACTTTCCTCGCATTCTCTTCTGATTCCATTAGTTCCCTCTGGTATTCAATCGACTTGATAACCTGCTTCCACAGTTTGTTTCTGTCCTGGCATTTTTCCAGGTAACCTGCTTGTCCTTTTTCAGTGAGCTTGGTAACTCACCTTTCATATCTTCTCGATTCTTGCTCCATATCTCCCTCCTGTGGCGATTCTTCTTCATACTTACCTGCTGACTCCATAATGAGTAAATCCTTAATCGCAGTGTTTTATAAACACCCGTAAGAATTCAAAACAACTGGTCTTGAAAACACATCATTAATTCCAAGGTTACGAAGTCTTCTTACCCAGTATCTATTGTAAATAATCTCCAGCTTGAGCACGCCGTATCTTGTAGAAATTCATAACATCATCTTGGTTGAAAAACATCGGAAAAAAATGGAGATTCTCAAGGTCAACACCTGCTCTGGTGCTCATACCTTATCTTCTAGTTACCATAAACAAGCTTCTCGAGGCTGTTTTCAATAATTTTGCAGGCTATTACTGCAGACTTTAGCTTTAAAAATTCTGTCTTTAAAGAAAGTTGACTTTCAAATATGCCAAAGCCATCTTACGGTACCCAGGTATGAAGTCGTCAATCTTTGTTCTTCTGATGACCCAGGTCCTGACCGTGTCAATTTGCTTACGACCGGCAGATTCTTTGTTCCAAGATTCAAGCTCTAACCTCATCCGTAGAGATTCAGCTTTCTTCTTTCGTTCACTCCACTCGTAGCGCCACGTTTTTTACTTAACTCCACTCTTCTCCACTAGGTCGGTGGGGGCGCTGCAAGCCGGCAGCCCTGCCAGCAGCGTTTTTGTTTTTTTAGTGTGTTTTAATGTATGTTTTTAATGTTTCTTTGTGTGTCTTGTGTGGGGGTTGGTGTGGGGGGGTAAGGGGGAAACGGTTTCGGTCGCCTCCTCCACGGAGAGGCGACTTTTTCCATGTCGCCTCCCCGATGCCCTAACATCGAGGATCGGTGTGGCCTTTCCCGGAGACACACCCGGGGCTTCAGCTGCAGGCGCAGCGTGGACTCTTGTCACGGAGCGGCCTAGCCCTCGCCGGAGAGGGAGCGCTCCGTTCGCTGGAACGCGACAGCCTGAAGCCGGGGTCTGCAGAGCTCCAACCGATACAGGACTTACCTGGACTTTACCTTGCCTTCTCATCTGGACGCCCGCAGCAGCGACTGCGGAGGTTTGAGGGCCCAACCACGGGGGAAAATGGATGAGGACTGGCCAAATTTTGTGCCTTCCACCACAGTGATGAATGCTGTGGTGGATGTTAATGTTAAATTTTTATTGTGTTTTTGTGTGTTTTTCATTGTACCGCTGCTGGCAAATTCATTTCACTTGCACTTTATGTGCAAGTGACGAATAAAACTGATTGATTGATCTTAAGAACAGTTTTTACTTATTTTGTAATGGCAGTTTCTATACCTTCACAAAATCCAACATCGATAGCCATTACTTCTCGAGAATGTGATGGAGCTATAATTTACGCACTCACCAAAATCTTATGATAGCAAAACAAATTTTCCAGATGTTGCTTCTTGATTAATTGGTCTTTATTGAAGTAATACATAACAAAGAAATAACATAACTTTCCTTTCTCAATAGCTGTTCCATTCATGGCATATAAATCATATACGAGTGTGGCATCCCGTGAGATCGTGGTAAAAACTGTTAGCCTTCACATCCTTCGAGACAAACTAAAACTTAAATCTGAGTCTGCGCTAGTCTCCTCCAAAGTAGACACACCCCTCTACGTATTAAATCCCACCTATACAAGTACAGACAGATAAAAAACTAAAAATATTAGACATGGCTATAATATACTGACTTAAGCTTAATGACTCCTACAGTGGAGATGGGAGAACCTTCCAGAAGGACAACTATATCTGCAGCACCCTACCAATCAGGTCTTTATGGTAGTGGCCAGACGGAAGCCACGCCTCAATAAAAGGCACATGACAGCTCGCTTGGAGTTTGCCAAAAGGCACCTAAGGGACTCTCAGACCATGAGAAACAAGATTCTCTGGTCTGATGAAACCAAAATTGAACTCTTTGGCCTGAATGCCAAGCGTCACATCTGGAGGAAACCAGGCACCGCTCATCACCTGGCCAATACCACATCTATGGTGAAGCATGGTGGTGGCAGCATCATGCTGTGGGGATGTTTTTCAGCAGCAGGAACTGAAAGACTAGTCAGGATCGAGGGAAGGATGAATGGAGCAATGTACAGAGAGATCCTTGATGAAAACCTGCTCCAGTGCGTTCTGGACCTCAGACTGGGGCGGAGGTTCACCTTCCAGCAGGACAACGACCCTAAGCACACACCCAAGATAACGCAGGAGTGGCTTTGTGACAAGTAGTGAATATCCTTGAGTGGCCCAGCCAGTGCCCGGAATTGAACCAGATGGAACATCTCTGGAGGGACCTGAAAATAGCTGTGCATCGACGCTCCCCATCCAACCTGACAGAGCTTGAGAGGATTTATAGCGAAGAATGGGAGAAATTACTCAAATACAGGTGTGCCAAGCTTGTAGCGTCATACCCAAAAAGACGAGGCTGTAATCGCTGCCAAAGGTGCCTCAACAAAGTACTGAGTAAAGGGTCTGAATACTTATGTAAATGTGATATTATAGTTAATTCTTTTAAATTATTTTTCAAAAAATTCTAAACCTATTTTTTATTGTGGGGTATTAAGTGTAGATTGATGATAAAAAAAGAAAGAATTTTATCCATTTTAGAATAAGGCTGTAACGTAACAAAATGTGGAAAAGTTGTAGGGGTCTGAATAATTTCTGAATGCACTGTAGTGGGATCTTGATCAGTTGGGCAAGTGGGTTGAGGAATGGTTAATGGCATTTAATGCAGATAAGTGCGAGGTGTTGCATTTTGGGAAGTCAAACGGGCGCAAGACCTTCACAGTGGGTAGGGCTCTAGTGTTGTGGAGCAGAGTAATCTGAGTTTAGGTATAGTGTTGTAGAGCAGAGGGATGAGTGTGTTAATATTAGTTAATAAAATTAAAGACACCATAAAATGGAGGATCCCTGCACTTGTCAGAATTGCTTAATCCTTGTCAGCTGAACTTTACAGGCTTTGGTTGGCGCCAGCCAGTCTAGGCTCAGACTGATATGCAGGATGGTAAAGTCCAGGTGTTCTCCCTGTTTCTTTTAAATTGATAACATGTATAGCAGTTTTTGCAAACTAGCCTTAAATGCATCATTTCTATTGGATTTCTATTGGATTGCTGCAAAAGCATTGTAAATAGTATAAATAATTTTGCAAGACGGTCATCCTGCTAATTGATGATTGGTCGAACTGTTGAGCCTTGGAGAAATTGTTTGGATCTCAGGGCACATGTTTCAATGTTTGTTCTTGTTTGCTTCCTTCGAGAGCTTTCTTTCTTATACAATGTATAAGCTGCTGTATTATTGGGTTAGGGAAATGTCTGTTATGTATGGGGTTAATCGATATCTGTAATTGGATTATTAAGAGACCACCCCCATGTGGTTCGCCCCCTAGAGGTCCCGGGACCTATAAAAGTCCGTTGCCATGAGGTCCAGCGTCGATCTTCTGGGAGAGCGCTTGGGACTGCATGAACTTCTGGAGTGTCTCTGTCTGAGCGAGGCCTAGAGGGCTTGATCAGGCAGATACGAGGAACGAACTCACGGTGGGATAGATACAGTAGTTGAACTGTAATTGCGCTTTGTCAAAATAAAGATTAGTTCAAGTGCTTGATTCAGTGTTTTTTTTACTGAAACTAGACTGGGGGGAAGCTTAGAACGAGCAATTTACATTGGGGGCTCGTCCGGGATATCAAAAGACCCCCAAACACAAGTTTGCAATCAAGGGTGTTGAGCTGTTTCGATCGCGAGTGCAGAAATTGGGCCCACGGTGCGGTTTTTGCATTGATTTTCAGCACTTTATTAGTCGGAGCGGATCGATCGTTCGCAGGTTTGGGAAAGGGTCTAATGGAGATCATTGGAACAGTCTAGCAAGCACGGGGGGGGGGGGGGTGGTTAGCGCTCCTTTGGGTTAGGGGCCCATGAAACCAGGGTGGGGTTAGAGGCCCTGCTGGGGTTGAGTTAGAGGCCCTTTCCTGGGTTAGAGGCCCAAATCTTTGGTCGTAGTTGGCAGACTGCAGCTGCTTTAACGAGAGCCAAACGCGCTTCATCGGGCGAGGAGAGGCCCAGGGTTAGATTTGGTATCCAATTGATGGGGTATTAAAATACAGGTCTGACCTACGTATCGATCGGATCTTTGCCGGAAGCGCGAATTGAAAAGGTGCGCTCTGAAAATCGGCATGGATAACTCACAGCGCAAAGCGGCTAGGCACTGAATCCTTGGTGCCTAGCAGAGAGGAGTGTCTGCATGAAGGTATCTGAGTCTCTACCTGAAGTGACGGACGAGGAACCTCGTAAAGGTACTGGGCTTGGGCGGACAGAGTATAGATTGGCCGGAATACTCCAGTCCTTTCAAGAATTCAAGTGGGCAATTCTAGTTCGATTTGAGTGCCCGCGTAGTGGGAGAGATACGCACAAAAATTAGTTCGAGTCCATATTTGCAAAGCCAAATTTCCAAATACTGAATTTCAAATTCAGTAAGGTGGAATTCGAATTCCTGTATATAGAACTTCGGAGTTCTATATACAGGAATTCCGTGATCGATTCCAAATAGCGGCTGATCAACAGTGAATAGTAACCCTCTGGTCGATTGTTGACTAGTACCTGATAGCAAAGAGTACCTGCGAGATGGGAACCTGTTTACTTGATGAAAAGTAATCCGAATAGCGAAGGGTACCCCTAATTCTGTCGAACTTAGAGAGGAGGGATAGAGGTCCCCTTATAGAAGCCCAGTCTTAGCAGAGGAATAGTAACATTTGGGAGGAAAAGTAGTCATTTAAGGAGTAGTACCCCTCAGCAAAGGGTAACCTAGGAAGGGGAAAATCTTCAGTATCAGAGGGAGAGGTTCACTGCGTGATAACAACGTGACGCAGTATCGAGATCGAGTGTTCGTGAATTGTGCGCTAGTGCTTTAAATCATTTTGTAAATTGTAAAAATCTAGCTTTTCGTATTGTCATCGGATCCGGACATTGTAAATATTCTCTGTATGTAAATAAACTTAGGGTATATTAAGAGTTAGAAAGTTAAGATTTAGATAGTGTTAAGTCCACGGACCATCATTTGTGTTGCATGTGTGAGTGCTTACGGATTTAGATATTTGAAGTAAGAGTGTGTTTGAGTTAAATATTTGTATTTGTTTAAGATCATATTGTGAGAATCTGAATCGGGGTGGTTCGATATGGGGTTGTACTCTTTCGATCGCTGCGTCGGGGAGGAGTCATCCCGCTGACTGATTGCGCCACGAGGAGGATTTCTTGGAGTGCGTGATTTGTTTTAAGTGAATGTTTGTGATTTATGCAGGAGTGTTATTAGGTATACTTCTGATAAGTGGACTAATTTCCTTTTTGTGTTCAATTTTGCTCACGTGTTTAGAGTTCATTTGCATGCATTCAGATTAAGATCGGGGATAGGAGACGGGCTGCGAGAATGTGTGTGAGTGTGATTGGTTGTTTCCTGGAGAATTTTTGATTTGAAAATTGTCTAAAACGACTTTGGTAATTACGAAATTAGAAAGGGAAATTGTTAAGAGGAGCGAGTAGTTTAGAGTTGCTTCCTTATCCAACAGAATGGGGAACCACGCAAATAAAGATATGACCACTGACTCGGAAAGTCCTCTGCAAGAAATATGCAGTGAATTACCACATAAAGCTGATCGATTGAGAATCCTTTCCGGATCGTTAAATAGAGAATTAGGGAACGAATTATGGCCCCGAGGGCACATAGATACAGTAAAAGGATTAAAATACATTGAGCAGATTATATTGCAGTGCAGCGATAATACAGAGGCACAGGAATTAATTGAATTGTGGAGAAATTATTATGAGCAACAGAAAGCGAGTAGAGCGGAGGAAAGAATGGCAAGTTGCAAGGAAGCAACTCTAAAACGGGGGATAATATTAGAAGATACTGAAGCATTTGAACCTCCAGGTAGCCTAAGAGAAGAGCCTGAGAGTATTGAAGATAAAGGGAGAAGGAAATCTTTCACAGAAATATTATCATCCATAAGTCTTAAGCGCAAGGACCCGATGGTTGGCACTGGTTACGAGGGGGATGACGATGAATATTTAGAAGACTGGGAGAGTGTTAGAACTAGAAATTTAGGTCCACCACCTTATTCACCTTACGATCCCAATACCTCAAATGCACATCGCGGAGTTCTTAATAGGAATAGACAATCAAATCCCAGGGCACAAACTTCCTTAACCCCGACCGCTCCGTCCATTACAGACAGTCCTAGAGTTCATGGTACCAGAAGCCAAACTAGGAAAAAGACTAAATTAGTTATGGAGAAAGAAGAGCATACCCCTAGACAAATTGAACGAGCAGTTAAGGAAGGAAGGAAATCCTTTAGAAAGTACCGTGAACCCCCTGGTGAAGGGGAACATACATCTGGGTGTGAGACCATAATTGAAGGGGCTGACCTGAAGCTAAACAAACAACCCTTAGACAGTTCCCTGTAAGGGAAATGCCTAATCCTTCTTTTGATCCAGCCAATGCAGTGAGTGCAAATAATCCCCGTACAATTAGAGTCTATTCCCCATGGAAGCCTAATGAGATGATGGCTATTTTAAGTCAAATACTCGATCGTAGAAAATCACCCACTTCTTTTGTGGATCACTGAAGAACTACAATGCGCGTTTATCATGCTGATTCCCGGGATTTATGGGCGGTGATCCAGCAAATAATTACCCCAGGTGAGCATGCCAGATTCCTAACGAAATTAGGACATCCGTCGCATGAAGCTCTTGCGAATATAATAGTATAATAATATAATATTGCAATGGAGCAAGGGAGGAAGCTGTTTTAACAGCTCTTGCCAACACCCTTCAGATTAGTTTTTAGAGCGATTCTCTGAATTATATATGGATCAATCGGGTGACAAATTTCAGATTCCCCTCAATATTGTGCCATCCTACTGAATTGTCTCCCCACCAACGTAGCAGAAGCCATTAAGACTAATAACATGGACTGGACAGAAAATAGTGCCAGTCAAATGGCCAGGGCTGTAAGATATCATTGGAAGGACATAAAGAAGCAGGATAGCTCGCCTGCAGTAAAACCAAAAACTGAATATGTGATCAGAAAAGAAATACCAAAATTCGACTCTGAATCATGGATCGCTAGAGTACCAGCAAACTATGGACTGGGAGAAGTTAGAGTTCTGGAATATCCAGACCGATGTTATCGGGAAGCATCTGCCCTAGAGCCAGTCCTCCAAAGACCAGGGTTAAGGACAGGCTGGCCACCAGGAATGAGCCAGTGTATTCATTGCGGAGGGTAGGTCACTGGAGTAGGGGGTGCCCAAATAAAGAAAGGAACGACAAAGGGGGTCACAGAAAAAATCTCCCAAGATCAAAGAGAATGGAGAGATCAATGGGATCCTAGAGAGCACAGAGGGAACTGGCAGGAAAATCAGGAGCCAAGGGGACAAATCTCCTTTTCTCTGAGTAACCCAATTACACGCCTATGATTAGCAAACCTGGTAGTGACTGGATGCAAGTCTGATGAGGAACCTATGTTGTCTCTACAGGTTGAAGGTAAAATCTGCACTTTCCTAGTAGACACAGGGGCATCCATGTCATCTCTTCAATCAATTTATAATTTACCAGAATCAAGAGAAGTTCAGAATCTGTCCGGGTTTCAAGGACAAATTTGCCAGTATCCCATCTCTGAGCCAGTCGAAGTAGTATATGGAGGAAAGACAATCAAACATAGATTTGTGATAACTACCGGATTAGATTGCAACCTGATGGCGAGAGATTTACTCTGTGCTTTCCAACTAAAAATGGAATGTGGCGATAGAGGTATAGTAGTGACTCCCTGGGCCCCTGCACGACAATGTTACTCCATAGTGACCCCTCAATGGTGGTCCTTAGATCTGGACGAAGAACCCCCACTTCACATTACACTGGCTTACGATAGGAGTGGAAAGAATAGTGAGCTGGAAACCTTATTTGAATCAAACGAAGGACAGGAATGGGAAATAGAAGTATTGGCACTAGTGGAAGGAAAAGGTGGAGCTGCCGAATATGCTAAAATACCAGCACAGTTATGGAAAAGTACTGACGAGGCTGCTCCTCACATCACTCGAAAGGTGAATTTCCCAGCTAGAGCCAAAGACCTAGGAACGATGGTAAGAAAGGCAATTACTTGGCAAACCCGAATAATTATCAAAAGCAAAATTTGTCTAATCAATTTGTTGTTGTATTTTACCAGGCCCCAAGGAAGGTTGTTACCCACTTACATCATCATCTGCGGAGTGAGGTATACGAGTATGTGAACCCTCAAGTATGGGCTGAGGGCACTGCTCAGGTAGGATGCATTAACATCAATCCCATCCGTGTAGCCCTCCAGAAAGGGGTAACACTTCCTTCAATCCAACAATATCCATTTAAACGGTAGGCTATCAGCAGCATAGACAAATTAATTTGGGGTTTGCTAGAACAAGGAATATTGGTGAAGTGCCAATCTATCTGTAACACCCCTATTCTTGCCGTTCCAAAACCGGGAAAGGAGGGTCAATAAAGACTCGTACAAGACTTAAGGGAAATCAATTCTGTTGTAGAACCACTTCATGCCCTAGTGCCAAATCCTGCCCATATCCTAGCCCAAATACCGGCTGAAGCAAAAGTCTTTTCAATAGTCGACTTACAACATGCATTATTTTCTCTTCCTCTTCATGAAGACAGCCAATATTTGTTTGCCTTCACCTATAAGGGCCAACAATATACCTGGACGAGGTTGCCTCAAGGATTTGTCAACTTGCCTTCTTTATTTTCCAGCTGTCTGCAGGATCAGCTAAGTACTTTAAAGTTTAAAATGAATTCAACATTAGTGCAGTATGTTGATGACCTATTGGTGGCTAGTAAAGATGAATCCAGTAATCGGGAAGACACTGCACAACTACTAAATCATCTAGTCGATCTAGGATATGTGGTCTCCCCATCAAAAGTACTGGTAGCTCAGGAGAAAGTAAAATTTCTAGGGATTTCGGCCACCGAAAGATGTCTTGTGAAGGGCAGACTCGAACCTATCTGCGAATTTCCAGTCCCAAAAGAAGCCAAACAAATGTGGCAATGGCTGGGCATGGTTGATTATTGCAGACACTGGATTCCAAATATAGCTCTAGAAACTAAGGAGCTAACACCCTATACTAGCAGGGAGGGTGAATATAAACTAACAAAGGAGGCACAGGAAGCGTTTGAGAACTTGAAAAGATCATTGATGCGAGCCCCGGCATTGGGAAGGCCATTATACAATCGTCCTTTCCAGCTGTATTGTACAATTCTATCCGATTGTGCCACTTCGGTAGTAACGCAAAAGAATGGGGATAGACATAGACCAGTTGCATATTACTCCTCCAAATTAGATCCAGTAGCTAGGGGACATCCTCTTTGCACTCAAATCTTAACTGCAATCTACAATAGTTTACAATCGGCTGCTAATTTGACACTCCAGCAGGAAATTGTAGTGTACAGTTCACATTCGGTATCGGCATTGTTGGGGCAGCTTCAAACCCAGCATTTGACAATGGCCCGCCAAAATAAGTATGAGATTTATCGGTTGAACAATCCGAAATTGCAGTTTAAACACTGTACATTAATTAACCCAGCCTCTTATTTCACCCCCAGAAGAGCGAGCAGAAGCAGCATGAAGAGTATTGCTCACAATATGATCTTAAACAGGAAGAGTGGGCTGAAAATATGGCAGATGGAGTTTAATGCTGTTGGGGGGAGGGACTCAAATAGAGAAAGCTAGTGGAAAATGTGGGAGGCAGGAGGCAGAGAAGGGAAGCACTCGGACCCAAAATGTAGGGGAGAAAGAAGAAAAAGATAATAAACAGAGAATAAGTGGTGGTGGGTTTCTTAAATGTGTATATTTTAATGCTAGGAGCATTGTAAGAAGGGTGGATGAGCTTAGAGAGCCTGGATTGACACCTGGAAGTATGATGTTGTGGCGATCAGTGAAACATGGTTGCAGGAGGGCTGTGATTGGCAAATAAATATTCCAGGATTTCGTTGCTTCAGGGGTGATAGAATTGGAGGGGCAAGAGGTGGGGGTGTTGCATTGCTTGTCAAGGAAGATATTACAGCAGTGCTTTGGCAGGATAGATTAGAGGGCTCGTCTAGGGAGGCTATTTGGGTGGAACTGAGAAATGGGAAAGGTGTAGCAACACTTATAGGGGTGTATTATAGACCGCCAAATGGGGAGCGAGAATTGGAAGAGCAAATATGTAAGGAGATAGCAGATATTAGTAGTAAGCACAAGGTAGTGATTGTGGGAGATTTAAATTTTCCACACATAGACTGGGAAACACATTCTGTAAAAGGGCTGGATGGTTTGGAGTTTGTAAAATGTGTGCAAGATAGTTTTTTGCAGCAATACATAGAGGTACCTACTAGAGAAGGGGCAGTGCTGGACCTCCTGTTAGGAAATGAGACAGGGCAGGTGGCGGAGGTATGCGTCGGGGAGCACTTTGGGTCCAGTGATCACAATACCATTAGTTTCAATATAATTATGGAGAGGGTCAGAACTGGACCTAGGGTTGAGATTTTTGTTTGGAGAAAGGCTAACTTTGAGGAGATGCGAAAGGATTTAAAAGGAGTGAATTGGGACATGTTGTTTTATGGGAAGGATGTAGAAGAAAAATGGACGACATTTAAGGGTGAAATTTTAAGAGTACAGAATCTTTATGTCCCTGTTCGGTTGAAAGGAAATAGTAAAAAATGGAAAGAGCCATGGTTTTCAAGGGAAATTGGACACGGTTCGGAAAAAGAGAGAGATCTACAATAATTATAGGCAGCATGGATTAAATGAGGTGCTTGAGGAGTATAAAGAATGTAAAAAGAATATTAAGAAAGAAATTAGAAAAGCTAAAAGAAGATATGAGGTTGCTTTGGCAAGTAAGGTGAAAGTAAATCCAAAGGGTTTCTACAGTTATATTAATGGCAAAAGGATAACAAGAAATAAAATTGGTCCATTAGAGAGTCAGAGTGGACAGCTATCTGCAGAGCCAAAAGAGATGGGGGAGATATTGAACAATTTCTTTTCTTCGGTATTCACGAAGGAGAAGGATATGGAATTATGTGAGGTAAGGGAAACAAGCAGAGTAGCAATGGAAACTGTGAGATTCAAAGAAGAGGAGGTGCGGACACTTTTGAAAAATATGAAAACGGATAAGTCTCCAGGTCCTGACAGGATATTCCTTAGGACATTGAGGGAAGTTAGTGTAGAAATAGCAGGGGCTATGACAGAAATATTTCAAATGTCATTAGAAACGGGAATAGTGCCGGAGGATTGGCGTACTGCGCATGTTGTTCCGTTGTTTATAAAGGGTTCGAAGAGTAAACCTAGCAATTATAGACCTGTTAGTTTGACGTCAGTGGTGGGCAAATTAATGGAAAGGATACTTAAAGATAATATATATAAGCATCTGGATAAGCAGGGTCTGATTAGGAGCAGTCAACATGGATTTGTGCCTGGAAGGTCATGCTTGACTAATCTTCTTGAATTTTTCGAAGAGGTTACTAGGGAAATTGATGAGGGTAAAGCAGTGGATGTTGTCTATATGGACTTCAGTAAGGCCTTTGACAAGGTTCCTCATGGAAGGTTGGTTAAGAAGATTCAACTGTTGGGTATTAATGGTGGAGTAGCAAGATGGATTCAACAGTGGCTGAATGGGAGATGCCAGAGAGTAATGGTGGATGGCTGTTTGTCAGGTTGGAGGCCGGTGACTAGTGGGGTGCCTCAGGGGTCTGTGTTGGGTCCACTGTTGTTTGTCATGTACATCAATGATCTGGATGATGGTGTGGAAAATTGGATTAGTAAGTATGCAGATGATACTAAGATAGGTGGTGGTGTGGATAATGAAGTAGATTTTCAAAGTCTACAGAGAGATTTAGGCCATTTGGAAGAGTGGGCTGAAAGATGGCAGATGGAGTTTAATGCTGACAAATGTGAGGTGCTACATCTCGGCAGGACAAATCAAAATAGGACGTACACGGTAAATGGTAGCGAATTGAGGAATGCAGTTGAACAGAGGGATCTAGGAATAACTGTGCATAGTTCCCTGAAGGTGGAATCTCATGTAGATAGGGTGGTGAAGAAAGCTTTTGGTGTGCTGGCCTTTATAAATCGGAGCATTGAATATAGAAGTTGGGATGTAATGTTAAAATTGTACAAGGCATTGGTGAGGCCAATTCTGGAGTATGGAGTACAATTTTGGTCGCCTAATTATAGGAAGGATGTCAACAAAATAGAGAGAGTACAGAGGAGATTTACTAGAATGTTGCCTGGGTTTCAGCAACTAAGTTACAGAGAAAGGTTGAACAAGTTAGGTCTTTATTCTTTGGAGCGCAGAAGGTTAAGAGGGGACTTGATAGAGGTCTTTAAAATTATGAGCGGGTTAGACAGAGTGGACGTGGATAAGCTTTTCCCATTGAGAGTAGGGAAGATTCAAACAAGGGGACATGACTTGAGAATTAAGGGACAGAAGTTTAGGGGGAACATTAGGGGGAACTTCTTTACTCAGAGTGGTAGCTGTGGAATGAGCTTCCAGTGGAAGTGGTGGAGGCAGGTTCGATGTTATCCTTTAAAAATAGATTGGATGGGTATATGGACGGGAAAGGAATGGAGGGTTATGGTCTGAGTGCAGGTAGATGGGACTAGGGGGAAGTATTTATTTTTAATTTAAATTTTTTTTTTTTTTTAATGTTCGGCACAGACTTGAAGGGCCGAAATGGCCTGTTTCCGTGCTGTTATGGTTATATGGACACGACTGTTTATTTGTTATAGAGGAGGAAAAATCAGTGAGAGAGGACTTGAGGGATGTGCCCATGGAAGACCCTGACATCACATTATATGTGATGTCAGGGTCTTATATGTTCTTGACGCTAGTGCATCCATTGGACCGCGGGGGTGAGAGGTTGTCTGGGTATGCAATTATTAATCAAAAGACGGGGATTGAAGAAGCAGCTGCTTTTGAATCACCCTATTTAGCACAACAAGCTGAATTATTAACTTTAATTAGGGCTTGTATCATTGGGGAAGATCTAAAAGTAAACATTTACACTGATTCTTGATATGCATTTGGGGTGGTGCATGATATTGGACAATTATGGAAAAATAGGGGATTTCTAAGTTCTGCAGGAACCCAAATATCACACAAACAATTTGTGACACATTTATTGAAGGCCTTAATGCTACCCAGACAAATCTCTGTAATAAAATGTAATGCCCATGCTGAAGGACAGACCGCAGTAGACATTGGAAATCATAATGCCGACTTAGTAACTAAAAGAATATCATGGGAATGTAAGGTGGTGGTATCTAGAATGATGAGGCAGACTAAAAGTGTAACTAACAAGTCCCCCTTGGAGAAACTGATGCCGACCATCCAATAAATCGTTCGATTACAAGAAGAGGCCAATGAAGGAGATAAGGAGAGATGGAGACAATTGGGATGTGTACTGGATTGTATGACTGGGCTGTGGACCACTCCAGCAGGGCAAACGCATGACAGACTCATTGGCCGTATGGGTTATCGAGTGTATGCACTATGTAACCCATTGTGGTGCAAGAGCAGTAGGGGACACTCTATTCGCTACTTGTTGGCATCCAAAATTACAATCTTTTGCTCAAAAGGTAAGCAGTAATTGCCTGGTCTGCCAGCGATACTATCCAGAGAAAGGAATAGGATGTGGAGGGAAAACACCATTGCCTATTGGTCCTTTTGAGACATTGCAAATGGACTATATTGAATTAGAAAGATGCCAAGGATATAGATACGTTCTTGTCATAGTCGATGTATTCAGCCGGTGGATCAAAGCATACCCAACCCTTCACAATAAAGCGGCTACTGTTGTCAAGGTACCAATGTCCCTAGATTCAGCATTCCCAATCGACTTAGCACAGATAACGCTCCACACTTTATTGGACAAATCAATAAAGAATTTTGTGAACAGCTGGGGATCCAGCAGCAATTACACTGTGCTTATCGACCCCAGGCTGCCGGACTTGTAGAAAGGGCAAACCAGACCCTTAAAACTAAATTAGCCAAATTAAAGGCGGAGACTGGACTTGGATGGATTAAATTACTCCCAATAGCCCTATTTCAGATGAGAGTCACACCTGCAGGAAAATCTAGATTAAGCCCAGCTGAAATTATTTACGGTAGACCCTTGAAAACCCCTTGGAACCAGAATGCAATGAAAATAGTTAATTTCTACCATATGACTGCAGAGATGACTGACTATATCTTAGCCTTGACCAGAGCCTTAAGGGATTTACATTGTAGAGTGGGAGCAGCCTATGAGGATATGCCTTCACTAGTAACTCCCATTAAAATAAAACCTGGAGGATATGTCTTAGTGAAGAATTGGGTAAGGAAAGGATCAGAATGTCGTTGGGAAGGACCATACCAAGTTCTTTTAATGACTCCGGCCGCAGTAAAGGTAGAAGGAAGAAATGCCTGGGTGCATCTTCATCATTGTAAAAGTATTTAGTGAAGGTATCAGTAGTCAACAGGTTTTCTTAGGAATTCTAATCAAGGACCAATGGACTATCAAGATTGATGGATGGGAATTCGCGCCCACGAAAACTCGAGAGGTGAAGAGTCATCAGTCGGAAATCATGGAGCTACGCCCACGAAAACTCCGGAAGCTCGATGAAATTCTGAGAAGCTACATCAACATCTTCTTGTTAGAACATTGTTAAAGTATAGCAGTCGTCATTGTATTCTGGAGTTATCATTTATGATGAGGGTTATCATGAATGATAAAACGGGGGGAATGTTAATATTGGCTAAATTAAAGACACCATAAAATGGAGGATCCCTGCACTTGTCAGAATTGCTTAACCCTTGTCAGCTGAACTTTACAGGCTTTAGTTGGCGCCAGCCAGTCTAGGCTCAGACCGATATGCAGGATGGTAAGGGTCCAGGTGTTCTCCCTGTTTCTTTTAAATTGATAACAAGTATAGCGGTTTGGCAAACTAGTCCTTAAATGCATAATTTCTATTGGATCGCTGCAAAAGCATTGTAAACAGTATAAATAATGTTGCAAGACGGTCATCGTGTTAATTGATGATTGGTCGAACTGTTGAGCCTTGGAGAAATTGTTTGGATCTCGGGCACATGTTTCAATGTTTGTTCTTGTTTGCTTCCTTCGAGAGCTTTCTTTCTTATACAATGTATAAGCTGCTGTATTATTGGGTTAGGGAAATGTCTGTTATGTATGGGGTTAATCAATATCTGTACTTGGATTATTAAGAGACCACCCCCATGTGGTTCGGCCCCTCGGGGTCCCGGGACCTATAAAAGTCCGCTGCCACGAGGTTCAGCGTCAATCTTCTTGGAGAGCACTTGGTACTGCGTGACCTTCTGGAGTGTCTGTTTGAGCAAGGCCTAGAGGGCTTGATCAGGCAGATACGAGGATCGAACCCGCGATGGGATAGGTACAGTAGTTGAACTGTAATTGCGCTTTGTCAAAATAAGGATTAGTTGTTCAGGTGCTTGATTCAGTGTTTTTTTTACTGAAACTAGACTGGGGGGGGGAAGCTTAGAACGAGCAATTTACAAGTGCAGGTTCAAGGTGGCCTTCAGTATTGAGTATGGAAGCTGGGATGTTATGTTACAGCTATACAAGATGTTTGGAAGGTCAGGTTTGGAGTATTGTGTTCAGTTTTGATCACCCTGCTGTAGGAAAGATGTTAAGCTTGAAAGAGTGCAGGGTAGATGTATGAGGATGTTGCCAGCACTTAAGGCACTGAGCTATAGAGAGTTTGGACAGGCTTGGACTCTAGTCATTGGAAAGGAGGGGGGTGAGAGGTACAGTGCCCTCCATAATGTTTGAGACAAAGTCCCACCATTTATTTATTTACCACTGTATTCCCCAATTTGAGATTTGTAATTAAAAAAATCACATGTGGTTAAAGTGCACATTGTCAGATTTTATTAAAGGCCACTTTTATATATTTTGGTTTCACCATGTAGAACTTACAGCAATGTTTATACATAGCCCCCCCCCCCCCATTTCAGGGCACCAAGATAAACAATGAGGACTTGGTAGGTTGATCTGTGACCATAATAGTACTATATCCAACTGTGTGCTCTAATTTTGTTGAATGACATGTATGGTAAAGCCTTCTGAAAATCCTCACATGAACTCCATTCGGTTAGTCAAACATGATCTTTCACAAATCCTTGTTCACTCTGCATGTTATTCAAATCATTATCTTCCATATTTGACTGTTGTTAGAATTCTTGCTCAATACAAAGATAGTCTCCAGATGCAACTTTTGCAAATTATGATGTATATTTTTATTCACACAAGCACATATTAATAACTGTAATTTGTTTTTTAACTTTTATTTATTTGTCCAGATAATATAATTATTGCTACTATGGCCAGCATTTTGTTCCTGTCCCTCACCGTTCAAGACTGAGTAGCTTGCTATGCCTTATTAGTGGACAGTTCAAGAAACATTACTTCTGTGTATGGAGGCACTTACCGGGGTATATGTCAGCATGGTTAAAGACATATTGAACTAGATAGGATTTTGTGACATTCCAGGCTTTAACTATTACTGATCCCGACTTTATGTTTGTTGCTAGTTTTATGTGTTTCAGAATTTGTTCTGCAGAAATTGGGCCTTGTCGTCCAGTTTCTGGATTATCAGTTCAATATTGTAACCACTGTATTGAGTACCCCTAGTTTGTAACTATGTATAAATACGTTCGGGAAACAGAAGTACCACTATGGGCACACAATTCATTTTAAAATAGACTTTAATTTCTGCATGTTACAGCTTTTTCCAACTGCCTTGGACCTGGCAATAGAAGATGATGTCGAATTCCGTGAAGGCTTGCCTCTTGATTACTTGGAGTACATGGGAGTCCAGAATTCTGAAAGGGTAAATTTCCATCTTTGCTTTCTGTGATAATGGTTTTTTTTTAAATTACAGTAGAAAATAATATTCTTAGTAAAGTGAGTCTGTGCAAACTTTGATTTTTAACCTTGGTACTTCATAACCTTGCAAGAGAATGGAAGGTTTCCTTTTGTTTGTTGTCTAGCAAGGCCCTCTTTGCAGGGCATTATATGCAGATGTTGGATATTTTGTGTAATGTTTTAGTTTTCTTTGCAAACAGGACTTCTAGCTTCTTGTTATTAGTTTTATCACTTAATCCCTCATCCAACCCAGCACATGGGCCCGTGGAATGCAATTTACTATCTTTTTCTTCCCTCCATCCTGTTTCAGTCCCAATTTAAAACTGCAAATGCCTAATTATTTTAGTTCTAAAGTATAGTCTTGTAGTTAGTTTAGGTTGTTATTGTCACGTGTACCGAGGTACAGTGAAAAGCTTTTATGTGGCATGCTGTAAGGTCATAAGAGATAGGAATGGAATTAGCCCATTCGGCCCGTCAAGTCTACTCTGCCATTCAATCATGGCTGATCTCACCCTCCTAACCCCATTCTCCTGCCTTCTCATCATAACCTGGGGAGGGAAAGCAATCGGAAATGGGCCAACGAGCTAAACCTGTTTTTTAATAGATTTGATGGTGGGGCCTCTGCCCACCCTCCCCCCTGCTCCCCGTCAGACTCTCCCCCTCAATCCCCCTGGTCCACTTCCTCTGCCCATTTCCACGCCTGACCATCAAGGCTGAGCAGGTGAGGAAGGAGCTGAGCAGACTCCGCCCAGGCAAAGCTACGGTCCCGATGGAGTCAGCCCTAGGGTACTCGAAACATGTGCCAGCCAGTTGTGCGGAGTACTACAGCATATCTTCAGCCTGAGCCTGGAGAGGGTTCCTGTGATGTGGAAGACATTCTGCCTGGTTCCTGTACCAGAGAGGATGCGCCCCAGCTCCACCAATGACTACAGACCGGTGGCGCTGACTTCACACATCATGAAGTCCCTGGAGAGGCTGGTGCTCACTCACCTGCGACCCCTGGTTAAACCCTACCTGGACCCCCTGCAGTTCGCTTACCAAACAAAGATGGGGGTTGAGGACGCCATCATCCACCTGATCCATCGTTCCTATGCTCACCTGGATAAGCCGGGAAGTATTGTGAGAGTCACGTTTTTTGACTTCTCCAGTGCTTTTAACACAATTCGGCCTGCACTGCTAGGGAGTAAACTGATGAAGATGCGGGTGGATGCTCCATGGGTGTCCTGGATCACCAACTACCTGACTGGACGACCACAATATGTCAGGCTACAGAACTGTATCTCGGACATGGTGGTGAGCAACACAGGGGGAAGGTCCTCTCTCCTTTGAATGAATGAATGAATGCCATTTATTGTCATTTAACACCAAGGTTCAACGAAATTTCGTTCCTGCAGTCATAACAGCAAAAAAAAAAAAACCACACAATTATCACAATTCCACACAAACATCCATCACAGTGAATCTCCAAACACCTCCTCACTGTGATGGAAGGCAACGTCTTATCTGTTCCCTGTTCTCTGTTCTTTATTCTTTCCTGTTTACCATCTACACCTAGGACTTCAGATATAACTCCGCCTTCTGGCACCTGTAGAAGTTTTCAAATGACTCTGCAACTGTGGGCTGCATCAGCGAGGGGAGGGAAGCTGAATACAGAGGTGTAATCAATGACTTTGTTGAGTTGTGTGGGCTGAATCACCTGCAGCTCAACACCGACAAGACTAAGGAGTTAGTGATGGTCTTTAGGAGGAGAGGAACACCCCTGTCCCTTGTCTCCATCAATGGGTCACTAGGGGCGCTGCAGTGGCAGCAGCCTCTGCCTACAGCCTGTTAGTCTTTTCAATCTTTTTAATTTTTAGTTAGTTTAATGTCTGTTTTTGGGGGGAACTTTAACTTTTCTATGTTGGGGAGGGGGGCAGGGTAAGGGGGAAACTGTTTCCCAGTCGCTTCCTGGCGGGGATGTGACTATTTCTCCGAGTCGCGTCCTCGCCCCCCTCCTCGCGGCCTACCACCTGGATCGGAGCGGCCTTTCCTGCAGGGGACCGGGAACCGGACCAGAGCTGCAACAGCGGCGGCGCAGCTCTGAATTCACCGCGGAGCGGGCGATGCCTACCTGGATCGCCGTTTGGAGCTCCGGAGCGTTGGGCCGCTGCTCCAACATCGTGGAGCTGCGGTTTGGGGGAGCTTCCAACGCGGGCGGCACTGAACACATCGCGGAGTCCTGGGGCCCTTTGCCGAGGGCCGCCAGTGTTGCATCTCCGCCCAGTGCGGCCTGCGAACTTTGGGAGCCGCGGACTCCGGTAGGAGGTGGCCGACTCTGATGTCCAGGCCGCTGAGGATGTCCCCCAGCCCCGACATCGGACTTACATCACCCCGGCGAGCGGGCCTGAACATCGGGCCGCCCGTAGCGGCGACTGCGGAGGGCTCGGGGAGGCCCCAACCACGGGGGAACATTGGAGGAAGATGACTGACTTTGGTGCCTTCCCTCACAGTGGGAAACTTTGATTCTGCTGTGGGGGGATGTTTTATGTTGAATTCTATCAACTCTATGTTGTGTTCTTTATTTTTACTGTATGGCTGTATGGTGATTACATTTCACTGTGCCAACTGGCACATGTGATAAATAAATGTATCTTGTATCTTGGTGTGGATGTGCAGTTTACCAGGGAGTACAAATACCTGGGAGTGTACATGGACTGTAAACTGGACTGGTCCAGGAAAGCTGAGGCCCTGTACAAGAAGGGGCAGAGCCGGCTGTACTTTTTGAGAAGGCTCCGCTCCTTCAACGTCTGCAATGAGATGCTGCAGATGTTCTACTAATCGGTGGTAGCCAGTGCCATCTTCTTCGCTGCCGTGTGCTGGGGCAGCAGGGCGAAGGCTGAGGACGCCAATAGGATCAACACTCATCAGGAAGGCTGGGGGTGGAGTTGGATTCATGGGAGGTGGTCTTGGAGGGGAGGATGATCCTCAAACTGCGGAGCATCCTGGACAATACAGCTCACCCCCTCCATGACACACTGGTCAACCGGAGGAGTACCTTCAGCAACAGACTGGTTCCACCAAGATGCAGAACAGAACGCCACAGGAGATCCTTCTTCCCTGTGGCTATCAAACTTTACAACTCCTCCCCCTTCTGTCATGGGGTAGACTGAGACTGCCCCCCCCCCCCGCCCCCACCTCAATCTTTCCACATCCCCAAAGCCTTTCCACTCGTCACTTTAATTTCATGTTTCATGTATTTTGTGTTTTTTATGACTGTTGCAAATTAATTTCCCTCCTGGGATAAATACAGTTCTATCGTATCGTACCAGCGCGTTAGAGCCTCAGCATCCCTGTTTTTGTATACAAGCCCTCTTTAAATAAATGCTAGCATTGAGTTTGCTTTCTTTACTATAGATTCGACTTGCAGATTAACTTTTTGGGAATCCTGCACCAGCACGCCCAAGTCCCTTTGCATCTCCGATTTCTGGATTCTCTCCCCATTTAGAAACTATCCAGTCAACGAAAAGACTATACATGATTACAATCAAGCCATCCACAGTAGTACAGATAAAGGGTATATAATTTAGTGCAAGATGAAGTCTGATATTGTCCAATTAAACATTGTTCAAAGGAATCCAATGAGGTAGATAATAGCTCAGGACTGCACCCTACCATGTGAGAGGACAGTTCAGTTACCTGATATCAGCTGCAAATAAACTGTCCCTGAATCTGGGGGTATGCATTTTCAAACTTCTGTACCTCTTGATGGGAGAAGGGAGAAGAGGGAGTGCCTGGGGCGAGACTGGTGCTTGATTATGCTGGTGGCCTTGCCAACACAGCTTGAAGTGTAAGTGGAGTCCATGGAAGGGAGGGGGTTGGTTTGCATGATGATCTGAGCTATATCCATAACTCTCTGCAATTTCTTGTAGTCTTCAATGTAGCTGTTCCCGAACCATGCTGTGGTGCATCCTGATAAAATGCTTTCTACAGCGCATGTAAAGTTGGTGAAGGCTGTTGGTGACATGCCAAACTTACTAAAAGCCCTGTCCCACTGTACAAGTTCATTCAAAGAGTTCTCCCGAGTTTGCCCTGATTCGAACTCGGAGATTTACGGTAATGGCCGCTCGTCGGTACTCGGGGCTCTCGTGGACATTTTTCAACATGTAGAAAAATCTTCCCGAATCTTCCCGAGCTTGCCTGCCGTTAGCGAGTCTTCCCGAGTACCTGCCGTTAATGTTACGAACCGCTAAGAGACGTCCCCGAGCTCCGATGTACCCGCTACGTTCATTCTCCGTGCTTACCACGAGTTTGATTTTTTTTTAAACTCGGGAGAGCTCTTGAATTAACTCGTACAATGGGACAGGGCCATTAGACTTCTAAGGAAGTAGAGGTGTTGGTGTGCTCTCTTGGCCATTACTGTTTGATGTGATAATTCTGTTTCTTCATGAATGCTGTAACTCACTGTTTTTACTTCAGTTTCGGACTTGTCTCCTGAAATCCAGTGATCAAGTCCAGTTTCCCATATAGCATCCCAATGGGACAGGATCACTGATCATCATCATTGTCTGAAAGTGTCGACAAAAAAAACATTGCTTTGTTCTTTGAGAACAACTCTGGCAAGCCCCAATGAAGTCTGAATACTACTCTTGGAGATTTACTTTTATTTATCGGCAGGCGTAAAAAAAGTCATTTAAATTCTTCACACATGTAATAAGATCTGTACTCTCTATACTTCTTCGACCCAGGTGTCTGGATTGCTAATATAATTTAAAGCACTGCACCACGCCCTTCGGAACATTACTTATTGCTTATATATGCTGGACCATATTCCTTACCCATGCCATTCCTGCAATACAGCTGCAACAGTTTATTTCTGAATTTTATTTCTTAGGAAGATGACCCACGGAGGGAAACCTTTACTAAGAAGGTTTACAGTCTAATGAAAAAGTTATTCAAATATGCACCAATCGATGTAGCTATTGATCAGAAAGCCAAAGATTTTATTCATGATAGCCTACCTCCTGTACTTACAAAAGGTATTTTTGATTATTTTATTAATTGCAGCCTTTTAATGTGAGTGCAATAACTGGTATTAAATAAATTAAGCCCTCTGCAGTGAGTAATGCTCCCACCGGGATACCAAGTGAATATTGCGCACTTCATGTTTTGGCACATCACCTCATACATAGTGCACATGAGACTTTGTTTTGGGAGCTTTCATTCACTAGCACTTCATTTTTATAGCTGTGAGCCTGAAAAAAATCACTCGTGGAATCTTTTGTTCTTTTTATAAGTATAAAGCAACAGATAGGTCAAATAGATTTTTTCTTTTCTATATCCAGTCAAATCCTCTAAAAGCCATGGTATGTTATCATTAATTGTATAAGCTTTAATTGTACTTTTTACTGACGATTTGTTTCATATTTTTCACTTACTGTGTCTGGGTTACCTTATGTGAGCCACATAGCCTCAACAGATCACTACTTCATTTGCAGTCTTTCTCGTTTGAAAACATCACAATTCTCACAGCTTTCGTCAAAGTCCTCTTTTTGGGGGATTATTATTTCTGCTATCTCTCTGGGTACGTCCTTTTAAACTGTTCACGATGTTCTAAGATGTCAGAGATGACTGACAATGTCCCAACTCTATCTCTATACCCTTATGATGATAGTGCATCCCAAAGCTCAGAGTGCCTTTCTAATTGAATCACCACAGGGAAAATAAGGAATAACATTTTTGCACATGAAATAGTTAGGGTCTGATGGTGGCAGAAAGTGATTTAATGGGAGCTGGATAAATATATCAAAGGAAGGGAGGTGCATGGCTATGGGGAGAGGCTATTTTTAGATAGACAATTCATCTTTGCCCCTTAGTTTAAAAAGAAAATTTGATTTTACAGTTCAAACAACTTTGTGGTTAATAAATTACTTGAAATATTATTGTTTATAATAAGGAAGTAAAATGGAACCAACTGCCTTGATAGAATTAACCAGTTAACCTGGTTCATTGGTCTTTCCTTGAGGGATAACTGGTAATGGTAAATGATTGTTCTCTGCGATAAAATGGAAGCTTGTCTATACACCTGACAAGAACACGGGACATCTGAATGACAGCAATTCTTTTAAATGCAGCATTTTTAAAGTGCAAGTGCAAATGCAAATTAAGTGTCACAAATTACTAGAATGGTTGAAACCTGAAGCCACATGTACAAACATCTGCGATACTCTTTAAAAATGAATACTTTTGTTTGTCTTTTTCACTCATCTTGACCTGTAGGTTTATTTGTATTAATCTAAATTGATCCTTGTATAGATAGAGTAGGAAACTGTTAACCCTCCAATAAATTTGCATGCAAGAGCTCTCAAACAGATGTTCTCAACATAAGCCTCCAAAACAGTTTAGTGACCTGCTTTAGTTATGAATAGTTGTATTTCAGTATTCTGGTTGTTGCACTGGGGATGTGCTGGAGGAAGTCATGGGAGTGGTGTATTGGTGTTACTGGGAGAGACTGATAGATGGAGAAGATTGATAC
The DNA here is from genome assembly GCA_038087875.1 of Malacoraja senta. Classification (NCBI taxonomy): domain Eukaryota; kingdom Metazoa; phylum Chordata; class Chondrichthyes; order Rajiformes; family Rajidae; genus Malacoraja; species Malacoraja senta. Next base: position 114,464,915 of record CM075978.1, on the reverse strand, counting down.
AGAAATATCAGGTTTGTTCAGACTGAGCCTGGACTTCTCATAGTAGAAAATGTGTCGCAAGACTCAACTGCATCCTTTCTTTTTAAGAATAATTGCATTTTCCCTCCTAGAGGAAGTGGCATGCACTGTGTACAGTTCACCAGTTCGATGGAGAAATGGTGCACCACACAACTCTGTCCTGCAGTTACGAGGAAGTACCCGGATTCGAATGCTTCGTAGTAATATTGCCAGGTCTCTTCATTCTACTTATTTTGTTAATAGCTTTCATAATAGTGATCTCATAAAATCGTATTAGTTTTTTGATCACATCTTGGCTCATAGCATTAGTGCATCTAGTGGGAAGAAAGTGAGATCATAAAACTCCCCACCCTGCTCCCCTTTCACTAATACAGAATGTTCTCTTAGGAAGAAATACACAAAGTTAAGGTTACGTGTTATGAACTGCATCTCCTGCCTTCTGCCAAGAAATACTGATCTTGGAACATTCTAATGTGACTGCCATAGTTTGGGGGCTACATTTTTGGATCATTGTGAAATATACTGATGAATAATAAGCAGGGTGTTACCCTGCTCTTACATGGATATGCAGGAAATGGGGGGGATATGGATCATGTGTAGGCAGATGGAGTTAGTCTATCTTGGCATCATGTTCGGCACAGACATTATGCACCAAAGACCTTGTCTGTGTGCAGTACTTTTCTGTGTTCGATGTATTGAGTGTCACCTATGGACTGCTATGGGCCAGGCAGGATCCCAAGTTTCCATTGAACATTTGAAGTACAGGCAGATTCTCTCCAAAATTCTCATCACAATCATTGCTCAATCATCACCAACAAAAAGAGAATGAACATAGACATTTGCAGCTGGCCCTTCAAGTCTGTTCTGCCATTCAATGAAATCATGGCTGATCGTCCAATTCAATGTCCCATTTCAGATTTCTCCCCATATACCTTGTTCTCTTAAACCCTTGCTACCACATCTAACCTCTCTTTGAATGTATGTAATGATTTGGCCTCAACTGCCTTCTGTAATCAGTCTGAAGAAGGTTCTCGACCGAAACATCACCTATTCCTTCGCTCCATAGATGCTGCCTCACCTGCTGAGTTTCTCCAGCATTTTTGTCTACCTTCTGTAATAGAAATATAATTTGTTCACCATTCATGAAAAGATTTCTCCCCAAATAAATCCTATATGGTTTACCCCATAACCTTAGGCTGTGACTCTGATTCTGGTCCTTCCCACCATCAGAAACATCATTCCTCCATCTATTCCATTTGGTTCTTCAGGATTTTGCAATTTTTTTAAAATTTGAAGTAATACAGCATGGAGAGGCCTTTTAGCCCAACTCGTCCATGCCGACCAATATGTCTATCTGAGCTAGTCCCATTTGCCTGCATTTGGTGCATAATCCTCTCAAACATTTCTTTCCATGCACTTGTGCAATGGTTTTTTTAATTTTGTAATTGTACTCATCTCTACAGCTACCTTTAAAGTCCTGTACAATTGCAGTAAAATATCTCTGCCTGTACTCAATTCCTCTCGCTGCGATGGCCAAAACAGCAATTGCCTTGTACTTGACTGGTGTACAAGGACACTCGGGTCTCACCACACCCTTTTCCCCTTCTCTCACTCTGCAGGTAATCTGCCTAACTGTTTCTGCCACCTGAGTGGATAACTGCACATTTGTCCACATTATTACTACAGCTGCTGTGCATTTGCCCACTGTCGCAACCTGCCCAAATCATTCTGAAGGTTCTCTGCAACCTTTTCACAACTCGCACTCTCATGCAGCTTAGTGGCATTTGGTGCTACCAGATTTAGTTCCCTCATCTAAATCGTTAACATGTATATTGTGAATAGCTGGGGAATAGCACTGAAATCTGCTCTAGCCTGTTACTCACCTGCCGCTCAGAAGAGCACTTTTTAACATCTACTCCATCATGAATTCATAGAGATTTATAGATTTACACAGTGTAATTTCCCTCTCATAAATGAATATTAAGTTTGACAGACCCTGTCACCAGAGTATCAGCTATTAAACTTTTAATAATGGGCATATCCCCCATCACTGTTGGAAGAGTACTTTCCTTACAAAGTTTATTCCTCTTCGTCTAAGGAGTATAATTTGTCAATAGTTTACTATTGGAAATGCTTAATAGTACAATTGCTAATTTTTAATATAGATGTTTTTTGGGCCATCTTTGTGGAAATCCTCTTACCAATTTGTTGCAGATAATTATACTCGCAGTTGTAGGTGAATCTTTCACCCTCCTGCCTGTTTTGGTGTCAATACTGAAAATTATTTGGAATGAATCTAAGAATGTTATACTATCCTAAGATACTTCACATTAATTAGTTGAGTAAAATTTAGCCCAACAATTAAAATTCAGCTTTGCTGATTTCTTTGTCATTTACTTTGAGTAATAAGTCCCTTAATTTTTTAAGTGAGCAAAGCCATAAAGGAACAGTGTGGTGCAGTGGATCACAAAATTTGTCTTTGCCCTTCAGACCTGACATCAAACTCTGTCCAGCCTTCAGTTGTACAAGTCCATCAGCAAAACATTTTGGCAGGCTCATCTCACATTGAATAAATCAGAGCCCATTGCCTTACAACATTGTATTGGCCACTCAGACATCCAAATGGGAGCCTTAAACTGGAGATGTATATAGTGGTTTTGCAATGGAAATAGTTCTCAAAAGTAGTGTTTTCTTGACCTTACTATAACCATGCTCTAAGCTCATTAACCCGACATGTTGACAGTTCAGTTGACAGTTCTCGCACATCAACTTCTCATCCATGCTAATAGATGTGCCTATTTTGTTCCCCCTCAATAGGTTATGTGGTGAGAATGGGAGCATTTTACTCTATTATACAATTGAAAATTCCAGAGAATACCACAAAGAGGAAAGTAAATGCATAGAAATAGATCCCGAGGTAAGATAAATATTGTCTTGAATTCATCTGCAATGATATTTTAGAAAAAACAAAATCCGTTTATTTCCTTATATTCATTATTATTAGAACATTTGAAAAGTGTCTTTCAAATTTTGGGCTTGTGTGCAGTGTGCCTGGACAAACAATTGTTTGAGTAAACTAGCTGACTGTTTAGTTTACTAGCATAACCTTAATTGAACATGGAAGTGTAAGATGCTGCATTTTAAAGAACTGAGTAAAAAACATTTTTTCTGCAGCCATAAACGTGTCCTGTTTTTCTTCCAGCTCGCTGATGGGGTAGAGCTATTGCTTTGCTCATATCCACAATATATAAAGGTTGATAGTCTTCCAGCTGGAAATCTTGATGACAAGGTAGGAAATCTCCTGGGTTGGAAACTGAGCACACTAGTCCATTATGTGCTCGCCTGGTCTGCGCTCAGTATCTGAATGTAAATGGGGTTGAAAGAGCTGGCAACCATAGGGAAATAGGTAGAGAATAACATAGAATATACAGAGACAGTATATTTTAACTCATGGATATGATCGGTTAAATAAGAGCACAACAAGAAACAGTACGGTTTTGTGAGCCTGCTCCTCTCTTCGGTGAGATTTTTGCTGATGATTTCTTGTCCTCAACTACCCTTTTTTTGCTTGGTCTCCGTACCTTCAATTTCACTGAAGTTAATCTCAATCCTGAATATATTTAATAACACGCTCTTCACTGTTCTGTGAGGAGAATTTTGAAATACTTTGACAGAAAAAACGTTTTTTTTCTTGCATAAGGTGATCAAACCTGTAATCGTATTCTTATAGTTAGAGCACTAGTGGTCTAACTCAAGTCTTGTAGAGTACAGAAAAACATCTATTTTATTAGTCCAGGGAGCAGCTTGCTGTAGCATAAATATATCTGATTTTGACAACAAGTTCATCCCAACATTTTTGCTCTCATCTAACGACAACAAGACCCTCTGATCCGTTCTCCTTGGTATACCTATCTTGATTCACTTACATGCTTCCAGACTACTTTCCTTGTCATTTGACCATGGTAACAAATTCCACATTCATACCACTTTTTGAGTAAATTTCTTTTAAGTTTCCTATTTGATAGTAATTAGAAATTATTATCTAGTTCAATATGAAGCTGCTTTCAAAATTCTAAAGATATTATGTCCTCCTCTCAGTCATCAATTATAGCCTGTTTCTTTGATGGGTATAAACTTGTGGTCTGGTATCTACAGCTCAAGTGGGATTTGGGCTCACCTCTTTGGAACCAGGCTCTGAGTGTCAATGTACTCATCTAGATACTGCTTTCGGTTCTCTTTATGGGATTCTAAGGCCCATAGAAAACCCCTCCCTGCCAATCCATCTTTACTAACTACCTCCCCTCCCACTGTTGTTCCTCTCACACTATCTTCCTGAAGCATTTCTACCATCTGGGCTGCAGTTATGTAGTATTCCTACTGACTGAACTTATGTCAGCTTGATACAGCCAATCCACATTCTGTCCCCATCTACCAATATCTTTTCTAGCATAATTCACTAAATATGACATACATTTGGAGCCCTGCTCACTTATGTTTATGGAAGCTATAGAGATAAGGAATAGACAAGTACAATGGTGGACTGAAGGGCCTATCCCTTTGCTATGTCTATTGAATGGGGTTCTTGTGGAGAGGAGAACGTTGGAATTTAATAGCACTGCTAAAAGCTATGAAAGGTTTTGATAGATTAAATAAGGAGAAGCTACTTCACATAGAAGATGCAGTAACAAGTGAACATAGGCTTACAATAACTGGTGAAAGAGCCAGAGGAGGGAAGAAACTTATTTTCCTCCGTGTGTTGTGGTTTGGGATATTGCCTGCCAGGATGGACGAAGCAAACTTAATAATATATTGCAAAGGGAATTGAATAAATACACAAAGGAATAAAACGTTTGATGGCTATAAGGGGAATAAAGCAGCAGGGGGGCTGATTGGAAAGTCCTTTCAAAGAACCAGACCAAACATAATAAGCCAGGTGGTATGTTTATGTGTTACATTATTCGCTGAGTATGTTCTGGCCGATGGCCTTTTTCCACAGCTGCGTGATATTAAGGCCAATTTTAACAGTTCAACTACTTTCCCTGCTAAGAACAGAAATCTCAGCACTGACAGATGTTTAAACCTCTAGATGTTTCCAGGTTGATGTTTCCAATAGAAGTTTATACATTCATAGAACAGTACAGCACAAGAACAGACCCTTCAGCCCACAATGTCCATGTTGAATGTGATGCCAAGACCATCTCTTATCCACCTGCGCATAATGCATATCCCTCAATTCCCTGCATATCAAAGACAATAGACAATAGGTGCAGGAGTAGGCCATTCGGCCCTTCGAGCAAGCATAGCCATTCAATGTAATCATGGCTTATCATCCCCAATCAGTACCCCGTTCCTGCCTTCTCCCCATATCCCTTGACTCCGCTATCTTTAAGAGCCCTATCTAGCTCTCTCTTGAAAGTATCCAGAGAACTGGCCTCCACCGCCCTCTGAGGCAGAGAATTCCACAGACTCACAACTCTGTGAGAAAAATTGTTTCCTCGTTTCCGTTCTAAATTGCTTACACCCTATTCTTAAACTGTGGTCCCTGGTTCTGGACTCCCCCAACATCGGGAACCTGTTTCCTGCCTCTAGCATGTCCAAACCCTTAATAATCTTATATATTTCAATAAGATTCCCTCTCATCCTTCTAAACTCCAGAGTATACAAGCCCAGCCGCTCCATTCTCTGAACCTACGCTGCACTCCCTCAATAGCAAGAATGTCCCTACTCAAATTAGGGGACCAAAACTGCACACAATACTCCAGGTGTGGGCTCATTAGGGCCCTATACTACTGCAGAAGGACCTCTTTGCTCCTATACTCAACTCCTCTTGTTATAAAGGCCAACATGCCATTCGCTATCTTAACTGCCTGCTGTACCTGCATGCTTACTTTCATTGACTGATGAACAAGGACCCCCAGATCCCGTTGTACTTCCCCTTTTCCCAACTTGACAACATTTAGATAGTAATCTGCCTTCCTGTTTTTGCTACCAAAGTGGATAACCTCACATTTATCCACATTAAACTGCATCTGCCATGCATCTGCCCACTCACCCAACCTGTCCAAGTCACCCTGCATTCTCATAGCATCCTCACAGTTCACACTGCCACCCAGCTTTGTGTCATCTGCAAATTTGCTAATGTTACTTTGAATCCCTTCATCTAAATCATTGATGTATATTGTAAATAGCTGCGGGCCCAGCACCGAGACTTGCGGCACCCCACTAGTCACTGCCTGCCATTCTGAAAGGGACCCGTTAATCCCTACTCGTTGTTTCCTGTCTGCCAACCAATTTTCTATCCATGTCAGCACTCTACCCCCAATACCATGTGCCCTAATTTTGCCCACTAATCTCCTATGTGGGACCTTATCAAATGCTTTCTGAAAGTCCAGGTACACTACATCCACTGGCTCTCCCTTGTCCATTTTCCTAGTTACATCCTCAAAAAATTCAAGATTAGTCAAGCATGATTTCCCCTTTGTAAATCCATGCTGACTCGGACTGATTCTGTTACTGCTATCCAAATGTGCCACTATTTCACCTTTTATAATTGACTCTAGCATCTTCCCCACCACTGATGTCAGGCTAACTGGTCTATAGAAACATAGAAACATAGAAATTAGGTGCAGGAGTAGGCCATTCGGCCCTTCGAGCCTGCACCGCCATTCAATATGATCATGGCTGATCATCCAACTCAGTATCCCGTACCTGCCTTCTCTCCATACCCTCTGATCCCTTTAGCCACAAGGGCCACATCTAACTCCCTCTTAAATATAGCCAATGAACTGGCCTCGACTACCCTCTGTGGCAGAGAGTTCCAGAGATTCACCACTCTCTGTGTGAAAAAAGTTCTTCTCATCTCGGTTTTAAAGGATTTCCCCCTTATCCTTAAGCTGTGACCCCTTGTCCTGGACTTCCCCAACATCGGGAGCAATCTTCCTGCATCTAGCCTGTCCAACTCCTTAAGAATTTTGTAAGTTTCCATAAGATCCCCTCTCAATCTCCTAAATTCTAGAGAGTATAAATCAAGTCTATCCAGTCTTTCTTCATAAGACAGTCCTGACATCCCAGGAATCAGTCTGGTGAACCTTCTCTGCACTCCCTCTATGGCAATAATGTCCTTCCTCAGATTTGGAGACCAAAACTGTATGCAATACTCCAGGTGTGGTCTCACCAAGACCCTGTACAACTGCAGTAGAACCTCCCTGCTCCTATACTCAAATCCTTTTGCTATGAAAGCTAACATACCATTCGCTTTCTTCACTGCCTGCTGCACCTGCATGCCTACTTTCAATGACTGGTGTACCATGACACCCAGGTCTCGCTGCATCTCCCCTTTTCCTAGTCGGCCACCATTTAGATAATAGTCTGCTTTCCTGTTTTTGCCACCAAAATGAATAAACTCACATTTATCCACATTATACTGCATCTGCCAAACATTTGCCCACTCACCCAGCCTATCCAAGTCACCTTGCAGTCTCCTAGCATCCTCCTCACAGCTAACACTGCCCCCCAGCTTAGTGTCATCTGCAAACTTGGAGATATTGCCATCAATTCCCTCATCCAGATCATTAATATATATTGTAAATAGCTGGGGTCCCAGCACTGAGCCTTGCGGTACCCCACTAGTCACTGCCTGCCATTGTGAAAAGGACCCGTTTATTCCTACTCTTTGCTTCCTGTTTGCCAGCCAGTTCTCTATCCACATCAATACTGAACCCCCAATGCCATGTGCTTTAAGTTTGTATACTAATCTCTTATGTGGGACCTTGTCGAAAGCCTTCTGGAAGTCCAGATACACCACATCCACTGGTTCTCCCCTATCCACGCTACTAGTTACATCCTCGAAAAATTCTATAAGATTCGTCAGACATGATTTACCTTTCGTAAATCCATGCTGACTTTGTCCAATGATTTCACCACTTTCCAAATGTGCTGCTATCCCATCTTTAATAACTGACTCTAGCAGTTTCCCCGCTACCGACGTTAGACTAATTGGTCTGTAATTCCCCGTTTTCTCTCTCCCTCCCTTCTTAAAAAGTGGGGTTACGTTTGCTACCCGCCAATCCTCAGGAACTACTCCAGAATCTAAAGAGTTTTGAAAGATTATTACTAATGCATCCACTATTTCTGGAGCTACTTCCTTAAGTACTCTGGGTTGCAGCCTATCTGGCCCTGGGGATTTATCGGCCTTTAATCCATTCAATTTACCCAACACCACTTCCCGACTAACCTGGATTTCACCCAATTCCTCCAACTCCCCTGCTATTTCCGGCAGATTATTTATGTCTTCCTTAGTGAAGACGGAACCAAAGTAGTTATTCAATTGGTCCGCCATATCCTTGTTCCCCATGATCAACACACCTGTTTCTGACTGCAAGGGACCTACATTTGTTTTAACTAATCTCTTTCTTTTCACATATCTATAAAAACTTTTGCAGTCAGTTTTTATGTTCCTTGCCAGTTTTCTTTCATAATCTATTTTTCCTTTCCTAATTAAGCCCTTTGTCCTCCTCTGCTGGTCTCTGAATTTCCCCCAGTCCTCCGGTATGCTGCTTTTTCTGGCTAATTTGTACGCATCATCCTTCGCTTTGATACCATCCCTGAATTCCCTTGTTATCCACGGATGCACTACCTTCCCTGATTTATTCTTTTGCCAAACTGGGATGAACAATTTTTGTAGTTCATCCATGCAGTCTTTAAATGTCTTCCATTGCATATCCACCGTCAACCCTTTTAGAATTAATTGCCAGTCAATCTTGGCCAATTCACGTCTCATACCCTCAAAGTTACCTTTCTTTAAGTTCAGAACCATTGTTTCTGAATTAACAATGTCACTCTCCATCCTAATGAACTATAATTCCCAGTTTTCTCTCTGCCGCCTTTCTTAACACGTGGGATAACATTAGCTACCCTCCAATCCACATGAACTGATCCTGAATCTATAGAACATTGGAAAATTATCACCAATGCGTCCACGATTTCTAGAGACAATTCCATAAGTACCCTGGTATGCAGACCATCAGGCTCTGGGGATTTATCAGCCTTCAGTCCCATCAGTCTACCCAACACCATTTCCTGCATGATGTGGATTTCCTTCATTTCCTCCGTCACCCCAGATCCTCTGGCCACTAGTATATCAGGAAGATTGTTTGTGTCCTCCTTAGTGAAGACGGATCCAAAGTACCTGTTCAACTCATCTGCCATTTCCTTGTTCCCCATAATAAATTCACCATTTTCAGTCTTCAAGGGTCGAACTTTGGTCTTAACTAATTTTTTCCTCTTCACATACCGAAAGAAGCTTTTACTATCCTCCTTTATATTCTTGGCTAGCTTACCTTTGTACCTCATCTTTTCTCCCCGTAATGGCTTTTTAGTTATCTTTTAGTTATCCATATGTCCATCCAAGAGCTTCTTAGATGCCACTGTTGTAAATGCCTCATCTACCAACCCAGGCAACGCGTTCCAGGCACTCACCAACATCTTTTAAAAAATGTTGCCCTGCACATCTCCTTAAAGCTATTACCTCTTGCATTTAATTTTTCCATCCTGTGGAAAAAGGTTCTGTAGGTCCAGTTTTCATTCAACTTCCTGGCATACGTTAAGTGACTGCTTTTAGACTTGGGATTTAGAATGGCTGGGAGACACAACTTCACAGTTTACTGTCAGACGGGAAGCAGTTGGTATTATGTTTACATACAAAACAAAAGGCAGAATGTATCCCTAACTAACTGTGCATTTGCTTCTTTCTACAGATCTCCTTAGCTGTTGCCTTGTATGAAAAAGGTCTGCTGATGACTGAATATCCACTCCTACCCAAGAGAGATTGATCTGGGAGCTGGACATTTTAAAGGACCGTTGCATCCAGTTATACACTTATTTCATATTTGCATAGTTGTTCATTGTACAAAATACTTAAGATTTGATTTAAATATGATTTTGTTTCCAGTTTGACTGGTCTTGTCTTTTTTATGTAGTTATAGTTATTTAAATTCAAAATGAAGCAAGATCACACCAATATTGAAAAATGCATTATTGACTAGAATAGATGTGTGTTCAGTGGTATGTGGCTCTACCCCATTGTTATTGGAGAAGCCTTGGTATTTTACAGTGCTTTCTATGTATATGGAATGCAGAACCATAAGTGAATAAGAAATGTGCGCAGTATGCTGATGAGTATTGAATTATGATTTTTTGCTGCTGCCACAAGGGGCAGGCAGAATGCTCTGAAAAACTATTAAAACAAATTATGTAACCCACCATTTTTGGATTCCTAATTATGTGATGGGTAGAAGTTAGAATTGTGAAGTGAATGTCATAAATTACTTCCATGTATTTGAAAAGAAAACCTAAGTAAGGCCAAAGGGAAGTGAGCCAAATTGGGAAACACTTTCAGAGGCTGAATGACCTCCTTCTCTGCTGTACTATTTGATTAAACAGATGTCAGGTAAAAAGGGGGAGGCTGTTAACATTCACTGCCATGTCAGGGTAGGTTTGACTGCAGCCTCTAGTGCCTACATGTGCACTTTAAACATGGATATCCAGAAGTTGCTCTCAGACCCACCCTGCTGCACCATAGGCTGCAGAATTATAATGTTCACTGACAGCTGCAATTGAAACGGAATCAGTGTGGTGTATTTACCGAGTATTACTGTGTTAAAAATGCCTGACCAGGTTCATGCTGATGTAGGCTTAAGTAATAGAGTTTTAAAAGACACAAAAGATTATTACTTTGAGCAGCTGCTGTTGCTGTGAAAAATTAATGCTGTGTCTCAGTTCATCAAAAAAATAAATGCTGTTGATTTTTTTAAATTAAAGGTTTATTTAAGTACATTCTATCAGTCTTTTTCATCTTTCTCTCTATTAATTCCATCTGTATACCCCAATGTATATTTTGTTTCCTGAATATTTAAGTTTATTTCCTGGTTTGAACTTGCCCTGGTTTAGCAAATGACTAGGCAGCCCAGCTCTTTTATGTTCTATTTACAAGTCAACAATTCCCTATACAACGCCAAACTGAAACAAATGTTGGATTAGAGGCTGTCTGCATTGTAATTTCAGCCAAATGTGTGTAGGTCCTTTTCAGATGAATGACAAAGGATGTTTCCTTGCACTACACTTGCTGAAGTATGGATCCAGAAAATATTCACATGGATTTAAACAGGACTGGAGGGCTAGAATTATAAGGAGAGATTGGATAAGCTGGGTGTTTTTACCCAGCAGCATTGGATGCTATGGGGTGACCTTTTCGAGGAATATTAAACCATGAGGGGAATAGATAGATGGATGGTCACTGTTTTGTTTTCCAGTGTACGGGAGTTGAAAACGAGAGAGCAGAAGTTTAAGGTGAGAGGAATGATTTAAAGAACCTGAGGGGCATATTTTTCACTCAGATGGTGTATGTACAATGAGCTGCTAGAAGACATGGAAAATTGCTATGTTTAAAATACATTGTGGGAAGTACATTTAAAGAAAAGGTTTGGAAGAATATGGGCAAAATGGGACTAGCTCAGATCGACAACACAATCCGCATGGAGGGCAAGTTTCTATGCTGAAGAACTCCATGAATCTATGTTGAATACATGCAATTTAGCTTGTAGGGTTTCTCTGATGAACATGTGTGTTGGTCCTTTTCAGATGAATGACAAAGGATGTTTTCTTGCACTACACTTGCTGAAGTATGGATCCAGAAAATGGCGGCGGATGTGGCGGCGCTATCGAACAGCAGCGGCTCGCCTGCAGTCCGTCTGTTTTTACTTTTTTTTTTTTTTTTTTTGTCCTGTTTTAGTTAAATTTTAGTTTATTGGGTTGTGTATGTGTGGGGTGGGGGGTGAAACATGATTTTTGTCTCTTCCTTCGGGGGAATGCGACTTTCTTGTCGTATCCCCCTTCTCTGCCTCCGTCTGCGCCGAGGCCTAATGGCGGAGCTGCCGGCCTCCAACTCCAACTGCGAGCGACCGATCTCGAGGCTCCGGAGGCAGAGCCAGGACTTACCAGCGCGGGGCTGGCCGGCTGCGGTGGCGTTCCGGCGGTGGCGACCGGGGACACTGGTGGCGACCTGAGTCCGGAGGCTCGGCCGCGGGCCCGGTGGACGACATCGTCGGGAGCTTGCAGGTCACAGGTGGGTGACCTGTTTTTCTGGAGCTCCCGCAACTACAGCTGCGTCCGCTGGACTGGAGGGCGGCAGCTTCGGCAGCTTCGGCCACCCCGGGCCGCGGAGTTTGAACCGGCCCGTCGCGGAGCACGGATTCAGCCGCGGGATTGACTTACCATCACCCGGCGGGGTCACAACATCAGAAGCCTGGATCGCCTCAGCGCAGAGGAAGAACAAAGCGGGAAGAGACAGAGACTTTAAGACTTTTGCCTCCATCACAGTGAGGAGGTGCCTGGTGAACTCACTGTGGTGGATGTTAATTTGTGTTTATTGTGTGTTTTGTTATTTATTATTATATGTATGACTAGGCAACGAAATTTCGTTCAGACCGAAAGATCTGAATGACAAATAAAGGAATCTCTAATCTCTAATCTCTAATGATTAGCTGCTCTGGAAGATTAGAGTGCATTGAATCCAGTGAGAGTTTGCTGACAAAACAGAATTGACTTCTTGGGAGGAATTTATCTTGGATGCAAAGTCAGTACTCTATTGTAGAACTAAAGGTTACAAAGACACAATGCACAACCAGCATTTGCAGATCCTTCGTACACAATCATCCAGACTGGTGTGGTTGTATCACCAATGACTGACTCCTGAAGGACATTGCTGCCTCACTGGGATGGCAGAAGTTGGTGAGAAGGACCTCCACTTGATATCATCCTTACTAATCCAGCCATACAGTTGCATTTGTCATGAGAACATTGTTAAAAGTGATTACTGCAATGTTCTTGTGATAACTTATGGAAAATCAGAAAATTAGGGAATCAGGAAATATGGCACTTGCTACAGAATGACCTGGTGGTGTAGCCACAATACCTGTGTGATACATCCAGGAATGTTTCTGATTGATTATTAACTCCCAAGTTGTTGAATGTGGTTCATCAGAGGTAATTCACAAACATCGAAACACAAGAGACTGCAGATGCTGGAATATTGTGTAAAAGGCAAACTGCTGGAGGAACGTAGCGGATCAGGTAGCACCTCTGTAGCCTGCCACTTCGTCATTTTTAGGTGTGTCCAGTGCTGCTCCTAACAAGCACTTCTGCACGCCTTGTTGAACCAAAGTTAATCCTCTGGCTTGTTGGTAATGGAGTGAGAGCTGTGCTGAGGCACAGAGGTACCAACACCTATGGTGTCCATGTCTGCTGCCACTGATGGTTCATAGTTCCTCATGAACACCCAATGTTGAGCTACAGATTGATGTTTTCCCCAGGAGCACAATTGTAGTGCCATACAACAAGATAGGTGTACTCAGCGTGAAGATGAAACGTTGTCTCCTCAAGGTTGACATTTCTGTCAATGCTATTAGTAGTAGATATATTTCCCACAGTAAAGCTAGTTAAGTAGGTTTATTGTTTCTGTTGTTGCACGTACCAGTTGGTGCAGACCCATTTTGGCAGCTACTGTACATCCTGCAGTACTCAATTAACTCAGTTAACGATGGTGCAACCGAATCGATCCTGATGAGGACAGTGAGGTTCCCCTACTAGTTTACTGCCTGTACCCATGCTAATATCAGTGTTCTTTCAAGTGCTGTACTACATGGAGGAGATTGATTCAGCTATCGGAAGGATGTCATTAATTTGAAAAGTGCAGAAGAGATTCACCAAGATATGTGTAGGAAGGAACTGCAGATGCTGGTTTAAACCAAAGATAGACACAAAAAGCTGGAGTAATTCAGCGGGTCAGACAGCATCTCTGGAGAAAAGGAATATGTGACGTTTCGGTTCAAGACCTTTCTTCAGACTTGACCCAAAACGTCACCTATTCCTTTTCTCCAGAGATGCTTTCTGACCCGCTGAGTTACTACACCAGGATATTACCTGGACTTGCGGGCTTGGGTTATAGGGAAAGGCTGGGATATGCAGACTTTTTCCTTTGGAGCATAGAAGATTAAGGGATGACCCACCGAGGCGTTGAAGATCATGAGGAGCATGGATAATTTTCTTTTCCAAGGGTAGTGGATTCTAAAACTAGAGGGCAAAGGCTTATGATGACAAGAGAGATTTAAGAGGGATCTCAGAAGCAAACTTTTAACTCCGAAGGTAGTCTGTATCTGGAACAAGCTGCCCGAGGAAGCTATAGAAGTGGATACAATTACAACTTTCAAGAAACTTGAACAGATATATGGATAAGAAGGGTTTAGAAGGATATGGAACTAGCCCAGAATGCCAACGTTGTTGGCATGGCCATGTTACGCTTGTTTCCTTGCTGTATAGTTATATGACTCTTGCTCTACGACTCAATCAGCTGAGAGAGGCCAGTAGGCAATAATTAAAAGGTGGTCTCCCTTACCTTTATGATGCCTAATGCCATGAGATTTCATGGAGCCCTCAATATTGACTGTAGACCCACAAAGGGTGGTGGGTGTATGGAACTAGCTGCCAGAGGAGGTAGTTGAGGCAGGAACTATCACAACGTTTAAGAAACAGACAGGTACATGGATATGGACCAAACGCGGGCAGGTGGGACTAGTGTAGCTGGGACATGTTGGTATATGTAGGTAGGTTGGGCTGAAGGGCCTGTTTCCATACTGTATCACTATGACTCTAAGATTCCTTTCCATCTCTTCATCAGTGTGCCACCATCTCTGGTGAGTCTGTCCTGTGGCTAGTGATGGAGCGTCAGATAAATTGTCTAACGCATGACTCTGAGGACAGCTATGTCAGGTTGCTGCATTGTTTGTCTGTGGACAGCTCTTCCAATTTAAGTGCCAGTCACCAAATCTTTGCCAGGAGGACCTTCGGCAATTGACTTTGCAGTGTTCACAGGCAGTGTACAGATCAATGGAAGGTGGTGCATCCAGTTTTAGAGTGTCTTGAGCTGTTATGTGACCTACTAAGTATTTCCACTATTTTGGGGTATTTATTTCAGATTTCCAGCATCTGCAGTTATAATTTTTTTCTATCAATATTAACTCCGTTCACTCAGGATGAATTTCCAGAGTCCTGTTTCAGCAGGTCACGTAGCTCCATTGGCCAGGTTTAGTCCTGACTTGCAGCGCTGTCTGTTTAGAGTTTGCATGTTCTCCCGTGACTGTGGATATCATTCAGGTGTTCCAGTTTCCTCCCATATCCCCAAAACATTCGGATTGGTAGGTTAATTGGTCACTGTAAATTGCCACTAATGTGCGGGCGGACCCTGAGGGGAGTTGGAATAAAATGCAATTAGCATTCGATTATTGTAGATGGATGCTTGATAGTTGGTGTGGTCTCAGTGGGTCGAAGAGCACAGTTCCCTGCTATGTGACTATGACTGACCTTGAGAAGCAGAATGCAGGTTTGGGAGGAGTTGGCCATCTCTCTGTGCTGATATCAATAGGAGTCAGATTATCTTTCACTCATGATTTAATGAGTTATATATATATAAAATGTAACACAGGTTTGTCTGCCCTTATCCATCAGGTTCTTTACTTCCAATAGACTTTGCGTACGTTGTATTCACAGCATCAGGTTTGCTGTTTTATCTCTTGCACTTTTATCCAAGATGGTGGTGAGGCTTGCTGTCCTGTTCTGAGAGAGCATGTACTCGGAGTAGGATAAATATCCATCTCTGTCCACATCATCCTTTTCCAAAACTTCATCTGTCAATTCTTTACCAAAAGAAAGCGTGGAGATGGTAAGGTTTATTGGATTAAAACACTTTGCTCTACGGATCCTCTTTAAGAAGCATAAAATCATAGAATCAATCTCTGATAATTGGCATTCACTGGACAGACTTCTAGACATTAGGAACCATGATCCAACCAAATAGTGCACAAGGCCTGGATGGCCCAGAATCCAGAATCCCCTTTACGTCATGTAAGCAAGGTATGTCTACTGATGTGCAAATGGCAGCTTCAAGAATTTCACTGTGACATGTCACATGTGACAATAAAACACACACACACACACATATATATATATATATATACATATATATATATATACATATATATATATATATATATATATACATATATATATATACACATATACATATACATATATATACATATATATACATATATACATATATATACATATATATACATATATATACATATATATAATATATACATATATATATATATATATATATATATATATATATATACATATATACATATATATATATATACATATATACATATATATATATACATATATATATATATACATATATATATATATATACATATATATATATACATATATATATATATATATACATATATATACATATACATATACATATACATATATATATACATATACATATATATACATATATATATATATACATATATATATATACATATATATATATACATACATATATATACATACATATATATACATACATATATATATATATATATACATATATATATATACATATACATATATATATATATATATATATATAATATATCTATCTATTCTATCTATTATATAAAACTGTGGCTGTCATCCGTCTGTACGTCCAACGTCCTGCTTGACTTGTGCCACGCAGCCCCTTTGATACCGCCCTACGCCCATGCAGCGCGCGGAAACGCCGATATTTTTTACCGTTTCTAAAGAGATTACATTTATCTTTATGAATAGACACTTCTGATTAAATTTGGTCGTGTTTATGTACACTTTTTAAAATAAAATACTTCTCCCCCCCCAAAATCAAACATTTCAAAATGTTTAAAAAAAACAGCTCAGCCATAGAATGTTAGTAAAGATTCCGTTGTGTGATGTCACAATGCTCGCAGATGTCCAATCGGAATGGATCCATTTACATATGCCTTTGCAGCAGCCCCAGCCCCTCCCCCCCACCCCCACAGCCTGTGTCGAAGGGCGTCGCCACGTATGCCTTTGCAGCAGCCCCAGCCCCAGCCCCTCCCCCCCAACCACACAGCCTGTGTCGAAGGACGTCGCCACGTGTGTGGGGGTGATAGGGAATGGGGAAATTGTGAGCATTGTGACATCACAAAACGGAACCTTCATTTACATTCTATTGCTGAGAGCTGTTTTTTTAAACATTTTGAAATTTCCCCATTCCCTATCACCCCCACACGTGGCGACGCCCTTCAACACTTGTGATAAATCGGTATGAATCCGTTTACATATGCCTTTGCAGCAGCCACAGCCCCAGCCCCTCCCCCCACCCCCGCAGCCTGTGTCGAAGGGCGTCGTCACGTGTGTGGGAATAGAGAAAGAGGATTGGGGGTGATAGGGAATGGGGAACAGATGGACTGTCCCTACCCCTCCTACTTCAACTCTCCCTCCCCACTCTTCCCCCTCTCTCCTCTCCCCCTTCCTCCCCTTCCACACCCTCTCTTCCCCCTCCACCACCCCTCTTCACCCCCATCTCCCCCCCACCCGCTTCCCCTCTCTCTTGCACCACTCCCCGCTACCCCTCTGCCCCTCACTCTCCACTCTTCCCCTATCCCTCCCTACCTCTCTCCCTCCACCCTCCCTCTCTCCCTCTCTTCCCCCTACTCCTCTCCCCTTCCCCTCATCCCCTCCCCCCCTCTCCCCCCTTCCTGCCCTCACCGCTCTCCTCCCACCCCACTCTCCTCTCCCCTTCCCCTAACTCAGCGGGTGCAGCAGCATCTTTGGATCGAAGGAAATAGGCAATGTTTCATAACAAAACACGTCTAAAGATGGGTTTCGGCCACAAACATTGCCTATTTCCTTCGCTCCATAGATGCTGCTGCACCCGCTGAGTTTCACCAGCTTTTTTTGGTGTACCAGTCTCTCTGTCTCTCCCCCTCTCTCTCTCTCTCTCTGCCCTTCTCTCTTCACAGCCCGCAGCTCAACTCATGAACACCCGCTCAAACCCCCCCCTTCAACTATCTCCCACATCCTCTCCTTCCTCTCTCCACACCCTCCTCTCTCTCCCCCTTCCTCTCTCCCCACCCCGTCTCCCTCTCCCCTCTTCTCTCCCCACCCCGACTGTCCCTACCCCTCCTACTTCCACTCTCCCTCCCCACTCTTCCCCCTCTCTCTTCTCCCCCTCCCTCCCCCTCCCACCCCCTCTCTTACCCCTCCACCACCCCTCTTCACCCCCATCTCCCCCCACCCCTTCCCCTCTCTCTTGCACCACTCCCCGCAACCCCTCACTCCCAACTCTTCCCCTCTCCCTCCCCCACCTCTCTCCCTCCCCCCCTCCCTCTCTCCCTCTCTTCCACCTACTCCTCTCCCCTTCCCCCTCATCCCCCTTCTCAACCTCTAACATCCCCTCCCCCCTCTCCCCCCTTCCTGCCCTCCCCGCTCTCCTCCCACTCCCCGCTCTCCTCCCCTCCCTCTCCACCACCCTACTCTCTTCAACCTCACCAATCTCTCCCCTTTCCTCCTCCCCCTCTACCCTCCCTCCCCCTCTCCTCTTCTCTCCACACCCCGTCTTCCTCTCCCCCCCTCCCCCCGAGTGTGTTTGGGGGGTGGTTAGTGTGTGTGATGCCGAAGCCCCCCCCCCTCCCGCAAACGCGCGTTGGGAAAACAGCCCACCAACAGTCTCTCGGTCTTTAAGACGGAACTGCAGATGCTGGAAAATCAAAGGTACACAAAAAAAACCTGTATAACCTCAGCGGGTGCAGCAGCATCTATGGATCGATGGAAATAGGCAACGTTTCAGGAAAAAACCCATCTGATGATGGGCTTCGGCCCAAAGCTTTGCCTATTTCATTCGCTCCATAGATGCTGCTGCACCCGCTGTGTTTCTCCAGCTTTTTTTTGTGTACAAGTCTCTCTGTCTCTCCACTCTCTCTCTCTCTCTCTGCCCTTCTCTCTTCACAGCCCGCGGCTCAACTCATGCACGCCCGCTCCAAACCACCCCTTTACCTTTCTCCCACATCCTCTCCTTCCTCTCTCCACCCCTCTCCTCTCTCCCCCCTCCTCTCTCCCCACCTTTCTCTCCCCCATCCTCCATCACTCTTCAAATTTTTAACATTACATTTTGTCTCTCTGCCTCCCCCCTCTAGACGCACCTGAGAGGTGAGGGCTATTCATCAGTGGATAGGGTGGAGAGGGGATAAAATAAGCAAATTAAAAAAATTAATGTAATATCAAGGGGTGTGATGAGTGTGTGTGTGGGTGCAGGATTACGTGCTTTGGAGGAAAGGGGGTGGTTAGTGTGATGCCACAGCCCCTCCCCCCCCCCCCACGCAAACGCACGTTCGGTGTCCAGACCCAACGGGTCTGCACTTGGTCTAGTCTATTATATAAAACTCTGGCTGTCATCCGTCTGTACGTCCAACATTCTGCTTGACTTGTGCCACGCAGCCTTTTGATACCGCCCTACGCCCACGCGGCGCGCGGAAACGCCGATATTTTTTACCGTTTCTAAAGAGATTACGTTTATCTTTACGAATAGACAATCCTGATTAAATTTGGTCGTTTTTATGTACACTTTTTAAAATAAAATACATCTCCCCCCCACCCCGAAACATTTCAAAATGATTAAAAAAACAGCTCAGCCATAGAATGTTAGTAAAGATTCCGTTGTGTGATGTCACAATGCCCGATGCTAACAGATGTCCAATCGGAATGGATTCATTTACATATGCCTTGGCAGCAGCCCCAGCCCCTCCCCCCAACCCCACAGCCTGTGTCGAAGGGCGTCGTCACGTGTGTGGGGGTGATAGGAATGGGGAAATTTCAAAATGTTTAAAAGAACAGCTCTCAGCAATAGAATGTTAATGAAGGTTCCGTTTTGTGATGTCACAATGCCCAATGCTCAAAGATGTCCAATCGAAATGGACCAATTTACATATGCCTTTGCAGCAGCCACAGCCCCAGCCCCTCCCCCCCACCCCCACAGCCTGTGTCGAAGGGCGTCGTCACGTGTGTGGCAATAGAGA
The DNA here is from genome assembly GCA_038087875.1 of Malacoraja senta. NCBI lineage: Eukaryota > Metazoa > Chordata > Chondrichthyes > Rajiformes > Rajidae > Malacoraja > Malacoraja senta. The sequence continues at coordinate 114,444,912 of CM075978.1, read as the reverse complement.
AAGAGGATTGGGGGTGATAGGGAATGGGAAACAGATGGACTGTCCCTACCCCTCCTACTTCAACTCTCCCTCCCCACTCTTCCCCCTCTCTCCTCTCCCCCTCCCTCCCCCTCTTCCCCCTCCACGACCCCTCTTCACCCCCCCACCCCCTTCCCCTCTCTCTCGAACCACTCCCCGCTACCCCTCTGCCCCTCACTCCCTACTCTTCCCTTCTCCCTCCCCACCTCTCTCCCTCCACCCTCCCTCTCCCTCTCTTCCCCTACTCCTCTCCCCATCCCCTCATCCCCTCATCCCCTCCCCCCCTTCCTGTCCTCCCCGCTCTCCTCCCACTCCCCATACTCCTCCCCCTCCCTCTCACCCACCGTGATCTCCTCTCCCTCCCCAATCTCTCGCCTTTCCTCTTCCCCCTCTCCCCTCCCTCCCCCTCTCCTCTTCTCGCCCCACCCCGTCTCCCTCTCCCCTCTTCTCTCCCCACCCAGTCTTCCTCTCCCCCCTCCCCCCGAGTGTGTTTGGGGGTGGTTAGTGTGAGTTTGGGGGGTGGTTAGTGTGAGTGTGATGCCGCAGCCCCCCCCCTCCCGCAAACGCGCGTTGGGAAAACAGCCCGCCAACAGTCTCTCTGTCTTTTTTTTGTGTACCAGTCTCTCTGTCTCTCCCCTCTCTCTCTCTGTCTCTCTGCCCTTCTCTCTTCACAGCCCACGACTCGACTCATGCACGCCTGCTCCAACCCCCCCCCTTCACCTCTCTCTCCCATCCTCTCTTTCCTCTCTCTACCGCTGTCCTCTCTCCCCCTTCCTCTCCACCCTCCTCCTCAAATTTTTTTTTTCTAACATTAAATTTTCCCTGTGCCCCGACACCTCTAGACGCATCTGAGAGGTGAGGGCTATTCGTCAGTGGATAGGGTGGAGATGGAATAAAAGAAGCAAATTAAAAAATTAAAATAATATCAAGGGGTGTGATGAGTGTGTGTGTTTGTGGGTGCCGGATTCCGTGCTTTGGAGGAAAGGGGGTGATTAGTGTGACGCCACAGCCCTCCCCCCCCCCCCCGCAAACGCACGTTCGGTGTCTTTACGAGTAGCCGCTCCTGATTAAATTTCGTCGTGTTTATGTACACGTTTTTAATAAAATCTTCAAAATGTAAAAAAACCCATCTCTCAGCCGTAGAATGTTAGTGAAGGTTCCGTCGTGTGATGTCACAATGCCCAATGCTCACAGATGTCCAATCGGAATGGATCCATTTACATATGCCTTTGCAGC
>CM075978.1:114372478-114443458 GCA_038087875.1 Malacoraja senta | reverse complement strand
CCCCCATCCCTCTCTCCTCCCCTCCCCAATCCCTCCCTCTCCCATTCTCCCCCTCTCCTCTCCTCCCCCACCCACCATCACTCTCTCCCCCACCACCTCCCCACTCTCACCCCCTTCCCTCCCCTCCCCAACCCCCTTCCCTCTCTCCCCCTTCCCCCACGACCTCCCCACAGCCCCTTCCCCTCCTCCACATCGCCCTCTTCCCCACTCTCCACCCTCCTACCGCCTCCCTCGCCTCCTCGCCTCACACCTCTCTCTCCCACTCCCCCAACCCTCCCCCTCTCCATCTCCCTCTCCTCACCCCTCTTCCTCCCACCCCCATCCCTCTCTCCCCCCACCCCCTTCCCTCTCTACCCCACCTCCTTCCCTCTCTCCCCCCGCCCCCTTCCCCCTACCCTGTCACCACTCCCCCTACCCCTCCCACTCTTCCACTTCTCTCCCCCTTTTCTCTCTCTGCCCCCCCCTCTAGACGCACCTGAGAGGTAAGGGCTAAGAAGCCAATTAATAAATTTAAGATAATATCAAGGGGTGTGATGAGTATGTGTGTTTGTGGGTGCCAGATTCCCACCCCGCAAAACGTGCTTTGGAGGAACTGACCAACGGGTGGTTAGTGTGACGCTGCAGCACCCCCCCCCCCCCGCAAACGCGCGTTGGGGAAACAGACCCAACGGGTCTGCACTTGGTCTAGTATATATATAAAACTATTGACCAAATTGTAAATACTGGGCTTAAACAGGAGGTGTCAGTATCTTACATATGGCAACACCAATGCCATGAAAGATATCTTGGACTTTAATACTCAACTATGCTGCTCTAATACTACATACAGAATATAATCTTGATCATAACTATAAGCTATAGAAAATTATCCAGAAATACAACTAACCAAAAGTTCAAAATATGTTCAGAAAGCTGTCTATTTAGTAAGCAGTGAACCCCAGCAATAGCAACCATTCTGGCTGGGTATTTTTGCCAAAACAAAGGTTCTAGAAAATATATAATCTTCATCATCGGTAAAACAGAAAGCACTGGAGTAATTCAGCAGGTTAAACAGCATCTCTGGAGGAAATGGAAATGTGACATTTCAGGTCAGGACCCTTCTTCAGACTCAGAGCCTGAAGGAGGGTCTTGAACCATAACGTCATAAAAAAGGAAATCGGGGGGCAAAAGGGGGACAGATAATACTGCACATGCTACTGTATTAAAGAAAATCCCAAGAGATTTTATATGTACATTCAGAGATTTTATATGTACATTTATATACATATATGAGAGAATAGGGCCCCTCAGGAAACAAAGTGGTCAACTGTGTGGTGTCACAGGAAATAGGCAAGGTCCCCAATTAGTATTTCTCCTCCGTTTTTACAGTGGAGAAAGATATGAGGACAGGGGAACTTGGGACAGTTAATGGAAGAGTCTTGTGGGCACTCAGTATTACATCGAGGAGGTCCTAATGCATATGAAGGTAGACAAATCTCCCAGGCCTGATCAGATATATCTGAGGACACTGGGAAGCCAGAGAGGAAATTGCAGGTGCCCCGGCTGATATATGTATGACAGAGATTTATGAGTCATTAAATACAGGTGAGGTGCCAGAAGACTGGAAGGTGGCAAATGTGCCTTGTTTAAGAAGGGCTGCAAGGAAAAGCCTGAGAACTATAGGTCAGTGAGTCTAACATCTGTGGTCGGAAAGTTACCAAAGGGTATTCTGGCAGATAAGATATACAGGCAATTAAATGGACAAGGCTGATTAGAGATAGTCAGCTTGGTTTTGTACTTGGGTGATGGATTTGGATGAGAACGTATTGGGCATCATTAGTAAGTTTGCAGATGACACTATTCATTGTGGTATTGTAGGTCAGGTGGGACAGAGAAGTACGAGGTGTTGCATTTTGGGGAGTCTAAACAGGGAACGAGCTACACAGCCACAGTATATTGCTCCTAGTACGTAGATGTGTGGGAGAGTGGCAACGTGTTTGAATATCATCACTGACCCGATGGCCTTTCCGTGCTTTATCTCTCCATGATTTTGATGATTTAGCCACACAGACAATCCCAAGCATTAATTTACAATTTATACCTATTAGTATATTCATCATGATTTCTGTTGAAAAAGCAGCCATGGCATCTTCAAGTGACTCTTCCAATGCTGTCATTATTTCAAGACCATCCAAGAGCACGTTTTTGTCAAAGTCGTGCAGGCTGGAAAGAGGGAAAAGATACAAAGTGATTAATTAATGTTTTTCAGTCTTATAGGGAAGAAAAGGGCGGCAAGGTGATGCAGCGGTAGAGTCGCTGCCTTACAGTGCTTGCAACACCAGAGACCCAGGTTCGTTCCTGGTGACGGGTGCTAGTCTGTATGGGAGTTTGTACATTCTTCCCGCGATTTGCGTGTGTTTTTCTGAGAACTTCGGTTTCCTCCCACACTCCAAAAACGTACAGGTTTGTAGGTTAATTGGCTTGGTATAAATGTAAAAATTGACCCTAGTGTAGGATAGTGTTAATGTGCGGGATCACTGGTAGGTAAGGACTCTATGACCAAAGGACCAGTTTCCGCATTGTATCTCTAAACTAAACTAAGTAGTCTGAAGAATTATGACACGTGTGTGAAGGTTCCCTTTTGACCTGGCAGTCAAAAGTAATCTGCTTGTGGTTTTATTTAACTTCTCTTTAGCTTTTTTTTTGATGCTTGAGATATGAAGACATATATAAACCATTCTCCATGACAGGGGATGGCAGGAAGGGTTGTGGTTTCATACAGTGCTGGGCAGAGCCAGGCAGTACCTTCCATGACCAACAGTTGGAATAATATCCAATTATTTCTAGTTTCTTTTCTCAAAACATGGGCAGAGCTGGGGTGACCTGCTTTTAATCTTCAATGCTGGTTGCCTTGGGGAAGATGTTGTAAAGATACTCCCACGTTTACTGGCAGGTAGCAATTCTCAGCAACGATGATGTATGGAGCTATGTAATTTAGAGAACAAAGCTACCAAAAAGAATTCAAGTTGGCTTGATCAATTTGGCTCATTTCTTTTTCAGCCTTGCCTAGATGCATTTGATGAAATATACTCCTGCATTAGCACTTTAATCAATGAAATGAACCAAGTAATCCAATACATCCCATATCCACTTTGCCATTAAAAACCCTGGCTAACATTGTTTCACTGAGCTGTTAACCAGCTCTATCTAACAAGATCCTGGTTAAAAAGAACTCCATTCATATCTTGGTAACACCTGTCCCTATACGTCCTACCTCCCGTCCATCCAGGGACCCCAGCCTAGTCCTTCCAGGTGAGAAGTCCTCCTCTAACCTCAGCTACTCCAAACGGTGTTCCTGATGTGCCCTCCTTTACATCAGCTAACTAATTATAGACTGAGCGACCATTTCGCTGAACATTTGCGCTCGGTCCACCATGGCCTACTGGATGCCAACCATTTTAACGCCCCTTCCCATACTGACCTTTTGCACCTGGGCCTCCAACATTGCCAGAGTGAGGCCCCCCCCTTACCTTCCACCCACATTCCTTTCACTGGCTTGACAATTCGCAACTCCTCTACCCTTATCTCACACTTTTTGTCTTTTGATATCTGCCCTTTGTCCAACCATTTGCCCACCCTAGGCCCCATCACCTGTATCCACCTATGACCTGACAGGCAATATCCTGCTCCTCTGCTCTTCCAGCTTTCTTTCCTCCATCACAATCAGTCTGAAGAAGGATCCCGACCTAAAACGTCACCTATCTATGCTCTCCGGAAATGCTGCCTGACCCACTGAGTCACCACAACATTTTGTGTCTATTTTTGTAAAGTAGCATCAGCAGTTCCTTGTTTCTCCATATCTTGTCTGTGCTGGGCATCTGCCAATTCTCCCTATTATCTTAACAACCATGTTCAAACAAGTGTTAATATGCAAGAATATCTGTTTACGCTTGACTTTTCAACTGCAATTCATCAAGACAAAAAATAGCTACAGGCATTCTGTGTCCAGACCTGCAGACACAGCCGCACTTGTGCTCTTATGTTGATGTGAATATTAGATCATTACCTATTTTAATACATATAGCCCCTGTCCCACTTTCACGACTGAATTGGCAACCTCTGCCGAGTTTGCCCTTGACTCATACTCGCAGCATGGTCGCCACGAGGTCGTAGGAGGTCTTTGTAACTCTTCCTCATGCTCATGAGTGGTCTCCGCGTACTCGTGGCCTCGAGTAGGTCGTGCCGTTTTTACCAGCCTCATAAAAAATGTCCACGAGTAAAAAAAAGGTCGGCATGGAAAAAATTGATACTTTTTACTCGTAGGTAGGTCGTAGTAGGTCGTGATGGTAGTCGTAGATAGTCGTATGTAGTCGTAGATAGTCGTAGATAGTCGTAGGTCGGTAACTGGCCCGAGAAAAAAATGCAAACATGACATCATTTTATCATGTGATCATTTTCCACTCGTAGCGTCGTAGTTGGTCTTAGGTGTGGAAGGCTGAGGTCGAGGGGGGTCGTAGACATAGTCGTAGTTGGTCTTAGGTGTGGAAGGCTGAGGTCGAGGGGGGTCGTAGACATAGTCGTAGTTGGTCTTAGGTGTGGAAGACTGAGGTCGAGGGGGGTCGTAGACATAGTCGTAGTTGGTCTTAGGTGTGGAAGGCTGAGGTCGAGGGGGGTCGTAGACATAGTCGTAGTTGGTCTTAGGTGGGGAAGACTGAGGTTGAGGGGGGTCGTAGGAGGTCGTAGACATAGTCGTAGGAGGTCGTAGACATAGTCATAGGAGGTCGTAGACATAGTCGTAGGAGGTGGTAGGATGTATTTTACTTCGGCGAGTCAACACCACCTTGACATTTTTTTCAACTCGTCTAGGGTCTTCTAAACTCGTGGATTAGGTCGTCCAAGTGGGACAGGCCCTTTAATCTCTTTATTATTTAACACATGCAATTGCTGTTTCTCAGAAAATCTGCATTCGCCTAATAAAATAAATGAATGTTCTCTTAATTATTTTGATTCCCCTATAGATATGCAATAGATGCCCGTGTTTAAGAAAGGTAGACAAAAATGCTGGAGAAACTCAGCATCTCCCTACCGTTTCGAGACCTCACTATCTCCATCGCAGGTAACAGACTACTGACCGACATCTACTACAAACCCACTGACTCCCATGGCTATCTGGACTACGCTTCTTCCCACCTTGTTTCCTGTAAGGACTCTATCCCCTACTCCCAATTCCTCTGTTTACGCCGCATCTGCACCCAGGATGAGGTGTTCCAAACCAGGGCATCGGAGATGTCCTCATTCTTTAGGGAACGGGGGTTCCCCTCTTCAACTATAGATGAGGCTCTCACCAGGGTCTCCTCTATATCCCATAGCCCCGCTCCCACTCCCCATCCCCCCACTCGTAAAAAGGACAGAGTCCCCCTTGTCCTCACCTTCCACCCCACCAGCCGTCACATACAACAGATAATCCTCTGACATTTTCGCCACCTTCAACGGGATCCCATCACTGGCCATATCTTCCCATCTCCTCCCCTTTCGGCTTTCCGCAGAGACCGCTCCCTCCGGAACTCCCTGATCAATTCGTCCCTTCCAACCCAAACCACCCCTTCCCCTGGTACTTTCCCTTGCAACCGCAGGAAATGCTACACTTGTCGCTTTACCTCCCCCCTTGACTCCATCCAAAGACCCAAACTGTCTTTCCAGGTTGTGGCAGAGGTTCACTTGCACCTCCTCCAACCTCATCTATTGCATCCGCTGCTCTAGGTGTCAGCTGCTCTACATCGGTGAGACCAAGCGTAGGCTTAGCGATCACTTCGTCCAACACCTCCGCTCGGTTCGCACTAACCAACCTGATCTCCCGGTGGCTCAGCACTTCAACTCCCCCTCCCATTCCGAATCCGATCTTTCTGTCCTGGCCCTCCTCCATGGCCAAAGTGAGTCCCACCGCAAATTGAGGGAGCAGCACCTCATATTTCACTTGGGTAGTTTACACCCCAGCAGTATGACATTGACCTCTCCAATTTCAGGTAGTCCTTGCTTTCTCCCTCCTTCCCCTCCCCTTCCCATTCCTTCGCTCCATAGATGCTGCCTCACCCGCTGAGTTTCTCCAGCATTTTTGTCTACCTGCAATAGATACCCAATCAGTTTCCCTCCCCTAACACTTTCCTCTGCCTGCCAGAACTTGTCTCACCCTCAACAACTTCACTTTCGACTTTCTTCAAGATAAAGGTATAGCCACGGGCACTCACATGGATCCCAACTGTGCCTGCCTTTTCGTTGGTTATGTCGAAAAATCTTTTTCCAAACGTACACTGGCACCATCCTCCAACACTTTCTCCACAACATCGTCAACTGCATTGTGACTGCCTCCTAAATCCATGGAGAATACATTGATTTCATTAACTTTACCATTAACTTACTCCCTGCCTTCAAATTCACTTGGACTGTCTGTGTAACCTCTCTCCCTTTTCTTGATTTCTCTCCATCCATCTCAGGGGAAACTCTATCGACTGGCGTCTACTACAAATCTACTGACTCCCACAATTATCTGGACTACAATTCCTCCCGCCCTGCCTCTTGCAAAGGCGCTATCCCCTGCTCTCAATTTCTCCATCTCCACCACATCTGCTCTCAAGATGAAGCTTTCCATTCTAGGATATCTGAAATGTCGTCTTTCTTCAGTAAACGTGGTATCGCCCCTACTATCATTGATAGATCCCTCACCAACATCTCCTCTGTATCCCGTAGCTCTGCTCTGGCTCTCCCTTGCCCCCTTCAGATTGAACAAGGATAGAATTCCCCTGGCCCTCACCTTTCACCCCACCATCCAACACATCATTCTTCAACATTTCCATTAACTCAAATGTGATCTCACCACCAGCTACCTCTTCTCATCTCCCACCATTTACACATCTTCATCCGCAACGCGTTCGGGTACTATCCCTGCAACCGCAGGAAATATAAACACCTGCCCATATACCTCCTCCCTCACCCCCATCCAGGGACCTGAACAGTCCTTTCAGGTGACACAGAGGTCTAAAGGAGGTGCACATCTACTGCATCCAGTGTTCCCGAAGTGGCCTCCCCAATTCAATGACACTTTATTGTCACATCTACCTTGGTACAGAAAAAATATTTGTTTTAGTCGCCATGTTTCACAGTTTAAAAAGTACTAATTAGAGTCATGTTTAGAGTCATGTTGGTCCCTCTTTGTTTTCCGTGCCACCTCCAACACCCTCCCCCCCACCTCCCGCCCGGTCCTCTTTCTTCATTCCCTCCCCCCCACTGTTGGAAACACAGCAGGCAAATCACACCCAGCAAACAACAAAACTCAGTGTCAGCAGCTGAGCGACTGTTGGAATTTCATTTAGAAAGTAATTCAAAGGAAATGCAGTGGAACCTGACTCACGTGAAATAATAGAATTCCAGCTCCTTCTCTGACATTTGCTCCAAGTCAATCTTCCCAAGATGCTGCTTCAACTCCTCCTCAAGGTGACTGGAAAGACAAACATGTTTTCATCTTGAATATAATGTGGTGACATTGCAGCAGGGCTGCAGAGGGAAGTTGAACTCACTAATTTTGTACCCATATGTAACTCCCTTGTCCGCCTGGCACATACATCACTGTTGGATTTCATTTCAACTGGTTCATCAGATAATCATGTTTCCCCGACAGTCTCCACTGTCTGAGGAAGCCTGGTCCACTTGTATGGGTATTGTGATATGGAGTTGCATTACTGGACTTGTATCCAAAACCCTGGACTATTAATTCAAAGTCCCGAGTTCAAATGGCAACTGAGGATATTAAATTAAAATAATGAAATCAGTTGAAAAGCCACTAGTTCACTAACATCTATTTTTTTGTAGAAAGTCTGCCATTCCAATCCAGTCTGACCTACAGTATGTGAGACCCCATTTCAAAGTGGTTCACTCTGAACTGACCTCAGGATTGCTGTGGTGAACCATGCAGTTCAGGGTCAAACCACTTGAGGGGTGGACAATATATGCTGGCCTTGTCAGCAAGCAAATAATCCACAAACAAGTAAATAAAAAATAATTGTGGTCATTAAATAATGTGTCTTCTCAGGCACAGTAAATGTTGCATGTTTCATCCCTTCATTCTTCACAGAACAATCCCTCTCTCTCAGAAATCAATCTTATCGATCAACGCACTCCCTCTTTATCAGGTCTACCCTTACTTGGGAAGAGACACAGACCTGTATACGAAAGCTGGGCTTCAGCATCCTAACAAATACATGCTGAGCAACCAACCAAAACCCCATGAAAGAACTTGTCTAAGATTTTATCTCCCAATGTAGATTTAGATCTGACTGATGCTTGAATTGCCTCCCGGACTGATTTCCATTTAACTCAGCTTGAAATGATTCAGAGAAGCTGTGAAATCTGTGCTGTCAGACCATACAAGCATATTAAATCAAAATGAATTTAATTTGCTTGCATGACGTGACAACAGAGATTTTTTTAACACTCTTAAGCATTTCATGCAACATCACAAGCTGGCAACTGGAGAGCTAACTGTTTAATAGTCAGAGGAAATTAATTGCTTGTATCATGTTAGAGTTTTGAACCAATTTACAGATCAGATTGCCTACAAGTGAAGGATCAGTCTCCGATCAAATCATCAATGACCTTCCTTCCAAGGTCAGAGTGGTTGCATCTCTACAAATGACCGGTATCCTTTACACTTCACCTTCTCACACTACTGCAGAATTTACAACAGCTATCCTATTACCAAATGCGACAAGGTCATGTAGGCATCTTGGTCAGCATGGACAAGGGCCTGTTTCCCTGCTGTATGACTCTATAATCCTTCCTAACACCCTGAAAGCCAAACACTCCTCTCAGCAAGGGCAGCAATTCCAATGCATTTCTAATTTAGTGTTTGCATTTGGTACACTATGTGATATCTCTAACCGAAATGCACTAAATAACTTATCTCCTGACAACCCAAGAGCTTTTCACCATTTGCAATAAAACATGTTATGAGTGCAATGGAATACTCCACATTTCACTGGATGTGTGCAGGACAGTAACGCTAAAGGAGCTAGGACAAAGCAGCATACTTGATATGCACCCATCTATTATCCTAAACATTTAGAGCCTCCATCAGCCATGTTGCAGCGTGTACAGTCTCCAAAATGTGTGGCAACAACTTGTCCAAAGTTCCTTCTAGAGCAAATGTGCTACCTCAACCATTGATAGGATCAAAGGTAGTGAGCACCTGAGAACATCACCCCTCTCACATTACCCTGACTTGGAAATATATCAGTTCTTCTCACTTCTTGCTGGGTCCTACAACTCTCTACTGAACCATCACCACTGGCTGTGCAGAAGGCTGAAACGGTCATCAGACTCAAATGCACATAGTGGTTACCGTTAAATGCTGGGCTGCAGTCAACATTGCATGACTCAATTAAAATAAAGAAACAAATACTGTTCAGAGTTTGCACTGGAAGGTGATGTTGACCATAGTTTGATTCACAAGTTAACAGAGAGCTGGTCACTACTTTTAGTCTGACTCCAGCTTCAGTGGACATGGAGGATTCCTGGATCCCAGTGAGCTGGGGACGTCTCTTTATCTCTCCCAGCAAAGAGTCCAGATCCTGAAGTAAAATCAGGATACTAACACATATTTGCACTCAGCCATAGCTTCTACCAAGTTTCCTTAAGTTTGCTATAACTCCACTGATAGCCACAGGCAAAGAGCAGCAACTCTTTAAGATCGAGACACAAGAGACCACAGATGCTGGAATCCTGATCAAAACAGAAAGTGGAGAAACTCAGCGGGTCCATTGCCCTCCTCCTCGTACTCTCCTCTCTCATTTCTTGTTTTCTCCCCTCTTTCCATCCCCATGTCTATTTCCATCTACACCACTCCCTCTGGCTTTACATTTCACTCCTCTCCTCTCCTTATCTGATATCTCTATGTTTAAGAAAGAACTGCAGATGCTGGAAAAATCGAAGGTAGACAAAAATGCTGGAGAAACTCAGCGGGTGAGGCAGCATCTATGGAGCGAAGGAATAGGCGACGTTTCAGGTCGAGACCCTTCATCATCTCTATGTCTCCCTTACACCTCTAGACTTTGTCACTTACTTCACCCAGCTGCCAATCATTCCCCCCCACCTGTATTCACCTATCACTCGCCAGGCTTTGTCCCACCCCCACCTCTCTTTTCAAGCTTTCTCGCTCTAATCCATCAGTCTGAAGGGTCCCAACTCAAAATGTTGTCTGTCTATTCCCTCCACAGATGCTGCTGACCCACTGAGTTCCTCCAACATTTTGTATTTTAACGCTTTAAGATCTATTGGCATGACTTTAATGCGAGCTGGACAGCGTCAACAGGTACAGACGCAAGAAACTGCAGATACTGGTTTTAAAATAAAGACCAAAGTGCTGGAGTAACTCAGTAGGTCAGACAGCATCTCTAGAAAACTTGGATAGGCGATATCTCATGTTGGGTCCCTTCTTCGGGTTCACTCCAGTAGGGGGAGAAAGCTTTCTCCTCCTTATTTCAACTGGTGTTGCCCATTTGCAACTGAACCCTGTAGGTAAACGTTAGAGGCAAGATGTAGCACAGAAATCATAACATTGAGGAGGAAATGTGAATTTCAATTGTTTCTTGCACCAAATCGTATGAATGTGCTTCAACTATCTAGGACATCAGCACAGGTTTTCTCGTGTTATTTAGAATAAACACAGAAAATGCTGGAAACACTCAGCAGATCAGGCAGCATCTATGGAAGGTGAGATAAAGTTAATGTTTCAGGTAAAGACCCTTCATAGAAATGTGACTGGAAATGCTAACTCTCACCTACTGAGTATTTCCAGAAATGTCTGGGTTTTTTAATTTTAGATTTCCAGCATCTGCATCTTGTTGCATTTCTATTTAGATACCCTCTCCCCACTCTGTGCAATTTCGAATGTTCCTGGAATGATGTGCCCTGGTAGAACAGCATCTTCAGAGCATTGCAAAAACATCTGCTAGTAAAATAAGTACGTAATAACATATGCGGGGGGGGGGGGGGGGGTATAATAAGTGATAGGACTGGCACCTATCAGTTTGCAATGAACTTACTGCTGATTTGTGATGATGCTTCTGTTGTGAAAGGCATCCTTCAGTATTCCTTCCTTGGGAACCGCATGCTGAAGCAGGTCCTTGCTCCTGCATAAAGGGGCAGAACTGATGAAAAGCAGGCAGAGAATTCCACATGGGCACCACATCCTTGACCAACTCATTTGTTGTTTGCTTATTCCAGTGTATCTCTCCTCTGCAGATGGACAACTCCCACTGCACCTTTATCTGTGTTGAAATTGAACTGCAACATTTTCCACTTGTAGTTCAGCCAAGTTGCTACTTAATAGATCCAGGATGTGTCCTTCACTTCAGTGTTGACATATTATTCAGTTTCCTCTGATTGCAAAAACTTAACGAATTGATGTGTGGCAAACATCCTCATGCTATGCTTACCCATCTGAAAAACAATTCTTAATATTTAAGTACTCGCCTCATTATATTTACTCTTTTTGAAAGATTTCTGCTGATTGATATCATACCATCAATTTGTAACTTAATGTGGCAAGGTTTAAAGCTTGTGAAATGATATTGTTAAAACCCTGCTCTGAAATATCAATTGGTTAAATCAACATTTTGAGATCAGCTTTCAGCAAGGATCTGTGCTGGGCTGATTTATCGTGGCCTGGAAATTCGTAATGACTACAGATGGATTCTGCACCAAAGCTAAGGAGCGAGGCATTATGTTTTGATCATTCTTAGACAAAGGGTATCTATTCTTGATCATCTATCAATCCTACTGACATTAACCACAGGACAGATTGCCGACGGTACCACCAGCCTGCATTGCTTCCTCAGCTGCTTCCGGGCTATGCCTGCTGCCGTCACCACCCCTTACCCGCTCTCTGGCCGCCTGTGGGCTGTGACAAATGACTCTGCCGATCCTCATGTCTCCCATGGCTGGTAGCAGGCCGGGGCCGTTAACTCATCTGGATTTCACATACAGGTCTAGACTGAGAGTCTGAAGAAGGGTCTAGACCCGAAGCATCATCTATCCATGTTCTCCCGCAATGGTACCTTCTTTGGTGTCTCTGAGTACCAATCCATACTCATCCCATTTACCAGTACTATAGTTTATTATTGTCACATGTACGGAATGAATGAATGCTTTATTGTCACTTGACAAGTCACAGTGAAATTCTTTGCTTGCATACCCAAGGTATGCAAATAGTCGCCACATAAACGGTGCTTATAAAGTATCCCATCCAGGTCCCCCATATGTTCTCCCCCGTCCCCCTCCCCCACAAGTCCCCTTTGTTGTCTCCCCCCCTTCCACAGTCCCCCTTTATTCTCCCCACAGCGTCCCCCCATACCAGGTCCTCCTTTGCTCCTTCACCTGGTAGCGGCATCCTCACGCCCATGTATCCGCCCTCGTCCGGCGCCATCATCGACCGCCACTGTCCTCTCCACTATTGCTGCCGGGTCTTCTCCAGACCCAGGCCCCAGCCAGAATTTCCACAGCAGTCTACTTTGTCTGAATATATACATCATATATTTTAAAATACACACAAATCTTTCCAGTTTACGCTCCAAATTACGTTTGTTGATGTATCTGACAAATGTGCAGATTCTTTCTACATTTCTCTTTAAAAGCTTATGGAAAATCTGTTGGTTTGATCATGTCTCTCATCATGTCCCTTCCCCATCATTGCTGATAGCATCTTTGGAATACTGGGTTACATGCACGTTGCTGTTCTGCACAATTTCCATTCCTTTCATTTCTTTTCCCATCTTTCAAATAAATTCCTCTTGCTGGGGTCCATGAAATAATAGGCAAGTAACAATTGGAGGTTGTCCAATACCTATTTCTGAGCAAAAACTGGTCCTTCCTCTTTCTTTTTATACACAAAGCCAATGAGCCATTCTCAAAGTGATGGGTTATAAATATTAAAATGGGTAACATAGATTCTGAAATTAAAGGATATTGGATTGAACATTAGAAACAAGAATAGGCTATCTAACTCTTCAATCTTGCTTCATCATTCATCAAGATTCTTGTACCTCAATGTCATTTTTCTGCTTAATCCTAAATCCATAAATATCCAGAGATCGATCAGGGTGTAAATTGCTAAAATTCTCTATCTCAGTGTGAGAAGAAATTTCACATCATAGTAATAATTGCCTTACCCCTTATCCAAAACAGTGATCACTAATTCTAGACTTCTCAGCCAGTGATAACATCCTCCCTGGATCCAGCCTGCCAGGCTCTTAGAATTGAATGCATAGCTTCTCATTCTTCTAAATTCCAACAGTCTCAGTCTAAACTCTATATATAGCAAATCCACCATTCCTTGAAGCAGTTTAGTGAACTTTTGCTCCACTTCCTCTGTGACAAGTATATCCTATTTTAGGCAAGACAAGTAAAACCGTACACTATACGCCATGGGTTGTCTCACCAAGGACCTGTACAATTGTAGCAAGACAACTTTATTCGTACTCACATTAAGAAGTGTTCAAGATGAATATGGCAATGGATTAATCGTTCCTTAAAGTGGTGTAGAACAAAGGACATATCCTTAAATTTATAGCAATGTGTTCAAGAGTGACAAACAGTTGGCTGACCCGTATGAAATTCCAGATCAATAGTAAAGTGGTTGACTTTCCACTGTCCTCCGAAATGGCCTAGCAGTTAGGAATGGGCAATAAACGCCAGCCATGTCAAAATCGCATAAATAGATGAAAAATTTATCTGAAGTGTATCAGAAATCTGGATTTCCCCTCCAACTCTGGAAATTGAAATCAACTAAGAATTTCAAAGATGATTACTAGAATGGATGGATCCAAAAAGATTATGAAAAGTAGGAACATATTGAGTGGTAATACTGATCGGCCATGATTTACCTGCACTGGCTTCATACTGCAGAGAAGTTTACTATTAACTGTATGAATAAAATATTCTAGAACACACATAAAGTTCACACCACAAGATGTGTAAATCACTTTATTTGTTTGCAAAAGGTTCAATTATGAAATAAAATGACTGCCACAAATTTTACAGCTGTCAAAGATGTAGGATAAACAAATTACAACGAACACCACTTAAAAATACAAAACCATATCAAGTTACAGGATTACTACAACACTGTGCACACAGGCATGCTTAGTTCAACGAGGGCTGCAGATACTGTTAGAAGATGATATGTTTCAGCATAGTTTTAAAAATTGCACATGCAACCATAATAATGTGGTATTGCCAGTTTTGACTGGTATGCTTTGTGCCATGTTTCTGTCCCTCCATTCTGTAAATCATATGTGATGGTACACAATACATTGATGAGGTTCTCCTTTCCATGCAGCAACTTATTCGCTGGAGCTTTCAGCCAAACTTGTAAGCAACTGTACCAAAACTGTGCTCTCATTTTAAAACTGCTGCATGCATTGGTGCTCCATATGTGAACTGGTTCCCAGTCATGTTTAGGGGATTTTGTGATTGATTTTGTTGATAACCGTGGCAGTAAAAGACAAGGAAAGAGGGACAGATGAGACAAGTTAAAATAAAAGTCTGTACTTCAAAATAATTCATATTGTATCTTAAATTAAATCATGGTACATACTCAGTTGACAAACATGATTAGCATGCTGCCTTTAATTTACACATGGACTAAGCACATACATAATATTCACCTATGTCCACCACTAAGAAATATGTAAGTTAACTAGGCTACTAATAATGAACCTATTAACATTCATTGCACATTATTAGCATAAACCAGTATGGTACATCAAATTAATTGAAACACAGAATGAGTACAAAACATTCTACAATATGGCCCAATAAACACAATCCTGCTTGCTGGGCCCAGTTGAGACTGATTATTTTCCAGATTCAGCCAACAATTTTGCAAATTTAAACGACTTCCTTTTCCAAGAGTAAATGTGATCTTGATGCAGTAATACTCAATTGTATTTCCGACAGTCTTACTACTTATATTGGACCTTTCAGCTTTCATTTAACACTCATTGAAATAATCATATTCTCTCCTCAAATTAAAAATGTTTCAAAATGATCATACACCAGAAAATGCTATGGAGGCCAACTAATTGCTAAAACATAATTTTAGTAGTAGTGAATTTTGAAGAGGGGTTGGGGAGACCAGTCTAATTATTTTTATACTAACCAATACCAGCAATTTTTTCCTGAACATTTGTATTTCTTAATCTAACTGAAGTTGTGAGATATAAAAAGCAAATTTGTTGGCAGATTAGCTCCTCCATTATTACCAACAAGTGCCTCATCATTAAATCACTGTCAATGGGAGAATATTCAGAAACAGATCACACAAATTTACATAATTCTGTCTTTCTAATCGCGCAACTCGATGAGTTACATTTTCAAACCTTGAACTCATTAAACACCCCAAAAAGTGAGCATTGCATTAAAGGAGCCATGTTCTCAGGGGATGCCTTAGTAGTGCAGTTAAACCATTTGTTCCTTTTTTTGAAAATTAACATAATTGGAATAAATAATAAGTACAGATTTGCTGCATTATGGTTTGTTTCAACCTCTTGAGCCTATTTACATCCACTGTTTCTTGAAGTTTCATTAATGATAAAAAGTTAACCTCTGGATTCTGCATATTGTAAAAATAGATATTACACTGCTAATACAATACTCATGGTTAAAAGTATACAGGTCTTATTTTGTTCTATGCTCTAATAAAAACAGCAGCTGGATTTGCACTGGGGTATAGTGCTAATACTTGAACCTGTAGTTGGCTTGTCTAACACTGTTTGTTAAAGGAGTGAAGAAGTTTGGTGGGGCGGGATTGTGGAAAGCAGCACTATCATCACTAATAGAACTACTCTCCATGGACAAGTTAGATTAAATGAAGAGAAAGTAAGCAAAATGCTCAAGTAGGGAAATTTGTTTACTAGGCTCTCCGGATTAAAAAAAAAGTGTTTCTTTCTTCACAGGATCTAGCAGAATGTGGTCTTGAAGCCAGTCTGATGTGAAGACAGAGTGCTGGCTTTAGGTTGGGCAGAGCACTGCAAAAAGAATAAAAATACATTATTACCAGTTTTGTAGAATCAGAAGACTATAATGCAAAGCTTCAACTTGGAAAATTGTGCTCGAAATTAAGTGGTGGAGGACGTGCGCATACACTGGAAAATGGATGAAGGTAAATATTTTCAGTTATTCTGTTGTACAATTCATTTAAGTTATGTATTTTTATGATCAACAGGGAACACAACGAGTCAAGTCTTATTTAATAAAATGAAAGAATTAAAGCTCATAATAAATGTCTTAATCATTAATATCTACTAAAACCATTTTATCAAGTCATTTGAGTAATTTGTAATAAGTGCTGGTGCCAGAAAAATATTCTCTGTTGCCAAATGTTGATGTTAATTCCACATTTGGTGAATATGCATGTTGTTTTCTTTCAATAGAACTCCAAATGGAGGAAACTAATGGATGACTGATTCTGAAACATTTAATAATGTCATATATTTAGTTTAATATATGTAGGCACTCATTTCTGACATGTGGATATGTTTAAAATTACATAAATGAGATTAAGTCTCCCAGATCCCTAAGTATTTGTCCTTCATAACATCAAGCTTTTCATTTCAGCTGGTGCATGATTGCAACATGACACTGACGGTTGTTCCTAGAGGGCATTTTATTAAACAGCTGCACATCCTCCCTGGACAAAGGGAATGTTTTGATTTCCCCTTAGCTGGAGAGAGCACATTTTTGAGAAATTACAAAGAATTCTAAATTATTTATAATACACAAAAAGGCTATTCAGTATTTATTTTCCATAGATCTACTGCCACCATTCTCAAGGCATTATCAGCAAATTCTTCTGATCCATTTTTCTCCTGTACACTGCAAGGTTACTTACTATACTCGAATTCAAAACCTTTTGCCATAAGACCAACGTCCCATTATCTTTAGTCTCAATGGCTTTTCTCTATTTTTTAGTGCACACTACTCTTTTTTGGATCAAAATGTTTTTCACACTTAGTTACCTTGGAACTTTGTGCTTCCATTGATGTAACCTATTAGCCTTCCGATCATGAAATTCATCACCATATCTTTGTTTCTTGAATACATAGCTCATAGTATAGGAGACTGCATGAGCATGGATTAAAGATTTGTTATTGCACAGAAGACAGAGCCAGAATGCATGGGTCTTTTTCAGGCTGGAAGGATTTAACTAATGACATGCCCCAAGGAACATCTTTTAGCCTTATTTTAGCAGTTATTTACTAATGAACACAAACAGAATGAAAGCTATCCAAATTGGCAATTACACTAAAATTGGACTCAGCACAGAATATAGATAGATAGATTGAGTGGCAAAATCTTGGCATTAGAGTTTCTTACTATTGTACAGGATCTTGGCGAGGCCACACGAGGAGTACCGTACAAAGTTTTGGACAGGTTTTTCTAGCTTTAGAGGCAGTGTAAAATAAATTCAGAGGGCTAAATCTTGTGACAAGAGCATTAACCTATAACAAGTGGCAATTAAGTTGGATCTCTATTCTTTGGAATTCAAAAGAATAAGCGGACATCTTACTGAAACATACAAAATCCAAATGGAATATGACAGGGTAGAAGCTGCAATACTTCCATTTGTGACAGTCTTGAACAAAGAGATGCAGTTACAAAGGGAAGGTCATCGAAAACTGGTGCATTGGAATGTCTTCTCGCAGAAGGAGGCATATCCCTTGAATTCTCTACGCCAGAGATTTGTGGCTACCTGATTTGAAGTCTTTAAAGAGGAGATAGATAATTTTTTGAAAGATCAGGTAATTGATGGTCATAAGGAGTTGATACCTGCACAAATCAGCCATGTTTTGTATTGAAAGGTAGCCAGGCTTGAGGGGACGGGTATCTATTCCTCATCCTATATTCTTGCTGGCTTTCCACTCTGCACTCGACCACTTGGACAATAAGAAGACATACATTAGGATGTTGTTCAATGACTACAGTTCGGCGTTCAACATATGATTCCCTCCAAACGTATTATCAAACTAGGGAACTGGGTCCCTGCTCACCCCGACACAGCTGGATCCTCGATTTCCTCATCAGCAGACCACAATTAGTACAAATTGGCAACACTCCTCCTTGATAACCATCAGCACAGAAGCACGTCAGGGATGTGTGCGCAGTCTGCTCTACTCAATTTATACCTGTGACTGAGTAGCCAGACACAATTCCAACACTGTCCTTAAATTCACCAACGATACCACCGTTGTTGGGCGAATGATGGGTAACGATGAATCAGAGTATAGGAGGGAGATTATAAATCTGACTGAACAGTGCCAGAACAACAATCTTGCTCTCAGCATGAGCAAGACCAAGATGCCAATTGTTGACTTTTGAAGGGGGTGGCCAAGGATCCACAAACCTATCTTCATTGATGGACTGGCAGCAGAGAGAGTAGACAACTTCAAGTTCCTATATGTGCATATTTCTGAAGGTTGGTCCTGGGCCCAGCACATTGATGCTATCATAAAGAAAGCCAATTAATGACTAATTTCTCAGAAGATTGAGGAGATCCGTTATGTCGATGAATACCCTCTTAGACTTCTTCAGGTATACGGTAGAGAGCATAGTAATTGGTTGCATCATGGCCTGGTTCGGTAACTCGAAAACCCAGGATTGAAGGAGATTACAAAGAGTGGTGGACACTGTCCAGTCCATCACTGTTACTGATCTCCCCACCATCGAAAGGATCTATAAGAGGTGCTGTCTCAAAAAGGCAGCCAGTATCATCAAAGACCCCTGGCAATGCTCTCATTTCACTCCTATCATCAGGAAGAAGGTAAAGGAGTCAGAAACCATGGTGCCCAGATTCAAGAATAGCTTTTTCCCAACAACCATCAGGTTCTTGAACACTACACAATGTTAACCTCAACTCTGAACTATGGACCGTCTTTGGTTGCACTAAGGACTTTTTTTTTGTTTTGTTTTTTGCACTAATTGGGGTTATTAATCCATTGAAATTTGTTTACTACATATTATCTATTGTATAAGGCTTGTGCTGCTTCAAATAAGAATGTCATTGTTAAGTTTTTGTAGCATATTTCAATTAAACACTTTTGAGTCTTGATTTGTGGGGAGAATGTGGCCAGGATATGGACATCAACACCTAAAGAAATAAGTCTGATATTTTTGTACTGGTGAAATTGTAGGCTTTAAAATTCTTGTCTCTCAACATTTATTTTTATTCATTAGGAATCCCAGAAAAAATTGCGAGGAATCATATACATGGAAATAGGGTGCAGTGCACATGTTTAAATGTCTGCAATCAAACTCGCAAAGGAATTATCACTTCTATTACTAATCTCCTCCACAAACTGCCACTCTCTCAACTATCCCTTAAATACGTAAATGCCAGAACACCACATACCAAGAAACAGATCATACATGCAAAAGTCCTTTGTAAAAGAAGATTTTCTTGATATATTTGAAACGCAAATGTTAAAAGAAAATCTTTAAAAAGCCATACTTGAGCTTATATCTGTTTGGGTTAAATCTGAATCGTGAAACTATTTTAGACTTTAACCTTTATTATTCACATTTGGCTGTAATTTCTCTAATTAACTGTTCTTAAACATCATTCGAAATTTTCAATTATTTTACCAAATTAGCAGGTATGATTTCCTGAAGATGAGGAAACTCTTCCCACAAAGCAAAGCTCACTGATCATATTCCTATTTAAAAGTTCCATCACCCAGTTCTCATTTTGTACCAGCCAACAATCAATGAAGATATTCACAGAGAACATGCTTCAGCTTCCCATCCACACAAGAGCTCATGCATGCACGAGAAAGGAGAATATGTTTTATGTGGAGAAAAAAATGTCAGGTAATTTTTAACACACACATTTACAGAATGAAATAAACACCCTTCCACCAGCAGTGTTTCAATTAAATGCATCTGTTAGAAAACTAAAATAAAAGTATGATATACAGTATATGATAGAAGTGGATTTGTTAAAAGGCATTTACTTAGATATTAGGGTTCTGATGAAGTGACAGACATGCACGAACCCCTTATTAAACCAACCACCATGTAATCACCCATGATTCCAGAAATAAATTAATCTTTTACACCGTGTTAAAAGACCACAATACTAATTCCTATGAACTGCACACAAACACAATTACTGATGACAACAAATACCCCATTGCCGTCTGTGCTCTGTATAGTATACACAAACCTCAGTCAATCCAGCCTTTATACGAATGCTAGCACAACAAAAAAGTAAAACAAAGTCAGAGAGGAAAGAAAATATAAATTTAATAGAAATAAAAAAATCTCAAAGCAACATAAAAAAAAGTTGAAGAGAATTCAATGAGAAAGTAGCTTTTGCAATCCATTGTTATTAAATTGGTTCAGGTGAATTAAATAAATTATATCAGTGTCACATATTACCTTTCTATTTATAAATGATTTTCTATTTGTGTCGGGGGACCCTATCCTCAAAGGAAGGCATAGCTTGGCCTCAACTTTCCACAGCTGGCACCAAATTGCTGCTAACCAATAGGGAGCCAATCTGTATAGAGTGGAATAAAGCTTGAATTTCAGTTATTTTCCCAGTTAATCTCATATCTCTCTGTTGGTGCATCATTTGATTGCTGAATTGACCAGGGTGGCTGAAGCCAGAGAGTCAGACATATTGGCAACACAAGTCTGCAAATAGTCACCATATTGGATTAGCCCTGTATTATTTCCCACACGTAAAGCCTCAGCAATCATTTAAACCAAGACTTAGTATTTTAATTGTTAAGTCATACCACTTGTAATCATTGGTTCATTTTAGCATGCTCATGGTTTCTTGATGGAATTTGTTCTTGGTCTGAGAAGAGGCTGAGACTTGATTGTGGATTGACAGAGAATTTGATGCTGGCCACAATTACAAATGAAGGGCTGATTTATACAGCGAGCCTGAATTCCAGAAACGTAGGCAGATTCAGGTAAGACCACAGAATGCACTTTGGGTGTATTTTGCCTGACTTGAGGGTGGGTAGAGTACAAGTGGAAACAAGAATAATAATCCGACCCTCCTTTCCATCAATTTCTAATGGAATTTTTACAAAAGACCCACCTCAATTCTGTGGACACTGCAGCTCCTTCATTTATTTGAATAGGAATTCTCTATTACACATTATAATATCCCTAATAACCATCACCGTACCTCCAAACATGGGGTTGAAATCTCTGGATGTATAATTAGTAACATGTCATCCATCCAGAAACCAATGTGGAACCAGTCAGTGACTGAATTACTTTATAATCACAGCAATATGAGAGGAATAAACTATCTTTGTCCACATGATAGAATTAACAATAGTGTGCATTTATCCGCTCTTCTATTTCTGTTAGTTTCCATTTAATCTTCACTGAAAGACATTTCACATGATTCAGCCTGCAATAAATTACCTGAAGATGAGATCACAATAGTAAAATTGCTCAACTTTGCTTGCTATAAACACTACAAGACTTTTTTTTTTGTGGTAGGAATTTTAGGAAATAGAAGTTGCCAAGGAACATGCCATATAGTTTTCATGGCGTATGTTGAATACAGGGATAAGATATGTGTCTGAGCATAGCCATCAGTATGAATATTTTGCAAATGAAACATTTCTGCAGTGATTTGTCAGACTACTTAAACAGTCTTGCATATAAATGGCACCATTAACACTCAGGGTTCAAAGCTTGGACTTGATCTACAATTTACATTTCATGTGCTACATTTAAGTCAACATAGAATTCCACCTAGCTTGCCTACCTTTGGGAGTAGCCGCCAGGAGAACAAGAATGTGCATTAGTTACTACCTTTCATGTCCTTGGGATGTCTTGCAGTGCATTTTCGGCAAAAAAAATAAAATAATTTCTGGATTGCAGGTAATTTCTGTATGCAGTCCGTGTAAATATAGAATATATTGTGCTCAAATCTTTCTAACAGTGATGTCAATATGGGCAAGCAATACAAAATAGGTTTGTAATAATCACATTTTAAGTTTGATTGAAGTAAAATAGCAGACACTGAAATAACATTATGTACCAATATAAAGGTGTGGATAATTATAGATCAAAGTGTGACATTCATGCTCATCAGTAAATGATAGAAGTAAATTTGCACTTACCTTTAAGAATGTAATCTGTCAACAAGGTTGGCACTCTTTCACTATCTTCTTTCATTGCTTGAAGGACTGAAATAAAATGCTTATTAGATTCTCAAATCAAGATTTTTAAAATTCAGGAGATGGTTTTACAGTGCAGCATGAAACAATTTTTTTTGCAGTATTTAAACAAAAACAGAAATGGAAAATCTAAACCTCAGCAATCATAACTTTGATGAAAAAACACCTGCAGAAACTATTCAAATTAAATGGTCGTGAATGATCAAACTATTGACTTTGCATTTGGGAAATCTATCCCTAATATCAAGCTGTCAGTAGGATTAGATTTAGCCTCTAAATGTTTGGCATTTTTTGAATACTGAACGTTAGAGATTATAAATTAAGCTTAGATGGTTTTTCAAACCTTTAAGGTAATAATTTGACTATCATTTTGCACTTCATACATTATCTGCTTTCAGAGTAAAAGGAAGGCTCATGATTTGCAAATGGAATCTCTAGTTTTAAACCAAATGGAAAAGTACAGTGGTTTCTATTTACAAATTTCAGTGGTAATAAATAATGCCCGAATAAAGGAAATGTTAGATGAATGTAAGACTAAATTGATGGGATTGGTGAAAGGGCTTTAATTTTCCAAATCACTGGAACTATTTCTGGGGAAGACTGAATCCATGCAAAATGGATGGGCTTCATCTTAACAAAAACGGGGGGTCCAATATTGTTGAGGAAAGCTTTGCTGGTGCTATTGGGGAGGTTTGGAACTGACTATGGGAATGAGACAAAAAATAGATGCTGAGTCAGAGTAAAGGAGTGAGAAAGTATAGTCAAATGTTAAAAAATCTAAGGCAATCCAATAGGCAAAGTAGACATAGGTGTGAGTACATGAGAGTAATGCAAGGCTAAAAAACGTTTATTTTTAATGCATGACGTCTGACTAATAAGGCAGCTGAACTTAAGATTGTTGATCAGCACTTTGGAATGTGGCTTTGTTGCTGTAATAGAGATATAGTTTAAAATAGGACAGGACTAGTAACTTAACATTGAGGCATGGAAAGGAGGTGTTACGATGTGCATGTTGCATTGGTGGAAATCGCTTTTAAAACATGGGGGGGGGGGGACACAATTTCCTGGCCTTTACTCACACTCACACTCACAGGGACTCCCCCCTCTGCTCACAAGGGCTCACACACACACACACTCTCGACCTGCTTTAAAAACACTATTGACACCGCCTGGCCCCGCAGCCGCCCCGCCTTTCCCAGCCCGTGCCTAATTTGCACGCTGCCTTCCCCCAGGGCCACCGTTACCTGTGCCACCAACTCGCTCCACCAGGCCTCGCCTTGTCCCGCCCCCAGGACGTCACCCTGCACCAATCAACGCGCTGAATCATGTCCCCCCCCCACTGCCTGCTGTCCGACGTCTCTCTCGTCCAATCGGCGCCCTCGATCATCAGTCTCACCCCCACTGTCTCACGGAGATTTTTAATAGACATTTTTCACTGAATTTCAAAATCCGGATTACAAAACATGGGGGGGGGGGGATTGTCCCCCGCCTCTCAAAACATATGGGGGGGGGGGAACACGCCCCCCCCCAGATTTCCGCCCATGTGCGTGGATTAAGAGGATTTTTTTTAAAGGGGGTGCATTGCAATATTGATTAATTTATATGGCGCATAGAAGTCCGGGTCGGGGCCTCGCGGGTAGAAGCCCAGGTCTGGCAAAGCGGGGCCTGGGTCGGCACCACGGAGGCGTGAAGTGGGGCGTCAACAGAGGGGAGCCCCAGCGGCGGTGAAGCCTTGCGACGATGGGGCCTTGGCGGCGATGAGGCCTCGCGGGTTGACCCGCTGTCGACGATAATGGGGAGGACCATCGTGAGGAGGGAGGGGAAGAACAATGGAGGACCCGGCGTGGGGGGACCGCCGTGAGGGGGATGGGGAACAACAATGGAGGACTCGTCATTGGGGGACCGCGGTGAGGGAGGTGTAGGGAGAACAATGGACAATGGGAGGGGGGCGACAACGACAAAGGATAATGGGGACCCTGCAAGGGGGAACTGTTGAGGTGTGGGGGACAAAAGGGGGAGCCGGCGTGCTTTGTAACTTTGTCAGCGCCGTAGGTGGCTGCTATTTGTATACATTGTGTATGCAAGCCAAGTCACATGTGACAATAAAGTATTCCTATTCCTTCCAAATAAAGCCATATGGGTAGAACGCAAGAACAAAATGGGGGTGGATGCAGTGAGAGTGGACCAAAACCATGGACGTCCAGTCCCTTTACACCTTTGTCCCCCACCAGGAAGGTCTCAGAGCCCTCTGGTTCTTCCTTGAAAAGAGACCAAATCAGTTTCCTTCCACTAACACTCTCCTCCACCTGGCAGAATTGTCCTCACCTCAATAACTTATCTTTTGAATCCTCTCACTTTTTCAAGTTACACAGGCATAGCTGGAGCCCATGTGAATGCCTATGGCTACACCTTTAGCTTGAATGATGTGTTGGGTGTTGGATGAAGAGGCTGGTGGGGTAAAAGGAGAGGACCAGGGAACTCTAACCCCTACAAGACATAGAGGAGATGTGGGTAAGGGATCCATCCATCAAAGCAGGGAGGAAAACCATGTTATTAAAGAAAGAGGACATTTCAGATGTCCTAGAATGGAAAGCCTCATCCTGGCAGTACATGCAACGGTGAAATTGAGAGTAGGGGATAGCATCTGTGCAAGAATTGGAATGGGAGATGTAGTCCAGGTATATCTGGGAGTCGGTGTGTTTGTAGTAGACGGCAGTCCATAGTCAGTCACCTGTGCTGAAAGCAGAGATCATGAAAGGGAAGAACAGTGTCAGATAATCCAAGTGAACTTGAGGACAGCATGGAAGTTAGTAGTAAAGTTAATGAAATCAATGAGTTCTGCACAGGCACAGGACGCAGCCCCTATGCCGTTGTTAATGGAGCGGAGAAAGAGTAGGGGAATGGTGCCTATGTAGTTGGTTACATAGAACAGTCTTTGTTCCAAACATACACAGCCACCATTCCTCTGCTCTTTCTCCGCTACATTAACAATGTCATAGGGGCTGCGTCCTGTGCCTGTGCAGAACTAGTTGATTTCATTAACTTTACCACTAACTTCCATGCTGTCATTAAATTCACTTGTACTATCTGACACTGCTCTCCTGTTTCCCAGTATTCCTTGAAGGTGTTCCCTGACCCTCACCTTTCACCCCACCAGCCTCTGCATCCAACACCCAACACATAATTCTCTGACATTTCCGCCACCTCCAACATGATTCCACCATCAGTCATATCTTTCCATCACCGTCCCTTTCCACCTTCTGCAGTGACCGCACCCTCCACAACGCCTTGGTACACTTCTTGTCGTGTCGCTACACTTTTCCAAGCCACTGCATAACGCAGGCTCTGGCACATGGGTTGAAGACCTTGAGATCTTCTGGTTTGCAGGGCTCTGCGAGGAGGGGACATGTGTACCTCATATCTCGCGTGAGATACGAGGCGCCCCTCGCATATATCTTCACTCAGCCCGCGTGAACCAACCTGATCTCCCGTTTGATGGACACTTTAATTCTCCTTCCCATTCCTACACAGACATTTCTGTCCTCCATTGTCAGTGTGAGGCTAAATGCAAATTGGAGGAACAGCATCTCATATTTCGCTTGGGCAGCTAAACAACCCAGTGGTATGAATATTGATTTCTTTCACTTCAGGTAGCCCCGGCATTCCTTCTCTCTCGATCCCTCCCCCACCCAAGTCAAGTCAACTCAACTTTATTTGTCACATACACATACAAGATGTACAGTGAAATGAACGTGGCAATGCCTGCGGGATTGTGCAAAAACAACAGAACAGAACCTGTATTTACATTTAAAAAAAAGACACAACAGTAATTATGCCCTGGTGAGATCAGAGTTTACAGTCCTGATGGCCTGTGGGAAGAAACTCCGTCTCATCCTCTCTGTTTTTGCAGCGTGACAGCGGAGGCGCTTGCCTGGCCGTAGCAGCTGGAACAGTCCATTGCTGTAGTTCCCATGGTGCGTTCGGCTGAACACACTACTTTCTGCAGAGCCTTCCTGTCCTGGGCAGAGCTGTTGCCAAACCAGATCGAGATGTTTCCGGTCAGGATACTTTCTATAACACCAGAGTTGAAGGATAGAAGGATCCTGAGAGACTCTGAATTTCCTCAGCTGCCCGAGGCCTTGCCTTCCTCACCAGTGCGGCAATGTGTGTTGTCCATGTCAGATCTTCTGTGATTTGGACTCACGCGTATTTAAAGCTGCTCATCCTGTCCATAGTCGTCCCATTCATCCACAGTGGCGTGTACATCCTCGGATGTTGAGCCCTTCTAAAGTCCACAATCAGCTCCTTAGTTTTAGTGACATTCAAGAGGAGGCTGTTGTACTGACACCAGAGTGCCAGGTCAGCCACCTCCTCCAGGTAGGCCTTCTCATCGTTATCGGAGATCAGGCCCATCACCACTGTGTCATCAGCAAACTTGATGATGGAGTTGGAGCTGAACCTGGCCACACAGTCATGTGTGTACAGAGAGTACAGTAGGTGGCTGATGACGCAACCCTGGGAGGGATCCTGTGTTCAGGGTGAGGGGGTTGGAGGTATGTCTCCCCATCTTGACCACCTGGGGCACTAGCTAGTCGCACTAGCTTCTCATTTTCACCCTACAAACAGCTTACAATGGCCAGATTCTTTATCATCGTTACTTTTTAGCATATCTTTCATTCATTGTTCATCTCTCCACATCACCATCTATATCTTTCGGTCACTGGTCTTTTCCAACCATCTGCCTATCAATAGGTATGTTACAAAACTTACCTTCAGTCGCGCTGTAATTCTGCCACTGGCCGTGTGCGCGATTTTGGCGCCTTTAAGGGGGGGCAGGGTTAAAACGCGGTTTCTCCTCCCTTGTCCTGGAAATATTTTGTTGGAGTACAAACCTTAGCTGACAAAATCGTTCCTACCGGCGTTTTGTGAATTTTTTATTTTTATTAAATCGTCAATGTACAGTCATTTTAAAAGCAGCTCCTGAAGCGTCAACGCCGATAACGGGGACGGATTTCACACAATTGACAGGTAAACGAAAGTGCTTTCTTTAAATGTATAAAAGTGCTTCTTAAGAAGTCTTTAATTCACATTTTGTCATGCGACACGGTGATTTTATTCCCCGAATTAACGGCAGTATTTTTCATGCCAATACGGGGTTAAATTCACCGCAAATCAACGTTCCAAAGATCGCGTTCCAGTAATCCTCACTGACAAGATGAATTAAATCCCCATTAATTTACAGGTATTAAACATTCAATTCCTTCCATTTGGCCTGTAAATTCATGAAAATTAGATTTAAAAATTATGTTATATTGTGAATTATTGTGTGAATGTTATTTGGACACTTAGGCTATTTAAAAATGTTAATCTATTCTTAAGAAATTGATAGATGTTTAGATCTAGTAATTGAATTTTGTAAATAGCTACAATTAGGTAACTAACTAATTATATGCTTTACTTTCATGTCTTCGAAGTAAGATTGTTTCATATTTGTTTCAGAATGCTTCAATCTATAATACCTGAAAATTTCTTTCAGTTACCATAATTGTTAAGAAAGTTATGGGCTTTTAACTGTCCTCGATCACAGCTTTTGTGTTAAGTCAATGGAAAAGCAATAGGGAACGAGATGCTAATTTCTGAGTATGATAATGGCCATAACTTTTTTAATACTGAAGATATGAAAGTGAATTAAGTGTCAAATTAAACTTCTTTTTATGCTTTATCTGATGGGATAAATTGCAGACTTTATTTTTTAAATCTCAAAATTTTGTAACATTGCTACTATCAAACCCCCACTCAACTATATTCCCCTATCATTCCCCCCCCCCCCCCCCCCCCACCCAATAATCAGTCTGAAGAAGGGTCCCAACCCAAAAGGTCACCTTCTGTCCATGTTCTCCATAAATGCTGCCTGGGCTGCTGAGCTACTTTCAGTTTAGTTTAGTGATACAGCACTGAAACAGGCCCTTCGGCCCACAGAGTCCACACTGACCAACAAGATTCCACCACTCACCCGTTCCCCAACGCAATATTGCACCACATGCATAGCCCCCAACTGCGCAGGTGCGGCTCATTTCTCCTCATCCCCCAGCCACTTCCTCCTCCTCTTCACCCTCCCTCTTCAATCCCTAAAGAGGGAGGGGGTGTAGAGAGGGTGGGGTGGTAGAGAGGGAGGAGAGGGAAGGGGTGGTAGAGAGAGAGGGGGGTAGAGAGGGGAGTGGGGTAGAGAGGGAAGGGGAGTAGAGAGGGATGGGGGGATAGAGGGGGATGGGCGGTAGAGAGGGAGAGGGAGGGGAAGGGGAAGAGGGAGGGAGTAGAGAGGGAGAGGAAGGGGAGTAGAAAAGGAGTGTAGAGGGAGGGGGGCAGAGAGGGAGAGGGGCAGAGAGGGAGGGGGTAGAGAGAGAGTGGAGGAGGGGGGTAGAGGGAAAGGGAGGGGGGTACAGTGGGGGGAGGGAGGGGTGAGGAGAGGGAGGGGGCTGAGAGGGAGGGGGTAGAGAGGGAGGGGTAGAGAGGGGAGGGTAGATAGGGAGGGGGCATCTCCCTCCTCCACCTCTCCCCATCTACCTCCTCCACACACCCTCCCATCTCCCTCTACCACCACACACCCCACCCCATCTCCCTCCTCCTCCCCTCACTCCCATTCCCTGCCCCAGGACCTACCCAGGTGGTAGAGCAGTGCCAGGGCCTGGAACTCGGCCTGGTTTTCGTGCTCGGCCAGCCCTGGCTGTAGACTCTAGCTGTCAGCTCGGCCCCCGCCTGGGCTCCGGTGCAGGCCCCGACTTCATCTCCGGGCTCGTCCCTGACCCTGGACCAGGCTCGTCCTTGGTTCAAGCGGCGTCTTCTTTCTCGGCCCCGGTCACTGCCCCATCCCAAAGCCCCAGGTTCGGCCCTCACTCCAGCACCACCGTCCTCACCAGGTGTCTGGCGCCAGCAGCTGCTGCCACTCCTCGTTCACCGAGAGCGCTGGAGTGCCCCTCCCTCCCGGAGTGTCCCGTCCTGCCTTGCAAGTGCATTGTGACGTCACTCGGGGTTTTTTTCCGAAATGGGTGAGTTTTCAGGCTGTTTTTAAAACTTTAAACGATTAATAACTTCGGAAAGATAGATGGGAATGTGACGGGAAGATGTTTATCGCCTCAACGGGGAAAATATGAGTAGGATGTGTGAAAATGGGAAGGCTGTGGCCTAGCATTTGGAAGAAGATAGGAATTAACCAGATTGACACACACACACACACAAACAAGGCAAAGACTTTTAGTTATATAGAGATATGAGGTGCACCTTCGCCACCCAGAGTGTCATATGCCATGAATGCAGTGCAGGAGAAAACAGTTGGAGCTGGGTCTTTTTTAAGTGTCTAAGGAAGTATTTGAATCGCTCAGGCATAGAAGGCTTTGACCAAGTGCTAGGCAATGGAGTACCCACTGGATGGCAGGGTTAGGCCAAATAGTCTATTTCCATGCTATACAATTCTAATGAAAGGTCATTGAATGTTAACTATGGCCACAGATGCTGCCTTAACTTCTGTGTATTTCCATTGCAATTCATGCCAATTTTACATGACTTGTCTAATGCTGCCTAAAGTATGTCTAACATGATATTGGATTTTGCAATATTGCTACACTGAGGAAATTGTTATTTTAAAAGTTATCATTGATATGCATGCATATGCAAACTGAATGCATTTTAACACAATGCTGGAACCAACCATAAATACAGAGTATCGCCAGATTTGCATTGTATCGCCAGAATATTTTACACTCATAATGGTGTTTTATGAGTGTAAAATATTCTGGCGATACAATGCAAATCTGAAAAAACTCGGATGTCAAGGTAACAACATTAACGTCCGCATTATAAGTTAATTTTTGAAACCCCTCTTACTTCTCCGTCAGTGGCCCACTCCCCTGACATCAGTGTGAAGAAGGGTCTCGACCCGAAACGTCACCCATTCCTTCACTCCAGAGATGCTGCCTGTCCCGTTGAGTTACTCCAGCATTTTGTGTCTCCCTATGATAATGCCCTTAGTGTATTGAAACTGTAATTTAGCAGGCTTGTAATAGCAGGGTTGTAATATCGTTGTACTGTTGTTCACTGAAAATAACTGAAGAAATGTTTCCCCCAACACTTTAAATGGTAAAAGCTAGCCCGAGGATAAACTCCATTTTATAAGATGATCTTTACTCACTTTTAGTCAAAATTTGGAGATCTTCTACAGATGGGGGTCCAGCCTTCTTTTCATAAGGAATGACTGTAGTCAAATACTGTTTCAAAAAGAGTAAAATAAGTAATATAGATTTGCTATGAGAGGCATTAATATACATTTGCTGGTACAAGTGCTATATTTTCACCAACTATATGTACACCTTCACTGGTTGCAGGCTATACCCAGTAGGAGGAAAACACGAAGGGAAATAGCTTCTGGTTAAATCCAATCTTTTGCACCATTTCATGCTTTTTATTTACGTGCTGGAAACAATTAATGTCAATCCTTCAGATATACGAGTAAATAACTCATATAAATCACATATACCTCTGCAGCTATATAGCAAAATAACAGACTGTATTCTTAAACATATCCCTATACACTGCAAACCACAGAAAGAGATGGTATGGATGTAAATGGAACACAGGGGGGAAAAAAGAGATGCAGTCAGCTGCTGGAAAGTTATGCAGAATTTACAACTGTAGAATTATTCTTCAGTGAAGCAAATAAAATTATGCCTCAAATTCTTAAATGTCTGGAATTTAGTCACAAAATATTCTGTCATTGAGCAATACACTAATGTGAAAAATCACCCAAACTGAATAGCATTCACCCCACTTTAATCAGTGGTTTAGTTCTGCCTAATATTGGGGGGGGGGGGGGGGGGGGCAAGGGAAAGTCAGTCCCAAAGGATTATCACTTGCCAACTCACCTCTGTCTTGTAATTAGAATGAAAATACATTATGTTTGGTGCATAATGCAATCTGAAATTTGCATTCTAGGTTAAATCCATTGGGGAGCTATCCACCTGCTACTGCCTTTAGAAACATGATAATTTGATTCTGATGCACCTGTATTTTTACCTATTTTTGGGAAATTGATCACTGGATTAATTGAATACAGACATAAAATGCTAGAGTAACTCAGTGGGTCAGGCAGCACCTCTGGAGAAAAGGAATCGGTGACATTTCGGGTCTTGACCCGAAACATCACCTATTCCTTTTCTCCAGAGATTCTAAATGTTTCT
This sequence comes from Malacoraja senta, assembly GCA_038087875.1. NCBI lineage: Eukaryota > Metazoa > Chordata > Chondrichthyes > Rajiformes > Rajidae > Malacoraja > Malacoraja senta. Next base: position 114,411,993 of record CM075978.1, on the reverse strand, counting down.
ACAGATGGTCTAATTAAAATGATTAAAATATTTAATAAGGTAGAAGAAACTAATTTCCCAAATGAAATTTCAGAGACATCTTGTAAAACAATAACTTTATAGTCTTCCTTATCCACACCAAAGTCCACATCAAATTTTTAATGCAAACCAGTATAACAGAATTGTTATGGCACACAGGAGGCAACCACACAGCCTTTTAAACCCATGCAGTTCTTTGTTTCTAAAATATACAGAGTTATGACCACTATCTCCAAAATACACTCTCACTGACATTCCATCCATTTGACCAGTTGTGTTCCCCAATACCTGATCTAAAAGCTCTCCTGGATGCACCCTAAAAATTCAGTCCTCTCTGAGCCAGATCGTTTCATAGTCTTTTGTATGTTCGAGTTGTCCTCAGAGAATATTTAAGAATAATAAAACATGCATTTCGAAATCAAGATGCTAAGTTTGTTATTTGCCTGAACAATATATTTTTTAGTTAGATTAATGCTTAACCTAGTTCCTAATACCAATAAATTGTTGGTTGCTATTATTATTGGAAGATCTTTGACTCAAGGGAAAAGCCAGCAATCACTAAAGAAAAATTCATTAAGGCAATACCTTAAGCATGCCTTGGTTTTAAAAAATTGCCTTGCAATAACCACTGTTGACAGTTAATATAGAAGTAAAAATTGTCCTAGCATTCTGCTCTATCATTAAATGGCCCACATCTAAAAACAATTTCAATTGTTTAACAAAAAAATTATGACAAAATGTACACCATCTAGAGTCTATAATCACAAATGATGCAAACTGCAACCACATGAAGAAATGACTGGAAGGGAATTAGAAGTATAAACCATATAAGGCACCTGTTTCTCGCCACCTGAGCTTCCAAATGTTTGGCGAAAGCCATTCTGAATTACATTTGAGAGTCCCTCCATGCTGAAACGCTGAAGCAGGAAAAAGCATAAAAAGGACAGAGAAAGAGCATATGAAAATTGCAGGCTCACAACTGACAACATAGCAGGGACAAGAGCAAGAAGACAGAAGATGAAGACAAACCATTAACACACATTTAAAACATCACTGTTAGTGTTTCCAAAATTATAATTGATATGTGGATTCAGTTAAAATCCTTCCACCATATACCATGTATCTGCATATGCAGTTGTTTTAATGAGCTTTTGTAATTGTGTAGATAAATTTGAGATAAAGTGCTAAAACATTTGATATAAAAATGAAAGGATCATAACTCATTAAAACATATATTCCATCCTACCAAAGACTCCTTGTTGTTCATTTCACTTCATCCTCTCTCCCTGCATAAAAAAGGCGTTTTACCTGAACATACCAGTTTTAACAAGATTATTGAACTATAACATTAACGGTTTCCCTCTCAGATGTTGAACCAAATACCTGAGCACTTGTTTTGTTACATATCTTTAGAGTTATCTGACTAACTTTATGCACTTAATACTTAAAAGCAACTAATGGCTAAACAGGATATATTTATAGCATAAGGATACATGTTTTATACATTCATCTTTCATACAGATATAGTATACTTTAAACCAAATTTTTCATTACTACAAAATACAAATCATCTGAAGCATTATTTTCCCCTAAATCCTATCCTTGTTATTTTCCAATCTGTGAGCAAGAATTTGAAGGACAAAGCAAAAATAGCCTGACAATAGACTAACATTTATTTCCAATGCTGACAATGATTTAATGATGAAACAGATACTATATGGAATAATTCATTGAATTTGCTGGCCTTCCACCTAATATTTTTCAGAAATGTTCCAACATGTAATGAACCATCAATATCTTACAATAAACAAAGCTGTTTTGATGTTGAAATGTGCTCCTCAAATGTAATTCCATCAAGGTGAGTTGCTACAGCTAGAAATAAAAGTGTTGGAGTAACTCAGCGGGTCAGGCAGCATCTCTGGAGAACACGGATAGGTGACGTTTTGAGTCGGAATCCTTCTATTGCCTAATGTCCTAATTAGGAATTACTCAAAAACTATAATTTACTTCCTATCCTTGCTTAGCTGAAAGTTAATAGGCAAGAGATACCCCAAAGCAAAATAAAAACTTCTTGAAGCTGAAATCTTCAGTTAAAGTCCCAAATTTATTCCAAGAAGTGCAATCATTGGTTAAATTTTTTTTCAGTTCACGCAGCCATTGAAACAGCAGCATTCCAAGTTGAAATGAAAAATATGATAAAAGTACCATTTTGCAAAAGACATCTCCTTACCATATCGATGCTATAAATTGGGTCTTACAGTGCCCCTCCATAACGTTTGGGACAAAGACCCATAATTTATTTATTTGCCTCTGTACTCCACAATTTGAGATTTGTAATAGAAAAAAAATCACATGTGGTTAAAGTGCACATTGTCAGATTTTAATAAAGGGCATTTTTATACATTTTGGTTTCACCATGCAGAAATTACAGCAGTGTTTATACATAGTCCACCCATTTCAGGACACCATAATGTTTGGGACACAGCAATGTCATGTAAATTAAGTAGTTATGTTTAGTATTTTGTTGCATATCCTTTGCATGCAATGACTGCTTGAAGTCTGCAAATCATGGACATCACTAGTTGCTGGGTGTCTTCCATGATGATGCTCTGCCAGGCCTGTATTGCAGCCATCTTTAGCTTATGCTTGTTTTAGGGGGTAGGCCTCGTCAGTTTTCTCCAGCATATAAAAGGCATGCTCAATTGTGTACAAATCAGGTGATTGACTTGGCCACTCAAGAATTTACAATTTTTTAGCTTTGAAAAACTCGTTTGTTGCTTTAGCAGTATGTTTGGGATCATTGTCTTGCTGTAGAATGAACTGCCGGTCAATGAGTTTTGAGGCATTTGTTTGAACGAGCAGATAGGATGTGTCTATACACTTCAGAATTCATTATGCTACTACCATCAGCTGTTGTATCATCAATGAAGATAAGTGAGCCAGTACCTTCAGCAGCCATACTTGCCCAGGCCATAACTATGTTTCACAGATGAATGAATGGATGAATGACTAGGTGTATTGGCCAAGTATGTACATATACAAGGAATTTAACAAGTAACAACACGATATACAGTAACAATTAAATATGACACATAAAACATTAAACATTAATAATAAAACATTACAGTTTAAACATGTGAATGAAATAAAATACCAGAGCAAAATGAGGCTACAGACTTTTGGTTATTGAGTTGAGCTACTACTCGTGGAAAAAAGCTGTTTTTATGTCTGGCTGTGGCAGCTTTGACAGTCCGGAGTCGCCTTCCAGAGGGAAGTGATTCAAAGAGTTTGTGGCCAGGGTGAGAGCGGTCAGAGATAATCCCGCTAGCTTCCTGGCCCTTGCAGTCAGTGTACAGTTAGCCAATGGGGGGGAAGGTTGCAGCCAACAACCTTCTCAGCTGATCAGACGATTTGCTGCAGCCTCCGGGTGTCGTGCTTGGTGGCTGAGCTAAACCAGACCATGATGGAGAAGGTGAGGACAGACTCTACAAATGGCAGTATAGAATTGGACCATCATTGCCTGTGGCAGATTGTGTTTCCTCAGCTGCCGCAGGAAGTACATCCTCTGTTGGGCCTTTTTGACTGTGGAGTCGATGGTGGCCCCCCATTTCAGGTCCTTGGAGATGATGGTTCAAAGGAACTTAAAAGACTCAAGTTCGTCAAGTTCCAAGGAACTTAAACGAGGTGATATGCTTTGGATCATGGGCAGTTCTCTCCTCCATACTTTGCTCTTGCCTTCACTCTGATATAAGTTAATCTTCGTCTCATCTGTCCACAAGACCGTTTTCCAGAACTGTGGTTGCTCTTTTAAGTACTTCTTAGCAAACTGTAACCTGGCCATCCTATTCTTGCTGCTAATCAGTGGTTTGCATCTTGTAGTGTAGCCTCTGTATTTCTGTTCATGAAGTCTTCAGTGGACAGTGGTCATTAACAAATCCACTCCCGAAGATTGTTTCTGATCTGTCGGACAGGTGTTTGGGGATTTTTCTTTATTATAGAGAGAAATTTTCTGTCATCAGCTATGGAGGTCTTCCTTGTCCTGCCAGTCCCTTTGCGATTAGTAAGCTCACCAGTGCTCTCTTTCTTCTTAATGATGTTCCAAATAGTTGATTTTGGTAAGCCTAAGGTTTGGCTGATGTCTCTAACAGTTTTATTCTTGTTTCTCAGTCTCATAGTGGCTTCTTTGACTTTCATTGGCACAACTTTGGTCTTCATGTTGATAAACAGCAATAAAAGTTTCCAAAGGTGATGGAAAGACCGGAGGAAAGATTTGGTGCTGAGAGCTCTCTTATACCGGCATTAAGGAGGCAATTAAACACACCTGAGCAATTACAAATGCCTGTGAAGCGATGTGTCCCAAACATTATGGTGCCCTGAAATGCGGGGGACTATGTATAAATACTGGTGTAATTTCTACATGGTGAAACCAATACGTATAAAAATGGCCTTTATTAAAATCTGACAACGTGCACTTTAATAGACCTTCAGCTCAGACATTAGGTTAGACGAACTAGGTACCAATGTGTGACTATGGGAGTGTGTAGGGGGTTACCTGAAATGAACGGAATTGGGAGTCTGCCGGGTACCACCCACTGCGTGTAGACCTGGGGGACCCCCCAAGGGACCAAGAAATGGGTGCTAAATAGATGAATGAGGTACCACTTAAATCCACTACCATGGTGTGCTCACTGCCACGCCTACAACACAAACGGCAGACATTTTTCCCGCTGCAAAAGGCCCACCAGACCCCCCACAAAGGGCCTAAAAAATGGGCTAGCATATAGACGCCCAAAGTTACAACTAAAAAAGAATGCCAAATGAACAAGTTGAGTTCATAGAGTACAAAATGGGTTACGCCAAACAAATAGTCCGCTGCACTACAGGTACCAGACACCCCAAAAATGGACACCCTAGACCCTACTGTCCAACTTGGATAGAAACATAGAAAATAGGTGCAGGAGTAGGCCATTCGGCCCTTCGAGCCTGCACCGCCATTTGATATGATCATGGCTGATCATCCAGCTCAGTATCCCATCCCTGCCTTCTCTACATACCCCCTGATCCCTTTAGCCACAAGGGCCACATCTAACTCCCTCTTAAATATAGCCAATGAACTGGCCTCAACTACCTTCTGTGGCAGAGAATTCCACAGATTCACCACTGTGTAAAAAATGATTTCCTCATCTCGGTCCTAAAAGTCTTCCCTCTTATCCTTAAACTGTGACCCCTAGTTCTGGACTTCCCCAACATCGGGAATAATCTTCCTGCATCTAGCCTGTCCAACCCCTTAAGAATTTTGTAAGTTTCTATAAGATCCCCTCTCAGTCTTCTGAATTCCAACGTGTACAAGCCGAGTCTATCCAGTCTTTCCTCATATGAAAGTCCTGCCATCCCAGGAATCAGTCTGGTGAACCTTCTCTGTACTCCCGCTATGGCAAGAATGTCTTTCCTCAGATTAGGAGACCAAAACTGTACGCAATACTCCAGGTGCGGTCTCACCAAGACCCTGTACAACTGCAGTAGAACCTCCCTGCTCTTATACTCAAATCCTTTTGCTATGAATGCTAACATACCATTTGCTTTCTTCACTGCCTGCTGTACCTGCATTCCTACTTTCAATGACTGGTGTACCATGACACCCAGGTCTCGTTGCATCTCCCCTTTTCCTAATCGGCCACCATTCAGATAATAGTCTACTTTCCTGTTTTTGCCACCAAAGTGGATAACCTCACATTTATCCACATTATACTGCATCTGCCATGCCTTTGCCCACTCACCCAACCTATCCAAGTCACCTTGCAGCCTCCTAGCATCCTCCTCACAGCTAACACTGCCCCCCAGCTTCGTGTCATCTGCAAACTTGGAAATGTTGCATTCAATTCCCTCATCCAGATCATTAATAGCCTAGATATTGTGGGTACCAGTTGAAACCAAGTTTAAATGACCTACCACAGCTTGGGGAATATAAATTGACCTTAGACAGAACAATGATCTGCTACATTGGGCCTACCAGACCCCCTAAATGGACCCTTGGGCTAATCTAGGCTAGCCTAGATATTAAAGGTACCAGCTAAAATCAGGTTTAGATGATCAATTACAGCCTAGGAAATACAATATGACCCATGTCAGAATGATAACCCATTGCCTTGGCCTTACCAGACCCCTCCCCAATAAGTCCTTGGGCCCAAGTAGGCTAGTCCAGGTATTAAAGATATGAGCTGAACCAGGTTTATATGATCAACCACAACCTTTGGCTAGTGAATACAAAGTGACTCATGTAAAAAAATTAACCACTTTATCGACCATTTCCACAACAACCCATTTCAGTGAGAAAAGAGGGACAAGAGGCTAATAGTACATATAAACTGTTGGAGTGCTTATTTGGCTTTCTATACATTTGACCATTTGGCTGAATGCGGTGACAAGCTCTCCTTAGCTGCAGCCAAACAATATATCAACATCGGATTGGATGGAAGTTTTTGCAGTAAAGAATTACTGTTTACGGCCGTTTGAGGTAAGTTGTTTTATTTTGCTACATAATTGTAGTTTGCTATTATAATGCAGGGATATCATGCATGATTCAGTTATAGTGTTCAGTTGATAATTTACGTTAAAACCAATGCCATGGGGCAATGCCATGCCCAGAGCACATGGCCTGCAGAGAGGTGTAATGACTGACACGTGGTTAGGATCAAGTATCAGCAAGTGCATATAAAAGCCCTGTGGAATTTGTGCAATAAACTATGCTATTTCGGCCTAAGTACAATTTAAGCTGGAATATTATGTTATATGATGGTGATTTATCTTAAATAGGGATGGACTTTAATTTGATAAGCTTAGAGTCATCTCCCGTCTTTAAGAAAAACTACGGAAAGCCGTATCAGACATCCTATAGTATGGACATAATTGCATACTAGTGATGCTGTGAGTGTATGCTTAAAATATTAAACTCAATGTTTATTGTCAGGCTCAATTTGTGCCATTATAAGATGTTTTATCTGTGGCATGGTCAGCAAATAGTTTGAAGATACTTGTTCTGTACTTTAGATTCATTACATTCAGTCTCGTGTTTAAAATTGTAAGTATGAATTTTGGAACATTTGCAATATTTACTTACCAAATATCACAGTGGTGTAGTGGCCTGGACGAGGTCAGAAAAAGGCTAGACGCCAGGCAGATTCAAAAGTCCTTTAATGAAGGCATGACAAACTCTCAGATCCACCCCCGAGCAGTAACCGGAAACCAATGGGCAGTCCCCAGTCCCTGTCCCTCAAGTGCCGAGGGGGATTAGCCAAGGAGTGGCCTAACATCCAAGGACCGCCACAGGACCCCCCCCCCCCCCCCCAAGAACCGGAGGCACGAGACGGACAGGAGGGCGACCAGCCCGGGTGTGCAGCATGCCCGGCACAGGAACGGGCAACCGACCAACAGGTGCAAGGGAGGGAGTAGCCACTGGAGGAGGTACCCTAGACGGAGGGCGCCCTCGCAGGCGGGGCCACGCGACTAGCAGCGGCCGATCAATGACAACATGTGCCGGCATCAGCCGCGCAACCAAAACGGTCTCACGCCGACCCCCCCATGTCCAGGACGAAAGTGGACGAGCCATGTTCCAGGACCCGGAAGGGACCCTCGTACGGCCGCTGGAGGGGTGTCCGATGAGCATCCCTGTGCAGGAAGACGAACTGGCAGTCCTCCAGAGCAGAGGGAACGTGTGGACGGAAGGACCCATGACGAGACATGGGCACCGGCGCCAGCTTGCCCACCGTCTGCCGAAGACGTTGTAGGGCATCCGAAGGCTGCTCCACCTGGCCCCGCGCCGGTGGGATGAACTCCCCGGGCACCGTCAACGGGGACCCATACACCAACTCGGCGGAGGAGGAGGCCAAGTCCTCCTTGGGTGCAGTGCAGATCTCCAGCAAAACCCACGGCAAAGCGTCCACCCAGTCCAGATCAGTGAGCCGTGCCTTCAGGGCAGCCTTGAGTTGGTGGTGAAACCGCTCCACCAGGCGTACGCCTGCGGATGATACGCCGCAGTGTGGTGTAGGTGAACCCCCAGGATGCGTGCCATGGCTGACCACAGTTCCAACGTGAACTGAGGCCCCCGGTTGGATGTTATGTCCAGCGGCATCCCGAACCGGGCGATCCAGTGCGCTGCCAAGGCCCGAGCACAAGTGGCCGTCGAAGTGTCAGCCAGCGGAATGGTGAAGCGGTCCACCACGGTGAAGAGGTGGGTCATGCCCCGAGACGGCGGCAGCGGCCCCACGATGTCCACGTGAATGTGGTCGAACCGCTGCCGAGGGATGGCCGCCAGCACCCGTCAACGAGCTGCTCCACCACTGCCCCGACCGCCACCTCAGAAGCGTCCACCATCAGGGCGGTCGGGGCATCCTCCCGTGGGTGGACGAGCATCGTGGCCCCAGCCAGGGCCTCCTTAGCATTCTTGAACGCTGCTACCGCTTCGTCGGACCACTCAACCTCCTTGCGATGACCAGCGATTAGGTGGAAAAGCGGGCACATGATTCCGGCTAACGCCGGCAAGAAGCGGTGATAAAATGCGACCATCCCCACAAATTCCTGTAGACCCTTAACTGTGGTCGGACGGGGGAACCGGTGGACAGCGCCCACCCTGGCCGGTAGAGGTACCAACCTTGTGGAGATACGTGGTGGCCGAGGAAGTCGATGGCCATCACCCCGAAACGACACTTGGACGAGTTGATAGCCAACCCGTAATCGCTGAGGCGCTGACACAGCTGGCGGAGGTGGATGTAGTGCTCCAGCCGCAAGTGGCTGGCCACGAGTATGTCATCCAAGTAGAAGAATACGAAATCCAGTCCATGGCACACACAGTCCATAAGCCGCTGGAAGGCCTGCGCGGCGTTCTTCAACCCGAACGGCATCCGCAAAAATTCAAATAGTCCAAACGGTGTAATAATTGCTGTCTTAGGAATATCGTCCGGGTGGACCGGAATCTGGTTGTACCCGCGCACGAGGTCCACCTTGGAGAACACCTATGCTCCGGCCAGTTGGGCATTTAAGTCCTGTATGTGCGGGACCGGGTACCTGTCGGCGACGGTCGCATCATTCAGGCGACAGTAATCCCCACACGGGTGCCAGCCCCCACCCGCCTTGGGGACCATGTTGTGCGGAGATGCCCATGGGCTATTGGAGGGAGGCACAATGCCACTCCTCCCGAGCTAGACGGAGCTTGTCCGGCGCGGGACGACACGCCCGGGCCGGTAGTCGGAATGTGGTGCTCCACCCCGTGCTTGGGGGTGGAGGAGCGGAAGTGAGGTTCAAGGATGTCCGGGAAATCCGCTAGGATGCGCGCGAATGTCAACAGGGGGGCATCAGGACGTGTAACTGGATCACCAACGCTGAGGGAGACCAGCTCCAGCGTGATGGAGTGCACCAGGCGCTGCCACTTGACATCAATGAGGAGTGAAATCGCTCGAAGAAAGTCGGTGCCCAACAGCGGCTGGGAAACGTCGGCGATGACAAACTCCCAGGAAAAGCAGCTATGACCGAAGTTGAGGGAGATGGTGCGGACTCCGTAAGTACGAATAGGGCTCCTGTTCGCCGCAGTGTGGAGGGGGCCGCGTTTGCCCGCACGGATGTCAGCGATGGACGGAGGCAGCACACTCACCTCCGCCCCGGTGTCCACCCCCGGTGCGGCGATCCCAGGCGTAGAGGCAATGAATATGGCAGGCCGCCAAAGGAATCACTGACGATCGGCCCCAACGTTTCCTGGGAAGGCACAGGGCGGGCGACATTGCTTGGCTGCAGCGCCCCAGTGGCAGTGATAATAGCACCAGCCCCTATGCTGGCATCTGGTGGTATAGGAGGTGATGCTGGCTGGGCTGACCACCCACGACCTCTGCTGGTGTCGGAGGGAACTGCAGGCGGGCCGTGTTGGGCGACGTGCCTGCGCTGGAATGCCCGATGGCGGCCGGATTTAGAGCGGCCCCGACCTGCTCTGCGCTTCCTGATGCCACGGGAAGGATGGCCAGCGCTTCCAGGTCCCGCTGACGGGACATCCACAGCTGGTCGGCGCGCTCGACCAGTGCCTGCGTGTCGGTAAAGGGATCGCTGGCGAGCTGCAGGGCGGGAGCTGCTGGAGGTAGGCATGTTTAAATTAAAAACAGGGCTTGTGGTCGCCCATAAGGGCAAGCATGTCCTCCAGGAGAGCCGACGGCTGGCGGTCACCGAGGCCGTCCATACACAGAATCTGAGCTGCCCGCTCAGACTCGCTAAGGCCAAACCTCCTGATGAGCAGGGCCTTGAGGCCCGCACTTTTATTAGCTGCCGGGGGTGGGGGGGGGGGGGGGGGGGAGGTAAGGTTTTACTCGCCCCGCAGTCGCCTGGTCAAGAGCGGCGACGACGTAATAGTACTTGGTTTCATCCACCGTCACTCCCCGCAGAGCAAACTGTGCCTCTGCCTACTGGAACCAGATATCAGGCTCTTCGGTCCACAGAGTCGGGAGCTTCAGCGCGACGGCGTGGAGGTACTGGTCCATCACGACGCGTGATGAACGTCGGGATCACCAATGTAGTGGCCTGGACGAGGTCAGAAAAAGGCTAGAAGCAATATTTACTTACCTTGTATCACAGATCAAGAAGATAATTGCTACAATAATGTTCATTTTTTAGTGATTCATAAACTGATGATTTGTTATTTATGTTTGTTAGGTTTACCACCCCGAACCAAACTAATAAAAAAATACTTCGATGACCTAGGTTTTTAAAGTTGTCTACATTCAAATGGAGGAACAAGCTTTGAAGGAGAGTATTTTTAGTCCACATTGTTCTCCCATTAAAAGCTTTTTAGTACAGTTCAAGCTAATATTATCCTGGGAAAATGACCAAACCTAGCTAGTACTAGTAGTAAGACAATGTACATGGAGGGTCCTGTAAACTGTAATGATGATTTACCATTCCATTACGCTACAGGGAAATCATAGCATGCAATGAGCTAGAAATAAATGCAATAATGAGCATTTTGGGGCATATTTGTGATTTTTCTTAACATCTCGCACAACCCACTAAATTTTCCACATGGTTGTGAAGATCATATCATCTATATTAAAACATATATAAACTTAGAAACAGTTATCAAGTTAATTTTTTTCTCATTACAAAAAATGTCCCAGCTGTTCACTTTTTGCCAATTTTGCTAATGACAACTTCAGACTGCTTTTGGTGCATACTGTTTGTTTTGAAATGGCCATATGTAAGAAATGAGTAGCTGTAGACACAGTTTTCTTTTCAGAATTATTCTCAGGTAAACATATTGGAGTACAGAATATGTTACACAATTTGCAGTTAATATATTTTTAATTTAAAGTTTGAAAGGTTTAATGTAACTATGTAACATAACAAAAGAAATGTTCCTTACGGGTAGGGTTAAAATTTAGTCTGTTATTCTTTAATGAATCATTCCTTACACAAGTATATTAATAATAATACATTGGGCCATATACAAATGAGCTTGGGACCAAAATGTCAATTTTGAACCACATGTTTGCCATGGGGCTAAATGTTTGCTTTAAATGATCAATCACACCTTGGGGAATACAAAATGACCGATGCCAGAGCAATTATCTGCTGCCCCCCGCCAGTTGGGCAATTAAGGGACTATTTGGGGAGTCTGGTAGGACCAAGGCAATGGATTATTAATCTGGCATGGGTTATTTTGTATTTCCTAGGCTGTGATTGATCATCTAAACCTGGTTTTAGCTGGTACCTTTAATATCTAGGCTAGCCTAGATGGGCCCAAGGGTCCATTTAGGGGGTCTGGTAGACCCAAGGCAGTGGATAATTGTTCTGTCATAGATCATTTTATATCCCCCAAGGTGTGATAAACTTGGTTTTAGATGGTAACCACAATATCTAGGCTAGCCTAGTTGCACAGCAGGGTCTAGGGTGTCCATTTTTGGGGTGTGTGGTACCTGTAGTGCAGCGGACAATTTGTCTGGCGTAACCCATTTTGTACTCTATGAACTCAACTTGTTCATTTGGCATTATTTTTGAGTGGTACCTTGCGCGTCTATATGCCAGCCCATTTTTTAGTCTCTTTGTGGGGGGTCTGGCGGACCTTTTGCAGTGAGAAAAATATCTGCCGTCTGTGTTGTTGATATAGGCGTGGCAGTGAGCACACCATGGTAGTGGATATCACTCATCTATTTAGCACCCATTTTTTGGTCCCTTGGGGGGTCCCCCAGGTCTACACGCAGTGGGTGGTACCCGGCAGACTCCCCATTCCGTTCATTTCAGGTGACCCCCTGCACACTCCCATAGTCAGACATTGGTACCCAGTTTGTCTAACCTAATGTCTCTGGGCTGAAGGTCTATAACCACATGTGATTTTTTTCTATTACAAATCTCAAATTGTGGAGTACAGAGGCAAATAAATAAATGATGGGTCTTTGTCCCAAACATTATGGAGGGCACTGTATCTTTAATAACAAAGAAGAGGGAAACTATATGAAATTTGACATTAATGGGCAAAAAATGCTGCCATTGATCAGTCATTTTTGATGGTCAAACCAGACAGAAATATCTGCACTGGGACAATGCATCTCGAGGAAATTAGATAATGGAATTCACTGTCTAAAATATTAATTTAAAGATCTCTTTAGTAAGTAGTGCAGCTACAAGACATAATTACAATTCGATTTAAAAGCTTTTTCACTGGTAAGATCGGAAAGAACCCTAGGATAAGCCTTTAACTATCACTGTGGTGTAGCGATGTAGCAGTGTTCAAATGCACAGCTTCACTGTTGTGAAATTATCCCTCCTCTTTCAAAATAAACCTTCCAGTTTCTCCAACATATTGTGCTAATTCCTTGGACGTGTTAATCCACTGAATTGGCTTAGTGGGAGAAATTTGGTGTTGGTTTTCCAGTTAGTCTTCAATGAAGTTGTAACAAAAAGCCTGTGCAGATATTGTAATGTTAACTATATAATAACATGCAAGAAAATTAGTTGTTATAATTATCAGGATGAATAAGCCTATTCATAGATAACTTAATCGTCATGCAGTGTAAATAGGGAGAATTCAGCACACTTGCAGCAGTAGTACTATGTGGCATGGCTTCAACAAGAAGTAATTGTGCATTCCCTGAACGTAAAGAAAAACATTTGATTCGAGCTCTGGTCCTGCATATAAATTTTCATTTCCTTAGCTGTTGACCTAGGTTTTTCAAAACATTAAAGGGAATGAATCTGACGACACAAATGATATGTGTAAGAAGGAACTGCAGATGCTGGTTTAAACCGAAGATAGACACAAAAAGCTGGAGTAACTCTGCGGGACAGGCAGCATCTCTGGAGAGAAGTAATGGGTGACATTTCTGGTCAAGACCCATCTTGACGCAAATAATATGTGGGAGCTGTACATTCTAAAAGTTAATTGTGCTGCAATATTAAATGGGAGCTGAAGCAATAAGAATACTGGATAAAAAGCAAAATCAAAAATGCTTGGTTATATTTCAAACCCCTGCTCTCATTATTAATCAGTTGGAAGCAATATTTTAAAGTGCATCTCTGACAGCCTGCAGTCAAATAATAGGCCAGCACAAACTCCCCTGGGACTAGATCACTTTTACAGCCATGAAATTTAAATTAAGACACCCCCCCCCCCCCCCCCCCCGCCCATATCCCCATCTGCAGGAACAGTTCTGTCTCTGGATAACGTTCCACAAGATGCCACAATATAGCCATGCTTCCCATAATGCAGATTGATAAATCAAACCTCTGTAAATTTGCTCCTCAATAACAATTATTCCACAAACAAATTAAATAAGGATTGCATTTAAAAAAATTGTTGGGTCAAATTTTTTTTTAAATAATGTGATAATGCTAAATTTGTTCCTCCACTAATCTCGGCATTACTCACCGTTCCTGGCATGTGACTTTTCTCTTGCTTTCCATTTTGTGGACTTCCATTCTTCTGTTTCTTTTTTTTCTTCATTGTTTCCTTGTGTTCTTTCTGTTTGTTTTGAACCTCGATAAGAATGGAGATAAAGCTGTTTTTCACCTCCTTTTCAAACTCAAGCTCATCACGCAAGGCTAGCTGTTGGATCAACTCCTCTGAAAAGTCTTTTATTGCAGTCTCAATTTCCTCCAAAAGTTCGTTTAATTCAGCCATAGGCAATCGCTTCACACCTGAAAATATGTTGATCAGAACAGCTGAGGGATCACATGAAATGTGCTATAAACAAGAAATTTGCTGACAGTTTCTGAAATCTAATATTTTAACATTTTGTGTATCAATAAATGACAAATCTGTTTCTGTATTACCTAAATCATTTGTTGGGAAAATAAATTGTTGCAATCTCAACTGAAAGCAAGGAAAAGATTCAAATTTTCTTTGGAAAACTTATTTTATATATAGACTCCATTTTCTCAGAACATGCTTATCAGAAGATTTTCAATTAACTGGCCAGCCACAAACACAGCACAGACATTTACTACAAAATAAAATGATATTTATCCACCGCGTCCACAAATAATTCTATAACAGTTACAAATCATATTGCTACACAAGCAAAATGCACATCCTCAATTTCCCAGTGCAGTATTTTTTCATTTCATTTCAACTTCACAATCCGCAGCTCACTTTCCCAGCTGTTCACCAATGATTGAACCTTTTCAAACAACAGAAGATGCATGCTATGCCTTTCTCATCCTTTTCCTGGCGACAAAAAATTGTACTTCAAGGGTGCCATTCATTATTTCTGTATTAAGTATAACTGAAGACATCCTTTCTTTATTCAACTCATAAGAATCTTCACAATGTCTATCATCAAAAACTCCTTATCTTCCTTTCTGCTAAATCTTAAGTACTCAATTGCCTATGCCTTTAAAGAGGTTCAAGGTGATTAAAAAGCCAACATAGTTTCTCTGCCCATTCTCTGAAAATGGTTGGAAAATCTTAGGCCTTGATATCTTAAACAGCACAATTTAGTAATGGCCGAAAAAAAATGCTATTCATCGATTAAATACAGAGGTTTGCACATCGTTTTAGACAATCACGCAAAACCCTCACAATGTTTGTGTTAACTCTGCTTTTGTTAAAATGTTGTTTAAAGCCCTGTCCCACGGTACGAGTTCATTCCAAGAGCTCTCCCGAGTTTGCCCTGATTCGAACTCGGAGATTTACGGTAATGACCACTCGTCGGTACTCGGGGCTCTTGTGGACATTTTTCAACATGTTGAAAAATCTTCAGGAGTCTTCCAGTGCTTACCTGCCGTTAGCGCGTCTTCCCGAGTACCTGCCGTTAGCGTTACGAGCCGCTAAGAGACGGCCCCGAGCTCCGACGTACTCGCTACGTTCATTCTCCGTGCTTACCATGAGTTTGATTTTTTTTTAAACTCGGGAGAGCTCTTGGAATGAACTCTTACCGTGGGACAGGGCTTTAACTAAGATGAGTGGGATTGAACACTGTGTTGTGTTTGAAGAATGGCTCAGATAGAGTGCTACCCATTCCCTCCTGGCTGTACACCACAGTGCCCTCCATAATGTTTGGGACAAAGACCCATCATTTATTTATTTGCCTCTGTACTCCACAATTTGAGATTTGTAATAGAAAAAAAATCACACGTGGTTAAAGTGCACATTGTCAGATTTTAATAAAGGCCATTTTTATACATTTCGGTTTCACAATGTAGAAATTACAGCAGTGTTTATACATAGTCCCCCCATTTCAGGGCACCATAATGTTTGGGACACAGCAATGTCATGTAAATGAAATAAGTCATGTTTAGTATTTTGTTGCATATCCTTTGCATGCAATGACTGCTTGAAGTCTGCGAATCATGGACATTACCAGTTGCTGGGTGTCTGGCAGTTGCTCTGCCAGGCCTGTATTGCAGTCATCTTTAGCTTATGCTTGTTTTAGGGGCTTATCTTCAGCATATAAAAGGCATGCTCAATTGGGTTCAGATCGGGTGATTGACTTGGCCACACAAGAATTGACCAATTTTTAGCTTTGAAAAACTCATTTGTTGCTTTAGCAGTATGTTTGGGATCATTGTCTTGAGGCATTTGTTTGAACTTGAGCAGATAGGATGTGTCTATACATTTCAGAATTCATTATGCTACTACAATCAGCAGTTGCATCATCAATGAAGATAAGTGAGCCAGTACCTTCAGCAGCTATACATGCCCAGGCCATAACACTCCCACCGTCTTGTTTCACAGATGAAGTGGTATGCTTTGGATCTTGGGCAGTTCCTTCTCTTCTCCATACTTTGCTCTTGCCATCACTCTGATATAAGTTAATATTCGTCTCTTCTGTCCACAAGACCTTTTTCCAGAACTGTGGTTGCTCTTTTAAGTACTTCTTGGCAAACTGTAACCTGGCCATCCTATTTTTGCAGCTAACCAGTGGTTTGCACCTTGCAGTGTTGCCACTGTATTTCTGTTCATGAAGTCTTCAGCAGACAGTGGTCATTGACAAATCCACACCGACTCCTGATCTGTCTGACAGGTGTTTGGGGATGTTTCTTTATTATAGACAGAATTCTTCTGTCATCAGCTGTAGAGGTCTTCCTTGGCCTGCCAGTCCCTTTACGATTAGTAAGCTCACCAGTGCTCTCTTTCTTCTTAATGATGTTCCAAACAGTTGATTTTGGTAAGCCTAAGGTTTGGCTGATGTCGCTAACATTTTTATTCTTGTTTCTCAGTCTCATAATGGCTTTTTGTGACACTCATTGGCACAACTTTGGTCCTCATGTTGATAAACAGCATAAAAGTTTTTAAAGGTGATCAAAAGACTGGAGGAAAGACTAGCTGCTGAGAGCTCTCTTACACCTGCATTAAGGAGGCAATTAAACACACCTGAGCAATTACAAATGCCTGTGAAGCCATGGTGGTGCCCTGAAATGGGGGGGGGGGGGGGGGGACTACGTATAAACACAGCTGTAATTTCTACATGGTGAAATCAAAATGTATAAAAATGGCCTTTAATAAAATCTGACAATGTGCACTTTAACCACATGTGATTTTTTTTCTATTACATATCTCAAATTGTGGAGTACAGAGGCAAATAAATAAATGATGGGCCTTTGTCCCAAACATTATGGAGGGCACTGTAGGCAATGAAACAACCTGGTTAAATGTCGCAATGATCCATAGTAAATTTACTGCATCTGTGAAGTTCTGAATGGAGCTCATGTGTAACTCATTTCAATTATAACAATCTGTTATAATGGCATTATATTTATAAACATACTGATTACATTTTGGAAAACTCTCCCGATGTCTCTAATAGGCCGAATAAATGCTATAAAAATGATTTTTTTACCACAAATTTTATATCTATTCCAGTGAATACCAATATACTTACCAACATTTTTTTTTTTTAAACTGGATGCTGATATTACAAATTTTATATGGGACTATAAATCCCATAGAATTCAAAGAAGACATTTGTGCAAACCTAAAGAATTTGGCGGATTATCACTCCCTAATTTTTTGTATTATTACTGGGCTGCAAATGTCAAAAATATGATTCACCTGTTGGACAACTCGGCCCAGCAGGTGGATTGGATAGTAATGGAGAGAGAGGATTGTTCCCCTTTTAATATAGGAGCGATCCTTCTCTCACCAACAAAATTGAAGAATACAATATATAGTAAAAATCCAATTATCCATAGTACAATTAGAATTTGGAAACAAATAAAATTAACTTTAAAATTAAGAAATCTATCGCTTCTTTCACCTATAATGAATAATCCTTTGTTTAAACCTTCTACGATAGATACATTGTTTACACACTGGGATAGATTAGGAATTAAAACGTTTGAAGATATGTATGATAATGGAAGTTTTTTAACATTTCACCAACTACAACTTAAATACAACTTGAGTAGTAATCAATATTTTAAATATTTTCAAATACGTGACTATTTGAAAAAATATCCACAAGAATATCAAAATATGTCTCCAGACCTATTAGACGAGACAATGAATATAAAAGCGGAATCAACTAATTTAATATCATACCTGTATAATACCATCCTAAATATAGAAATACCATCATCTGATAGGATTAGAAGAGATTGGGAACAAGAACTAGCTATAAAAATCTCGAAAGAGAGTTGGGATAAACACTTGTTATATGTGCATAAATGCTCGATTAACGTAAAACACATTCTAATTCAATTCAAAATCTTACGTAGATTATACTATTCAAAAGCTAAAATAAGTAAATTTTACCCAAATGTCTCTTCTATCTGTGATAAATGTCTAACCCAAGAAGCAAATATAGCACATTCTTTTGTTTTTTGTATAAAAATTAAAAAATTTTGGAATGAAATCTTTGAAATTTTCACGAAATTATTTAAAATAAAACTGAAACCGAATGCAGAACTGATCATTTTTTGAACAATCGAAGCCAGTTTGGAGCTGACTTTGTTTCAAAGGAGCTTTCTTAATTATGGCTTAATAACAGCAAAAAAAATTATACTGAAATTTTGGAAAAACGCTCCCACGCCAACGACAAAAATGTGGATTTCTAATATGTCAGAACTGTTACACCTAGAAGATATGAGATTCCTCTTAGCAGGTAAACCAGACCATTTCCAAAAGATTTGGTCTCCATTTATCGACTTATTACAAATATAGGGTGCAACAAAATGTTGATAATAAATGGTTTCAGGACCTGGTGAGGGGTGAGTAAAGATATGAAGTAGGTACATCCCTTTTATCTTGTCTTATCTTATTTTACTTTTTTTTCTTTTACCTTCTTTTGTTTTTTCTCTTTTGTTTAACTCTTTCTTGTGGTTTAGGTCCCTATGGGTGTTCCTGGACCACGTTTTGAAGAAGGGTTTCGGCCCGAAACGTTGCCTATTTCCTTCGCTCCATAGATGCTGCTGCACCCGCTGAGTTTCTCCAGCATTTTTGTGTACCCATGCTTTCAATCACTCACTTACTATCTTTGCTAACTCTTTCTATCCTTTTTCTTATTAAAGTTTAAAATAAGAAGTGGTACAAGAAATGTATAATTTTATGTTTGTTTGAGATCACTGTACCATACAATACTTCTAATAAAAAAATATTTATAATCTTTCATTTAATGTGATGACAGAAACATACCCGATTTGCTTCAGAATAAACGATTGGGTAGGATCTGTCTGTGAAATGATTCAAAGCATTTGGTCAAACCTCCCTAATATAGAGCTGTAGCAGCAGATGTAATAATCTGGCAGCCCTGGGCCAAAATTACCCTTCTTGTCTCTGATGTACTGTGCAATAGTCACCAAACTTCAAAAGGCATTCATCATGTGAAGTGCTCTGACACTTTTCAATACAATATCATGCTGCAAAAATGCATTCTAAAATCAAACCAGACCTTGTTTGTATTTCATTCTTCCATTGCAAATCTTCTGCCATAATTAATACCCAAGAAAGTGAAATTTACTTTCAAATTTTGCATATGTGCCAGAAAGTCATTATTCACTTCCACTGACATGCTGCAGAAACAAGGAAAAATAGAATTCCTTTGTCAAAGATTAATGTCTGACAATCATCATAAAACCACAGCTCCCTTCCCAGATTTTAGATATGGGATGGAAGTTACTGGTATACAAACAGTGAAATCAACTGAGCACTAAATCATAACTTTGCATAAATGTGCAACAGCTCTTCGAATCTAAGCACTTCTTCAAACTTTCTGCAGCAGCGTTACGACTTTGTGCATCTTTGTTAGATGACATTCAATGCCTCGGGTGGCTCCAAGTGCAACCAGAACTCAGATCCCTGGATCATTTCAAAGTGGCTTCTCGATCAATAAAGTTATTCTACATCTTTGCCCATTCACTTCACCTCTTAACATCTTTGTTACTGCATGCTTCCATCCACACAGTTCACAACATTGCTTTCCTTTATCATTGAAAAGCCTGACACATGATACCAAGAAAGTAAATTATTCCCTCTCATGACTCTGGGGCTCAGCTCTATTTTTGAAATCCATCAGAACTCTTCATGCATGTGTGTCATTTTTAGGTTAATTTGTAAATATATGTTTACACTTCTTCCTAAACTTGGCTTCTTGGCTTGGGAATAATGCAACATTCCATTGAAAGAAAATCTGTAACATAGTCCAGATCTCTTTCTGCAGACGAACCCCTCTTTTATATGCTGAAATGGCACATACTATGCATACCCAGCTAAGCTGACACCACACATAAAATGATTATTGGCACCGTTTATATCCATTAACTGTGTTAAAGGTTCCACACATTTCTGATGCATTTGATGGAAGTGGCATTTCTTGGCTTACTTATTTACTTAGAAAGAAATGTTTTAAAAGGCCAATGAGCATGAAAGTTAACAAATACCTCAACAAATAAAAGTTTACTTAAATGTTGGCTCTGGTGAAAAACCAATGGGTCGCTTTTAAAATCCATTTAGCTGTATGCAATGTAAAATTAACTGAAGCACTAACTGATACTCCACAATCAGTTTTAATGCTTAACAAAAAATATATAGCTTTCTCACGTAAATATATGGGGAACAGTTGTTTTTTTAACATAAGCAATGAATATTTCTTCTCGCAAGAGTGGCTTTCTCTGGTATAATACAAGAAAAATAGCCATTGAAGCTGCGGCCAGCCTCAAACTAGCAACAGCATTTTAGCATAGAATTACAACTATAACAGGTTGTATTCCAATGCAGCAACTGTATTTGACTTCATTCTGACAAGAGCTATCAATAAGAGCCAATGAATGGCACATTTAAAGAACATTTGAATGCACTTCATGCAACAATGAAATTATAAGTTTACCAAAACTTGTGATAATATCTATCGAAAGGTTTTGGAGCCATGTGCTCAGTGCTGATAAGTACTGCAATCTTGTACAATCCCTATCCAATTTGAATGCGAAGATCAGTTATCATTTTTGTTTTCATTTGCTTGCCTTTTGAATAAAAGCAAATGCTGGTGTCAAGCCAGTCAACCATTGATAATTTAGAAAACCATATATAAAACTCCAGAAGATACACAAAACATTTAAGACAGAAATTTCTGAAATTCTATTCGGGAAGATTTGTAGGGATATCTGCGAGGGATACCTACAAATATTTAGTAAATTATCTAAAATAATATTTAGGAGGAGAACTTTGAGGTAAAAGTATTTCAATTTAATGAGATCCTAAACTAGGTTTAGAATACTTAAACATCTGTAATAAAACTGTATTTCAGTTTTCATGGCATTAAGGAGCTGTTTAAGGAAAGCAAATATGAGAAGCTAGCCAACTACAAACAAAATTATCATCAAAAAGATTCCATTTGAACAGAAATCTAATTGCAGCCATCCATCCTTCAGACACAAACTACACATCTAGAGTGGGATTTGCATCATTTTAATTTAATGTAATTTTGCTTATAGTGATAATAATGTGGCGGGTAAAGGGTGGTGGGCTGGAGAAGTAGTGGGAGAGGAAAAGAACTGAGAATGATTTCAGCAGGGATTTTTATGACCAAATTTCATTTTCTCAGACTTTTCTGGGTCATACATTAAAGTAAAATTCTTCATCTCCCTGCAGATTCCTATTTAGGTCTTTTTATTTTATGAGTACAAGATCACAAATAATGGAGATTATTTCATTGAGCCCATTTTAAATCACCTATCTAAAAATCCTCTTACTGTATTAATATCTAATTTGGAATTTAACTTGAACAAGAACAAAGTATTGCATTTTGGCAAATTAAATCAGGGCAGGAAGTACACAGTGAATGGCAGCATGTTGAAGAGTGTTGTAGCACAGAGAGACTAAGGGGTAAAAATACATAGTTCTCTTAAAGTCATGACACAGGGAGATAAGGTATTTTAAGGAGACAACATATATTATGCATGACATCATCATTCAGGGCATTGGGTACAAGAGTTGGGACACCATGTTACCACTACACAAGATGTTGATGAGTGCTGATTGTCAGGCTATAGGAAGCATTGCATTAAACTGGAAAGAATCCAGCAAAGATTCACAGGGATGTTACCATGACTGGAGGGCTTAAGATATGAGAGAGAGACTGGATAGCATGGGGCTTTTTTCCTTGGAGCAAAGGAGACTGGTGGGCGGGCGGGGTTGTGTGGAGGTGACCTTATAAAGGTTTCTGGTCAGTCTTTTTCCCAGGCTAGGGGTGAATTTAAAACTAGAGGGCATAGATTAAGGGTGAAAAGGGGAAAATTAAAAGGGAACCTGAGGGACAAATTCTTCATACAGAGGGCCGTGTGTAAGTGGAACATGCTGCCAGAAGAAATTGTGGAGGCGGGTAACATTACAATAGTTCAACAACATTTGGACCGGGTAAAAGGTAGGAACGTTTAAAGGGATATGGGTCAAATGTAGAACTTGCTCAGGTAGACAACTTGGTCGGCTTTAATGAGTTAGGCCAAAGAGTCTGTTTCTATCTTTATAACTCCATGACTCTAATTATCACTTCAAAAATTGCAAGATCCTAGTCAAACGTATTCAAAATGTTAATTATTCTTCGAGAAGCTTCAGTACCTTCTGATATGAATGTTAAATTGACCTATTATTACTTTTATTTACTTGTTTTGTTCTCACAACTAAATTTAAAGTAGTATTCCATATTTAATTTCTTCCATCCCTTGGCTATTTTATTGTGCTCCATAAGTTTCATTATTCACTTCCTTGTTAATTTCATTATTCATTTCTCCCTGTGTACCAATTGCATCTCAGGTCACATTGATGTAAATTCCTCACTGACCACGGCACAATCTAGTTTGAGGTCAAGGGAGGACAGCGTTGTTGGCAGAGTGCTAACGACATGTGCACAACTGACTGGAATATTCAAGGATATCTTCAACCTCTCGCTTCTGAGTCCGAGGGTCCCACCTGCATCAAAAGGGCATCTATCTACCAAGAAGAGCATGGTGACCTGCCTCAATGACAATTATCCGGTAGCAGTTACAACTACCGCAATAATGTGCTTAGAGAGGTTAGCTATGCGAGTGAATCAACAACTGACTCAAGTGAACTGGATCCGCTTCAATTATCTATTGCAGCAATAGGTCAACAGCAGATTGCTGGCTCCCTACTCTGCTCAGGCTATTTGGATAAAAGAAACACATATCGGGCTGCAGTACATAGAAACATACAAAATAGGTGCAAGAGTAGGCTATTCGGCCCTTCGAGCCTGCACCGCCATTCGATATGATCATGGCTGATCATCCAACTCAGTATCCTGTACCTGCTTTCTCTCCATACCCCCAGATCCCTTTAGCCACATGGGCCACATCTAACTCCCTCTTAAATATAGCCAATGAACTGGCCTCAACTACCTTCTGTGGCAGAGAATTCCAGAGATTCACCACTCTCTGTGTGAAAAATGTTTTCCTCATCTCAGTCCTAAAAGATTTCCCCCTTATCCTTAAACTGTGACCCCTTGTTCTGGACATCCCCAACATCGGGAACAATCTTCCTGCATCTAGCCTGTCCAACCCCTTAAGAATTTTGTACATTTCTATAAGATCCCCCCTCAATCTTCTAAATTCTAGCGAGTACAAACCGAGTCTATCCAGTCTTTCTTCATATGAAAGTCCTGACATCCCAGGAATCAGTCTGGTGAACCTTCTCTGTACTCCCTCTATGGCAAGAATGTCTTTCCGCAGATTAGGAGACCAAAACTGTACGCAATACTCCAGGTGTGGTCTCACCAAGACCCTGTACAACTGCAGTAGAACCTCCCTGCTCCTATACTCAAATCCTTTTGCTATAAATGCTAACATACCATTCGCCTTCTTCACTGCCTGCTGCACCTGCATGCCTACTTTTAATGACTGGTGTACCATGACACCCAGGTCTCGTTGCATCTCCCCTTTTCCTAATCGGCCACCATTCAGATAATAGTCTACTTTCCTGTTTTTGCCACCAAAGTGGATAACCTCACATTTATCCACATTATACTGCATCTGCCATGCATTTGCCCACTCACCCAGCCTATCCAAGTCACCTTGCAGCCTCCGAGCATCCTCCTCACAGCTAACACTGCCCCCCAGCTTCGTGTCATCCGCAAACTTGGAGATGTTGCATTCAATTCCCTCGTCCAAATCATTAATATATATCGTAAATAGCTGGGGTCCCAGCACTGAGCCTTGCGGTACCCCACTAGTCACTGCCTGCCATTCTGAAAAGGACCCGTTTACTCCTACTCTTTGCTTCCTGTCTGCCAGCCAGTTCTCTATCCACATCAATACTGAACCCCCAATACCGTGTGCTTTAAGTGTGTATACTAATCTCTTATGTGGGACCTTGTCGAAGGCCTTCTGAAAGTCCAGATATAACACATCCACTGGTTCTCCCTTATCCACTCTACTAGTTACATCCTCGAAAAATTCTATAAGATTCGTCAGACATGATTTACCTTTCATAAATCCATGCTGACTTTGTCCAATGATTTCACCACTTTCCAAATGTGCTGCTATCCCATCTTTAATAACTGATTCTAGCTGTTTCCCCACTACCGACGTTAGACTAACTGGTCTGTAATTCCCCGTTTTCTCTCTCCCTCCCTTTTTAAAAAGTGAGGTTACATTAGCTACCCTCCAATCCTCAGGAACTACTCCAGAATCTAAAGAGTTTTGAAAAATTATCACTAATGCATCCACTATTTCTGGGGCTACTTCCTTAAGTACTCTGGGATGGAGCCTATCTGGCCCTGGGGATTTATCGGCCTTTAATCCATTCAATTTACCTAACACCACTTCCCGGCTAACCTGGATTTCACTCAGTTCCTCCATCTCATTTGACCCCCGGTCCCCTGCTATTTCCGGCAGATTATTTATGTCTTCCTTAGTGAAGACAGAACCAAAGTAGGTATTCAATTGGTCTGCCATGTCCTTGTTCCCCATGATCAATTCACCTGTTTCTGACTGCAAGGGACCTACATTTGTTTTAACTAATCATTTTATCTTCACATATCTATAAAAGCTTTGGCAGTCAGTTTTTATGTTCCCTGCCAGTTTTCTTTCATAATCTATTTTCCCTTTCCTAATTAAGCCCTTTGTCCTCCTCTGCTGGACTCTGAATTTCTCCCAGTCCTCTGGTAGGCTGCTTTTTCTGGCTAATTTGTATGCTTCATCTTTTGTTTTGATACTATCCCTGATTTCCCTTGTTATCCATGGATGCACTACCTTCCCTGATTTATTTTTTTGCCAAACTGGGATGAACAATTGTTGTAGTTCATCCATGCAGTCTTTAAATGCCTTCCATTGCATATCTACCGTCAACCCATTAAGAATCAATTGCCAGTCTATCTTGGCCAATTCACTTCTCATACCCTTAAAGTTACCTTTCTTTCAGTTCAGGACCCTTGTTTCTGAATTAACAATGTCACTCTCCATCCTACTGAAGAACTCAACCATATTATGGTCACTCTTGCCCAAGGGGCCACGCACAACCAGACTGCTAACTAACCCTTCCTCATTACTCAATACCCAATCTGGAATAGCCTGCTCTCTCGTTGGTTCCTCTACATGTTGGTTTAGAAAACTATCCCGCATACATTCCAAGAAATCCTCTTCCTCAACACCCTTGCCAATTTGATTCACCCAATCTATATGTAGATTGAAGTCACCCATTATAACTGTTTTACCTTTGTTGCACGCATTTCTAATTTCCTGTTTGATGCCATCCCCAACTCCACTACTACTGTTAGGTGGCCTGTACACAACTCCCACTAGCGTTTTCTGCCCCATAGTGTTTCGCAGCTCTACCCATATCGATTCCACATCCTCCAAGCTAATGTTCTTCCTTTCTATTGCGTTAATCTGCTCTCTAACCAGCAACGCTACCCCACCTCCTTTCCCTTTGTCTATCCCTCCTGAATATTGAATATCCCTGGATGTTCAGCTCCCAGCCTTGGTTACCCTGGAGCCATGTCTCCGTGATCCCAACTATATCATAGTCATTAATAGCTATCAGCACATTCAACTCATCCACCTTATTACAAATGCTCCTTGCATTGAGACACAAAGCCTTCAGGCTTGTTTTTACAACACTCTTACCCCTTATACAATTATGTTGAAAAGTGGCCCTTTTTGATTTTTGCCCTGGATTTGTCTGCCTGCCACTTTTACTTTTCACCTTGCTACCTATTGCTTCTACCCTCATTTTACACCCCTCTGTCTCTGCGCTCATACATTTAAGAAACCCTTTCCCTTTAACTCCATCCTCAACTATCCCATTCGACACCCCACCCCCCTTATTCAGTTTAAAACCACCCGTGTAGCAGTGGCAAACCTGCCTGCCAGAATGCTGGTCCCCCACCTGTTAAGATGCAATCCGTCCCTTTTGTACAGTTCCCTTTTACTCCAAAACAGATCCCAGTGATCTAAGAATCTAAATCCCTGCCCCGTGCATCAGTTCCTAAGCCACACATTCAGGTCCCGTATCTCCCTGTTCCTGCTCTCGCCAGCACGAGGAACTGGAAGCAAACCGGAGATAACAACCCTGGGATCCTGCTTTTCAGCATTTTTCGGAGCTCTCTAAAGTCACGCTGCAGAATATTCATCCCCTTCTTTCCGACATCGTTTGTGCCGACATGCACTACCACTTCCGGCTGTTCACCTTCGCCCTTGAGGATTTTCTGCACTCTGTCTGTGACATCCTGGATCCTGGCACCAGGAAGGCAGCACACCATCCTCGAATCCCGTCTGTTGCCGCAGAAACCCCTGTCCATACCTCTCACAATGGAGTCTCCCGCTACAATGGCGTTGCCTGACTTTGGCCTTTTTGGTTTTGGCTCAACAGCCCTATTCGCATCGCAAGCCAGTCTGCCGCTCAGTGTTAAAACGTCTTCTGTCCCGACAGCTTCTAAGTGGGCGAACCTGTTCACAAGAGGTACAACACCCGGGGACGTTTGCATTCCATGCTTCCCTCCCTTTCTCACTGTCTCCCACCTTCTCTCTTCCAGTACCTTAGGGGTAACAATATTACTGTAGGACTTGTCGAGGAACGACTCAGTTTCTCGGACAAACCTGAGGTCATCCACTTGCTTCTCCAGTTCCCCAACACGGTCCTTCGGGAGCTGTACCTGGATGCACTTGTCACATTTGTAGCAGCCAGAGGCACCAGCAGTGTCCTTGACCTCCCACATACTGCAAGCATCACACTGAATCAGCTTGCCTGACATCTCCTTCTTTCGTCTCTCCCTCTGCAGTGTTTTGCGTAGCCTCCTCTCCTCAGCGAAGACTCTCGAGCCAAAGACTCACACTTTTCTCACAGGGCACCTCCCTCACTGCCGCTCCCTAAGAGCAGTCTTGCTTATATTGACTGATAAATTGCCTAATTTACCAATTTACAATCCAAATTCCTCAGTTTTCAACTGTTTTCCCTGCTTTGACACTTCTCTCCTCCCTCTTGGGCTAGAGCCAATCTGTGTTTTCTCTTGCTAATCTTCTCCTGCTGTTGCTTCCAAATCTACAGCAGCTCTGAGTAAAGTCTGCCTGTGCTTTGCCTCTCCTTTTCAACTGTTTTCCCCCCTCTGACTCACTTCTCTCCTCCCTCTTGGGCTAGAGCCAATCAGTGTTTTCTCTTGCTAATCTTCTCCTGCTGTTGCTTCCAAATCTACAGCAGCTCTGAGTAAAGTCTGCCTCTCCTTTTCAACTGTTTTCCCCCCTCTGACTCACTTCTCTCCTCCCTCTTGGGCTCCCTCTTGGGCTAGAGCCAATCAGTGTTTTCTCTTGCTAATCTTCTCCTGCTGTTGCTTCCAAATCTACAGCAGCTCTGAGTCCAAATCTACAGCAGCTCTGACTACACATTGGCGTTCAACATATTCATCCCCTCCAAAATCATTACCAAACTCCAAGACCTTGGCATTTGTACCTCCGTTTGCAACTGGATCCTTAGTGGTAGACCAAAATCAGAGCGGATCAGTAACTGACCATCAATAAAGGTGCATTGCAAGGCTCTGTTCTCAGCTTCCTGCTTTGCTCTCTTTATGCCCATGACCATGCCGCTAAGCACAACTCGAAAGCCTTCTGCTGTTGGCCAAAACAGGAGTGGCGATAGGTCCGCATGCAGGAGATAGAAGACCTGCATGAATGGTGCCGCAACACCTTTCACTCAACATCAACAAAACCAAGGAACTTATCATTAACTTAAGTAAAGGGAAGTCAGGAGACCATAAGCCAGTTTTCATTGGATTGGCTGGTGAGAGTTAGCAGCTTCCTGGCACATAGATGTAATCATGAAGAAGATGCGGCAGCACCTCTAATTTCTAAGAAGTTTAAAGAGATTTGGCATATCACTAAATACTACATATCCAGATGAGTGTAGACGGTATCCTGACTGGTTGCATCCAGGGACTGCAGAGATTGGTGAACGTGAGCAGTCCAACATGGGCACAGCCTCCCTACCATGAAAAGCATCCTACATAAAGTTTCACCTCAAGAACGCAGCATCTATCATCAAGGATCTCCACCATCTGGGCCATGTGTTCTTCTCACTGCTACTGTCGGGCAGAAGGTATAGAACCCTGTAGTCCCATACTTCTAGGCTCGGGAACAGCCACTTTCCAACAACAATTAAGTTCACAAGTTATAGAAGTAGAATTAGGCCATTTGGCCCATCGAGTCTACTCCGCCATTCAATCATGGCTGATCTCTGCCTCCTAATCCCATTTTCCTGCCTTCCCCCATAACCCTTGACACCTGTTCTAATCAAGAATTTCTCTATCTCTTCCTTAAAAATATCCACTAACTTGGCCTCCACAGCCCTCTGTGGCAATGAGTTCCGCAGATTAACTATCCTCTGACTGAAGAAGTTCCCCCTCACCTCTTTTCTAAAAAGCGCCCTTTAATTCTGAGGTTATGACCTCTGGTCCTAGACTCTCCCACCAGTGGAAACATCCTTTCCACATCCACTCTATTTATGCCTTTCAATATTCTGTAAGTTTCAATGAGGTCCCCCCACAACCTTCTAAACTCCAGCGAGTAGAGACCCAGTGCTGTCAAGCGCTCATCATATGCTAACTCACTCAATCCTGGTCTTGTAAACCTCCTCTGGACTCTTCCAGAGCCAGCACATCCTTCCTCAGATATGGGGCACAAATTTGCTCACAGTACTCCAAATGCGGCCTGACCAGCGCCTTATAGAGCCTCAGCATTACATCTGTTTTTGTATTCCAGTCCTCTTTATATCAATGCTAGCATTGAATTTGCCTTCCTTACTACCAATTCAACTTGCAAATAAACTTTTTGGGAGACCTGCTACAGCATTCCCAAGTCCCTTTGCACCTCTGATTTCTGGATTCTCTCTCCATTTAGAAAATAATCTATGCCTTTATTCTTATTACCAAAATGCACGACTTCACACTTTGGTACAATGAATTTTGGCTGCCACTTCTCTGCCCACTCCCCAAATCTGTCCAAGTCCTTCTGCAGTCCTTGCTTCCTCCACACTGCCTGCCCCGCCACCTATCTTAGCATCATCTGCAAACATGGCTACAATGCCTTCAATCCTCTTATCCAAATCATTAATATACAACGTGAAGAGAAGCAGACCATGACCGAACCTTGCAGAACTCCACTAGTCACTGGCAGCCAACCTGAAAAAGTGCCTTTGATTGCAACTCTTTGCCTTCTGCCATCCAGCCAACCCGCTATCCATGCTAGTATCTTCCCTTTAATACCATGGGCTCAGCTTCCCCAGCAGCCTGACGTGCGCCACCTTATCAAAGGCCTTCTGAAAATCTAGGTAAGCAACATCTACAGTGTCCCCTCTGTCTGTCCTACTATTAACTTCCTCAAAGAACTCCAGCAGATTCGTCAGGCAAGATCTTCCCTTCACAAAACCATGCTAACTTCGGTCTATTTTATTGTGAACTTCTAAGTACTGCGTAACCTCATCCTTAATAATTGACTCTAAAATCTTACCAAGTGCTTGAACTGACCTGTACAACCTTAATCCTCTCCTGGCAACAGAACACAACAGCCCACCACTTGCAGAATATCGTTTTTCCGCACAATTCTTTTGTTTTCACTGTCTTGCAAAACTTCAGATTTGTCTATCATTTTTGTTTGTGTGTCGTCTGAGTCTATGGGACTGCAATGCTGTAGCTGCTAGATTTTCACTGTACCTATGCCTCACTGAATCTGTGCATATGATAATAAACTTAACATGAATCAAGAGGACATCCATGTTTGGCTGTCAATTGTGACACAAAGGAATTGCTGGTTGAAGGCTAGCCATCCCATGTGGATTTTATAGAAACATATAAAATTCTTAAGGTTAGATGCAGGAAAAAATGTTCCTGATGTTTGGGGAGTCCAGTACCAGGGGTCACAGTTTAAGAATAAGGGGTAGGCCATTTATGACTGAGATGAGGAAAAAACGTTTTCACCCAGAGAGTTGTGAATCTGTGGAATTCTCTGCCACAGATGGCAGTGGATCCAATTCACTGGATATATTCAAGAGAGAGTTAGATATAGCTCTTACAGCTAATAGAATCATGGGATATGGGGAGAAAGCAGGAACGGAGTACTGATTTTGGATGATCAGCCATGATCATATTGAATGGCAGTGCTAGCTCGAAGGGCCTACATCTGCACCTATTTTCTATGTTTCTAACCCATCCCAAGACAAATGATCACCAGGACGGCAGTCTAAGTTGACTATCATCAATTGCTTTATCAGTTACCTTCCTATTATTGGATAATCATGATCATGAATATTTACAATGCTTAGATCTATTCACAATTCTTTAGATAATGAAACAAACCCAGGTGGCCCAGAGCAGGCCTTTATTAACTTGCAGAACTACAAGAGGAATGAACATTTCCACATTTATGCATCAGATAACCAACAGCATATCTCAACCACAGCCCTTTTAATTTTTAACAGTACCACTATCACCAAATCCCTATAATCCTTAACCAATGCCTACAGGGCTCTATACACCAGGATCTTAAGAGAACAGCAGCATCACACAACAAATAAACAAGACATAAGCCATATATTCTGTAAAGCAATTCAGCTTTTAACCATTAAAGCTTCACTATTTGATAGAATGCTTATTGAGCCTGGTTGAGTATAACTACAACACTACTGAGGGAAAGGGTATAATAGGAACACAATCACCTTCAAAGCTCCATAGTTACAGACTAAGCTGATAACTTATATGGCAGTTTCTTTACTGTTAATGGGTCAAAATCCTATGACACCTTATCAAAAATGTTGTTAATAATCTTAGATAGAGATCCCTATCTAATAATACTGTTTCAAGAAGAAACCAGTTCACATTCTCAAAGCAAGTAAAAATGGGAAATTATGGCAGCTTTGCTCCCGACAAACACAAGAATGTACTAACTCACATGTCTGAGAACTACATTATAAAATGCTATGGAAACATTTAAAATATTTACCATTGTGCTGATGATAGAATTCATTTTTTTGGAATATTAAAACATAGAATGTGTAGCTGATTTCAATGGGCAAGCACTATAACCTGTCCTTCTATGGATTCTGTGGACGCAGTCGGGAGACCCGGATGGTAGTTTGCCTCCCTGGTGCCAGGGTCTGTGATGTGTCTCAACGTGTCCAAGATATCCTGAAAGGGGAGGGAGAGGAGCCCGAGGTCGTGGTACATATAGGTACCAATGACATAGGTAAAAAAGAGAAGAGGTCCTGAATGGAGAATTTAGGGAGTTAGGAGGGGAGTTAAGGAGAAGGACAGTAAAGGTAACAATCTCGGGATTACTACCTGTGCCACGCGACAAGACAGTGAGAGTAGGAATGGAGCGAGGTGGAGGATAAATGCGTGGCTGAAGGACTGGTGCAGAGGGCAGGGATTCAAATTTCTGGATCATTGGGACCTCTTTTGTGGAAGGTGCGACCTGTACAAAAAGGATGGGTTGCACTTGAACCTGAGGGGGACCAATATCCTGGCGGGGAGATTTGCAAAGGCTACTGGGGAGACTTTAAACTAGAACGGTTGGGGGGAGGGACTCAAATAGAGAAAGCTATTAGGCAGTGTGTGAGGCAGGAGGCAGAGAAGGAAAGCACTCAGTCCCAACATGTAGGGGGGAAAGAAGAAAACAATAATAAACAGAGAATAAGAGGTGGTGGGGTTCTTAAATGGGTGAGCAGAGAAACAGAGGGGTGTAAAATGCGGGCGGAAGCAATAGGTAGCAAGGTGAAAAGTAAAAGTGGCAGGCAGACAAATCCAGGACAAAAATCAAAAAGGGCCACTTTTCAACATAATTGTAAAAGGGGTAAGAGCATTGTAAAAACAAGCCTGAAGGCTTTGTCTCATTGCAAGGAGCATTCGTAATAAGGTGGATGAGTTGAACGTGCAGATAGCTATTAATGATTATGATATAGTTGGGATCACGGACACATGGCTCCAGGGTGACCAAGGCTGGGAGCTGAACATCCAGGGATATTCAATATTCAGGAGGGATAGAGAGAAAGGAAAAGGAGGTGGGGTAGCGTTGCTGGTTAGAGAGGAGATTAATGCAGTGGAAAGGAAGGACATTAGCTTGGAGGATGTGGAATCGGTATGGGTAGAGCTGCGATCCCGCATACATTCCAAGAAATCCTCTTCCTCTGCACCCCTGCCAATTTGATTCACCCAATTTATATGTAGATTGAAGTCACCCATTATAATTGTTTTACCTTTGTTGCACGCATTTCTAATTTCCTGTTTGGGGGCAGAAAACGCTGGTGGGTGTTGTGTACAGGCCACCTAACAGTACTAGTGAAGTTGGGGATGGCATCAAACAGGAAATTAGAAATGCGTGCAACAAAGGTAAAACAGTTATAATGGGTGACTTCAATCTACATATAGATTGGGTGAATCAAATTGGCAGGGGTGCAGAGGAAGAGGATTTCTTGGAATGTATGCGGGATAGTTATCTAAACCAACATGTAGAGGAACCAACGAGAGAGCAGGCTATTCTAGACTGGGTATTGAGTAATGAGGAAGGGTTAGTTAGCAGTCTTGTTGTGCGTGCCCCCTTGGGCAAGAGTGACCATAATATGGTTGAGTTCTTCATTAGGATGGAGAGTGACATTGTTAATTCAGAAACAATGGTTCTGAACTTAAAGAAAGGTAACTTTGAGGGTATGAGACGTGAATTGGCCAAGATTGACTGGCAATTAGTTCTAAAAGGGTTGACGGTGGATATGCAATGGAGGGCATTTAAAGACTGCATGGATGAACTACAAAAATTGTTCATCCCAGTTTGGCAAAAGAATAAATCAGGGAAGGTAGTGCATCCGTGGATAACAAGGGAAATCAGGGATAGTATCAAAGCAAAAGATGATGCGTACAAATTAGCCAGAAAAAGCAGCATACCAGAGGACTGGGAGAAATTCAGAGACCAGCAGAGGAGGACAAAGGGCTTAATTAGGAAAGGGAAAATAGATTATGAAAGAAAACTGGCAGGGAACATAAAAACTGACTGCAAAAGTTTTTATAGATATGTGAAGAGAAAGAGATTAGTTAAAACAAATGTAGGTCCCTTGCAGTCAGAAACAGGTGAATTGATCATGGGGAACAAGGATATGGCGGACCAATTGAATAACTACTTTGGTTCCGTCTTCACTAAGGAAGACATAAATAATCTGCCGGAAATAGCAGGGGACCGCGGGTCGAAGGAGATGGAGGAACTGAGTGAAATCCAGGTTAGTCGGGAAGTGGTGTTGGGTAAATTGAATGGATTAAAGGCCGATAAATCGCCAGGGCCAGATAGGCTGCATCCCAGAGTACTTAAGGAAGTAGCTCCAGAAATAGTGGATGCATTAGTGATAATTTTTCAAAACTCTTTAGATTCTGGAGTAGTTCCTGAGGATTGGAGGGTAGCTAATGTAACCCCACTTTTTAAAAAGGGAGGGAGAGAGAAAACGGGGAATTACAGACCAGTTAGTCTAACGTCGGTAGTGGGGAAACTGCTAGAATCAGTTATTAAAGATGGGATAGCAGCACATTTGGAAAGTGGTGAAATCATTGGACAAAGTCAGCATGGATTTATGAAAGGTAAATCATGTCTGACGAATCTTATAGAATTTTTCGAGGATGTAACTAGTAGAGTGGATAGGGGAGAACCAGTGGATGTGTTGTATCTGGACTTTCAGAAGGCTTTCGACAAGGTCCCACATAAGAGATTAATATACAAACTTAAAGCACACGGTATTGGGGGTTCAGTATTGATGTGGATAGAGAACTGGCTGGCAAACAGGAAGCAGAGTAGGAGTAAACGGGTCCTTTTCACAATGGCAGGCAGTGACTAGTGGGGTACCACAAGGCTCAGTGCTGGGACCCCAGCTATTTACAATTTATATTAATGAGCTGGATGAGGGAATTGAAGGCAACATCTCCAAGTTTGCGGATGACACTAAGCTGGGGCGCAGTGTTAGCTGTAAGGAGGATGCTAGGGGACTGCAAGGTGACTTGGATAGGCTGGGTGAGTGGGCAAATGTTTGGCAGATGCAGTATAATGTGGATAAATGTGAGGTTATCCACTTTGGTGGCAAAAACAGGAAAGCAGACTATTATCTAAATGGTGGCCGATTAGGAAAAGGGGAGATGCAGCGAGACCTGGGTGTCATGGTACACCAGTCATTGAAAGTAGGCATGCAGGTGCAGCAGGCAGTGAAGAAAGAGAATGGTATGTTAGCTTTTATAGCAAAAGGATTTGAGTATAGGAGCAGGGAGGTTCTACTGCAGTTGTACAGGGTCTTGGTTAGACCACACCTGGAGTATTGCGTACAGTTTTGGTCTCCAAATCTGAGGAAGGACATTATAGCCATAGAGGGAGTGCAGAGAAGGTTCACCAGACTGATTCCTGGGATGTCAGGACTTTCATATGAAGAAAGACTGGATAGACTCGGCTTATACTCGCTAGAATTTAGGAGATTGAGAGGGGATCTTATAGAAACTTACAAGATTCTTATGGGGTTGGACAGGCTAGATGCAGGAAGATTGTTCCCGATGTTGGGGAAGTCCAGGACAAGGGGTCACAGCTTGAGGATAAGGGGGAAATCCTTTAAGATTGAGATGAGAAAAAACTTTTTCACACAGAGAGTGGTGAATCTCTGGAACTCTCTGCCACAGAGGGTAGTTGAGGCCAGTTCATTAGCTATATTTAAGAGGGAGTTAGATGTGGCGCTTGTGGCTATAGGGATCAGGGGGTATGGAGAGAAGGCAGGTACGGGATACTGAGTTGGATGATCAGCCATGATCATATTGAATGGCGGTGCAGGCTCGAAGGGCCGAATGGCCTACTCCTGCACCTATTTTCTATGTATCTATGCATCATCAATATGAATGTGCATGCATTTAATTATGACATGGGGATTTTTTTACCAGGATAGATTTTGTTTATTGGCATATTTGTTCCATTAGGAGCAATGACAGCCTAATTGTCTAAAGCTAGCACTGAGCTCCTAGCAAACTGCTCCAGCAGTGCAGATGAAAAACATGTACGTTAGATAATATTTGTGAAAGTGAGAAGTTTTTATTTACGTTTACAATTACTTTCTTAGCTCCTCTATTTAAAATCTGTTCTAACAGTCAAGGACTTTGTCAAATACACATTGCATATTCACACTGTTCCAGCAGTGCAAATGATACAATTTGACGTCACTGGACACATCATTCACCTTCATGCAGAACCTCATAATACGCACAAAGCACTGTGCCATACTTTACCATAATGTAATATGTAAATATGGTGCTATCAATTAGAAATAAAATTTCTAATATATTTCAGTTAGAATTTCAAATACAATTCTTTTGTGTAGTATACAAAAATATTGCAATTTACAATAGAAGTTCTAAGTCTTTATTCTTAAATAAAAGGCTGCAGCTTCCTTCTCCCTTTGTTTCAGTAATAAAAACATGACCCGCTTTTTAAAAAATTGGTTACTCCACGCACTCGTAACTGAATCATGCAAAGACTGATGGTAGTGGCATCTTTAAACTGTATATTACAACATTATTGGTTTAATCCAATTTATTCCATTGAATCAATTATTCTGTACAGACTCTCCAATTAAAACTGTTCTGAAACTTATTTCTGACAAAAACAAGAGATAATTACTTTTGGGGGTCAAAAATCCAAGCATTCTTTAGAAATGATTAAAAATGTCTTTATCTGAGTCAGCTCAAATGGATATTACTAAATCCCAATGAATAAATCCTTTCTAAATGTGGTACAGCAAGGGATCAGGCACATTCTGACATCAAAGCCTAAATGACATTTTCTGTTTATTCTGTACTGATTCTTTATTGAACTCAGGATACTAATTCCATTCACAAATGTTCTGAAAATAAAGTAGACATGAAGGATGTGATAGTATCCAAGTTTTGGTAAAGGGGATATTCAAATATGACAATCAGGATAAATTACAATCATGGATAGTTTAGCATTTAATAAGAAAAGTTAAAACACCGTTAAATTGTGTTCTCTGTATTTTAATATGTGACTGATATTTCATAATTAACAGGCTACTTCATGGCAATATTTTTTTACTGCCCAATTGAGGCAAGATTTTCATTTCACTATACAGACTCAAGGGTTTAGCCTAGAATTTTAAATATCACATTCAGCAATTCCGTTGATTTACACAAACTGAATGAGCCACAATAATTACAACAAATATAAACAGTTCTCACGGGGAAAGTGCAGGGAAGAAATCAGGGAAAATCAGTAGGTTGTTCTTGTCAACCTTTCAACGGCAGAGACGGAAGTTATTTGTTTTAGAAAGACATTTCTAGCTGGAGAGGTAGTTAAGGAGGTGGTGGGGATGACACTAAGAAATAACAGAACATTCCAAACACTGGTATTGTGTTTAATAACATTTACCTTGAATGTCTAATTCTTGGCTATTCTATGTAGATCATGTGTACATTAACGATGAAAATATAAAAGAAAATAGGAACATTGTATTAAAGGTAATTACTGTTGGACTAATTAAGAAAGCATGGTAATAAACATTAATAAAATGGGATTTCGTCACTTTACAACACACTGAAATTCAAGAACATAACCATTAAAAGCTATAGGATCTTAAACTACACTGTGACACAAAGAAAGCAGTATATTATCCCATTAGTATTCTGAAACTTTTGTGTTATCCTTTCTATCTAATCTGGCTAATTTAAACTGCAATGGATGATTTCCATATATTTACAATTCATAATGTTCACCCTTCTTCAGACTGAATCACAATTTAGTCTGAAGGATCCCGACTTGAATCATCAATCCATGTTCTCCTGAGATTCTGCCTGATCCGCTGAGTAACTCCAGTACATTGTGTCTTTTTTTAAACCAGCACCTGCAGTTACTTGCATTCACTCTCCAATTTATAATGTTGTTTTTTTTAAATGGCAATTTGAAACAAACCTTCTACCTTATTCTAGCTAAACTCCTATCATGGAGAATAAACTGCCTTTTACAATATTACAAACATATATTGTCTTACTACAACACTGAAAAAAGTTCCCACAGCCCAAAATTAATTAATTGCAGTCACGGGTGCTTACGTTCTTCATAACTATTGCTGGTGTGAGACCTCTTGAGTGTTTGAATTTCCTGGGAAAGTATGGAAAGTCGGTCAGACTGAGTGGGTGTATCATCTTCTTCAGGATCAGGAGATTCTTGCATCATTTCTTCTATTTCCTCAATTACCTTGTGAAGAAGCAAGAAAGTATTTTTAAATCTGCAATTATTAGATCATAAATACAATTAATGTATTGAATCAATTTGTCAAAAATAACTGCAACATTAACTGCAATGTTCTTATTATATATAGTAATTGGATCATCTACTCTGTTACTGGGTAATGTTAAACTCAAGCATACACCACATTTTTCAAAGCTCTTCTCTATCAAAACGCTAAGCAAAAGCCAATTACAAGTGCCTTGCATTATAGGTATGACAGATCTCATTTAGGTAGCTCCAAAACAAATTTGAAATTCACTTTTTCGCCTAGGACAAATCCAGGGGCACACTATATTTTGGGAATCTGCCGGTTTGTTCTTCTTCAGTATGTCAAATATTTGGATTGTAAGGAGCTCAACATGATTGAATTTAAAAAATTACAGTGACACCTGCACACTTAGGTTATAAAATGTGCCTTTACACATTCAATTTCATTTTCCTATAGAGAGAAAAATGTGTTCAATGTGCAGATTGACAAAGCTTTAAAGACACAATTCAGACACAGTCTGAGAAGGGTTCAGCCCGAAACGTTGCCTATTTCCTTCGCTCCATAAATGCTGCTGCACCCGCTGAGTTTCTCCAGCATTTTTTGTGTACCTTCTGGTGTTTATAATGAGTTTTCCCTAAGAACGCATTAAAGAGTTTGTTATATCATTCTATGATTAAAATTATAGGTTATGGTTTCACACTAATCGCATAATGGGTAAATTTATAGGTGACAGGACTCGCTCCACTCCGTCACAATCAGGACTGAAGCCAGGTGGGGAATTTCCCAAGATGTTTTAGAGTTTACACAATGAAGATGAATAACAAAAAGAAAATACAGTAGTTTTATTTAAAGAAAAATATCCAAATCTACATGAGCTAATACAATCCATTGGAAGATTTCTTTCAGCTCCAAAAGCACAGCAAACATGCTGTTATAAAATAAACTTTAAGGTGACTTAGCAGAATATTACAAATCTAATTATATTTATGAAAAGAGCAAAGCATAACTATCCTTGAAATAAATATAATTCTTATGCCTTCACTACAAAAAGGTGTTTGCAGAGTCTTCTTGAATCACTTTTTACATGAGGTGGTTCTTGTTTCTAAATTCAATTATTCATTCTTGTTCATGCTATGATACCTTGCATCCAAGAGATCAAAAGAGATTTCTGAAAATCATTTTTGTTGCCTCCAAGTACTAAAATCAGTCTACAGTTTAGATAACTTGGCCCTATCAGCACATTTCTCAACGATGAATCAAACAATTGAGAGCTTCAATCTGATTTTCTGAACATAACAGGTCTAGTGTAGCAATGAATAACTAGAAGAATAAGAAAGTTCAACATGTCTCTAAAGACAAGGGTAGTTTGAGATTAAAGAGGAGCTGTTGGGGCTCTTAAAGAGCATTAAAGAGGACAAATCCCGAGGACCTGATGGGATTTGTCCCAGATTATTCAGAAAGACAAGATTGCTGGAACGTTGACAAAGACATAGTGCCCTCCATAATGTTTCGGACAGACCCATCATTTATTTATTTGCCCTCTGTACTCCACAATTTGAGATATGTAATAGAAAAAAAATCACATGTGGTTAAAGTGCACATTGTCAGATATTATTAGAGGCCATTTTTATACATTTTGGTTTCACCATGTAGAAATTACAGCTGTGTTTATACATAGTCCCTCACATTTTCAGGGCACCATAATGTTTTGGACACATGGGTTCACAGGCGTTTGTAAATCTCAGGTGTGTTTAATTGCCTCCTTAATGCAGGTATAAGAGAGCTCTCAGCACCTAGTCTTTCATCCAGT
>CM075978.1:114334978-114372278 GCA_038087875.1 Malacoraja senta | reverse complement strand
ACCTCATCTGTGAAACACGGTGGTGGGGATGATATGGCCTGGGCACGTATGGCTGCTGAAGGTACTGCCTCACTTATCTTCATTGATGATGCAACTGCTGATGGTGGTAACATAATGAATTCTGAAGTGTATAGACACACCCTATCTGCCCAAGTTCAAACAAATGCCTCAAAACTAATTGGCCGGCAGTTCATTCTACATCAAGACAATGATCCCAAACATACTGCTAAAACAACAAAGGAGTTTTTCAAAGCTAAAAAATTGTCAATTCTTGAGTGGCCAAGTCAATCACCTGATCTGAACCCAAATGAGCATGCCTTTTATATGCTGAAGATAAAACTGAAGGGGACTAGCCCCCAAAACAAGCATAAACTAAAGATGGCTGCAATACAGGCCCGGCAGAGCATCACAAGAGAAAACACCCAGCAACTGGTGATGTCCATGAATCGCAGCCAGTCTTCAAGCAGTCATTGCATGCAAAGGATATGCAACAAAATACTAAACATTACTATTTTCATTCACATGACATTGTTGTGTCCCAAACATTATGGTGCCCTGAAATGGGGGGACTAAATATAAACACTGGTGTAATTTCTACATGGTGAAACCAAAATGTATAAAAATGCCTTTATGACAAAGTGCACCTTAACCACATGTGATTTTTTTCTATTACAAATCTCAAATTGTGGAGTACAGAGGCAAATAAATAAATGATGGGTCATAGTCCCAAACATTATGGAGGGTATTGTATTTGCATCTTCTCTAGTCACAGGCCAGGTTCTGGAGGACAGGCGAGTAACTAATGTGGTCCCTTAATTTAAGAAGGGAAGTAGAGAGAACCAAGGGAATAATAGGCTGGTGAGCTTCATGTAGGGCAACTATTGGAGAGGATTCTTCAGCATAGAATTTACTCCCATTTGAAAGAGAATGGTTTAATTAGGGACAGTCAGCACGGCTTTGTCATAGCAGGTCGTGGCTTACTAACTTGATCGAGTTTGAGGAGGTGATTCCCAGGGGAGGAGGGGGGAAGGGGAGGAGGGGGGAAGGGAAGGAGGGGAGGAGCGAAGGGGAGGAGGGGACGAAGGGAGGAGGGACGAAGGAGAGGGGAAGGGAGGAGGGGGGAAGGGGAGGAGGGGGGAAGGGGAGGAGGGGGGAAGGGGAGGAGGGGGGTGAGGGTCCCGTCCATTCAACGCGCGGTTGCGTTGGGGGGGGTGCGGCATAACACGCACTAACCACCCCCCACACACAAAAACACATACTAACCACCTCCCCACACACTAATCACCCCCCACACACGTACACTAACCACTCCCCCCACACACACAAACACTAACCACCCCCCTTGATATTATATTACTATTACTCATTGGCTCCTTTTACCCCATCCCCACCCTATATTGAGGGGCAAAGAGAGTGGGGCAGAGAAAGAGAGAGAGGGGGGGGAGAGAGGGGGAGGGAGATGAGGGGAGAGTGGGAGTGGAGGGAGATGGGATGGAGAGGGGGGAGAGGGGTGGAAAGGCAGGGAGAGGAGGGAGATGGAGAGGGGGAAATGGAGAGGGGAGGTGGAGATGGACAGGAGGAGAGGGGGAGGGGAGAGGGGGATGGGACACACACACACTAACCACTCCCCCCAAACACACACACTAAGGGACGAGGAGGGGGGAGAGAAGGGCGTGGGGAGAGGGGAATAGAGGGGGAGAGGGGCAGGGGGTGAGAGAGGGAGAGGGAGGAGAGGGGAAATGTAGAGGGAAAATGGAGAGGGGGAGAGGGGAATGGGAGGAGAGAGTGGGGAGGGGAAGGAGGAGGAAGAGAGGAGGGGAGGTGGGGGTTGGGAGAGAGGTGGAAAAGTGGGGAGGGAGGGGGAGAGGGGTAGGGGGAGAGAGCGGGAAGAATGGGGAGGGAGTGGGGAGAGGGGTAGGGGGGAGAGGGACAGGAGGGAGGGGAGAGGGGAGAGGGGAGAGGGAGAGAGAGGTGGGGGAGGGAAGGGAGGGGAGAGAGGGGAGGGGGAGAGGGTAGGGGGAGAGGGTAGGGGAGAGAGGGGAGGGGGATAGAGGTGAGGGGGAGGCGAGGGCGAGAGAGGCGAGGGCAAGAGAGTGGGGAGGGGAAGGGGGAGAGAGGGGGAAGGGGCGGGAGAGGGGGGTAGGGGGAGGAGAGCAGGGAGGGGCGGAGAAAGGGGGAGGAGGAGGGACGAGGAGGGGGGAGAGAAGGGCGTGGGGAGAGGAGGAATAGAGGGGAGGGAGGGAGAGGGGCAGGGAGAGGTAAATGTAGAGGGGAAAATGGAGAGGGGG
The DNA here is from genome assembly GCA_038087875.1 of Malacoraja senta. Classification (NCBI taxonomy): domain Eukaryota; kingdom Metazoa; phylum Chordata; class Chondrichthyes; order Rajiformes; family Rajidae; genus Malacoraja; species Malacoraja senta. The sequence continues at coordinate 114,369,990 of CM075978.1, read as the reverse complement.
AGAGGAGATGGGAATGGGGGAGAGAGTGGGAAGGGGAGGGGAGGAGGGGGAAGGGGAGGAGGGAGAGGAGGGGAGGAAGGGGAGGAGGGAGAGGAGGAGGGAGGGGAATAGTGGGGAGGGAGGGGGAGAGGGAGAGGGGGAAGAGTGGGGAGGGAGTGGGGAGAGGGGTAAGGGGAGGGGGGAGAGAGAGGGGAGGGAGCAAGAGGGGAGGGAGCGAGAGGAGGGGAGGGGAGGGGGAGAGAGGGGAGGGGGAGAGAGGGGAGGGGAGAGAGGCGAGGGGGAGAGAGGCGAGGGGGAGAGAGGCGAGGGGAGAGAGGCGAGGGGGAGAGGCGAGGGGGAGAGAGGGGAGGGAGAGAGGCGAGGGGGAGAGAGGCGAGGGGGAGAGAGGCGAGGGGGAGAGAGGCGAGGGGGAGAGAGGCGAGGGGGAGAGAGGCGAGGGGAGAGAGGCGAGGGGAGAGAGGCGAGGGGAGAGAGGCGAGGGGGGAGAGGGCGAGGGGAGAGAGGCGAGGGGGAGAGTGGAGAGGAGGGGGAGGGAGAGGGGGAAGGGGTGAATGGGGAGGGGGAAGGGGGAGAGCGGGAGGGGCGGATAGAGAGGGAGGATGGTAGAGGGGGAGGGGTAGATAGGGAGAGGGGTAGATGGGGGGTAGATAGGAGGGGGTAGACAGGGGGATAGGACAACTTCCCCAGGTGGTTATATCTTCTGTGGTTGCTGTTCCAGGTGTGGACTCGTGTATATGTAGGCGAGACCAAGTGCAGACTGGGCGATTGTTTCGCTGAACACCTTCTGTCAGTGTGCCTTTGCCTACGCGATCTCCCGGTTGCCAAACACTAACTCCCCTTCCCATATTGACCTTTCTGTCCTGGGCCTCCTCCTCTGTCAGAGTCATGCCAAACACAAATTGGAGGAACAGCACCATATATTTTTGGTGGGCAGCTTACAACCCAGCGGTATGAATATCGATTTCACTAACTTCAAGTAACCCTTGCATTCCCGCTCTCTCCGTCCCTACCCACACAAGTCATCATACTAGTTTCTGCCATCCTGCTGAGTTTTGCTGTTTGTATTACTCGTTATCAACTTCCCCACAGCCAACAATGGACTATTGTGGGCTCCACCTTTCCTTGATCATCGTTGCTGGCTTTGATCTGCCTTTTTGCATATCTGTCATTAATTTGTTCTATGTACCTTTTTAATCTCTCGGTTCCCTCTCCCCTGACTCTCAGTCTGAAGAAGGGTCTCGACCTGAAATGTCACCTACTACTTCTTTCCAGAGATGATGCCAGACCCGCTGAGTTACTCCAGCTTTTTGTGTCAATTTTATGTGTAAACCAGCAGCTGCAGTTCCTTCCTACTTGGAAGTTGCAGTTCCTTCGTGTTGCATTGTTGGTTCGGGAGGATGACACGGCTATGATCAGACGTGACATTACAGACGATTCGTCTAGTGAGGCTATATGGGTGGAGCTGAGGAACAAAAAAGGGATGGTCACCTTGTTGGGGGTGTACTACAGACCCCTGAATAGTCAACGGGAATTAGAAGAACAAATGTGCCAGGAGATTGCTGCAGGTCAAATAAGGTTGTTGTAGTAGGGGATTTTAACTTTCCCAACTGGGAAAATCATAGTGTGAAGGGTTTAAATGGGGTGCAATTCCTCAAAGGTGTTCAGGAGAGTTTTCTTAAGCAGTATGTAAAGGCGCCCACACGTGAGAGGACAACGCTGGATCTAGTATTGGGAAAGGCAAGTTAATATTTGTGGAGGAGCCTTTTGGGACCAGTGACCACAGTTCGATTAGGTTTATGATAGTTATGGTTAGGGACGGAGAGGGTCCAAGTGTTAAAATGCTCAACTGATGTATGGCCAACTTTGAGCGTAAAAGAGAAGTTCTCGCTCAAGTTGACTGGAGCAGGTTATTTGAGAAGGAACATCGGTCAAGTGGGATGTTTTAAAAGTGTGCTGACAAAAGCTCAGGATATGTACGTCCCCGTTAGAGTGAAGGGCAAAGCAGGCAAACGTAAGGAAGCTTGGCTGACGAGGGAAATTGAGGCGTTGGTCAAAACACAAGGAGGATGCATTGGACAGGTATAGGCAGCTGGGATCAAGTGCATCCGTGGAGGAGTTTTGGGAACTAAGGAGAAAACTGAACAAGGAGATCAGAAGGGCAAAAAGCGGCCAGGAGATAGACAATAGACAATAGGTGCAGGAGTAGGCCATTCGGCCCTTCTAGCAAGCACCGCCATTGAATGTGATCATGGCTGATCATCCCCAATCAGTACCCTGTTCCTGCCTTCTCCGCATATCCCTTGACTCCGCTATCTTTAAGAGCCCTATCTAGCTCTCTCTTGAAAGTATCCAGAGAAGCGGCCTCCACCGCCCTCCGAGGCAGAGAATTCCACAGACTCACAACTCTCTGTGAGAAAAAGTGTTTCCTCGTCTCTGTCTAAATGGCTTACACCTATTCTTAAACTGTGGTCCCTGGTTCTGGACTCCCCCAACATCGGGAACATGTTTCCTGCCTCTAGCGTGTCCAAATCCTTAATAATCTTATATGTTTCAATGAGATCCCCTCTGATCCTTCTAAACTCCAGAGTGTACAAGCCCAGCTGCTCCATTCTCTCAGCATATGACAGTCCCGCCATCCCGGGAATTAACCTTGTTAATACGCTGCACTCCCTCAACAGCAAGAATGTCCTTCCTCAAATTAGGGGACCAAAACTGCACACAATACTCCAGGTGTGGTCTCACTAGGGCCCTATACAACTGCAGAAGAACCTCTTTGCTCCTTTACTCAACTCCTCTTGTTATAAAGGCCAACATGCCATTCGCTTTCTTCACTGCCTGCTGTACCTGCATGCTTTCTTTTATTGACTGATGAACAAGGACCCCCAGATCCTGTTGTACTTCCCCTTTTCCCAACTTGACACCATTTAGATAGTAATTTGCCTTCCTGTTTTTGCTACCAAAGTGGAGAACCTCACATTTATCCACATTAAACTGCATCTGCCATGCATCTGCACACTCACCCAACCTCTGGCAGGTAGCATTAAGGACAATCCCAAAAGATTTTATAAATACATAAGGGGGAAAGGGATAACTAGAGAGAGAGTGGGACCTCTCAGTAATCAAAGCGGTCACCTCTGTGTGGAGCCACAGGTGATGGGCAAGTTCCTTAATGAGGATTTCTCCTCTGTATTTACCGAGGAGAAAGACAGTAGGACGGAGGAACTTGGGGCAGTCAATGGAAGTGTCTTGAGAACAGTCAGTGTTACCATCATAGAAGTACTGAAGGTACTGTCGTGTATGAAGGTAGACAAATCTCCAGGGCCTGATCAGATATATCCGAGGACATTGCAGGAAACTAGAGAGTAGATTGCGGGAGACCTGGTGGAAATTTACGAGTCGTCCTTAAATACCAGAGAGGTGCCGGAAGACTGGAGAGTGGCAAATGATCTGCCTCTTTTCAAGAAGGGCTGCAGGGAAAATGCTGGAAACTATAGGCCGGTGAGCTTAACATCTGTAGTTGGAAAGTTACTAGAGAGTATTCTGAGGGATAGGTTACACAACCATTTGGATGGGTAAGGGCTGGTAAGGGATAGTCAGCATGGTTTTGAACATGGGAGGTCATGTCTCACAAATCAGATTGATTTTTTTGAAGACGTGACCAAAAAGGTCGATGAGGGCAGAGCTGTAAATGTTGTGCACATGGATTTCAGTAAGGCATTCAACAAGGTTCCGTATGGCACGCTGCTCTGGAAGGTTAGATCGCTTGGGATCCAAGGAGAGATAGCTGAATGGATAGCAAATTGGCTCTAATGGTAGGAAGCAGAGGGTGATGGTGGAAGGTTGCTTCTCGGACTGGAGGCCTGTGACTAGTGGTGTGCCTCAGGGTTCGGTGTTGGGCCTGTTTCTGTTTGTCATCTACATCAATGATTTGGATGAGAACATACAGGGCAAGATTAGCAAGTTTGCTGATGATACAAAAGTTAATGGTTTTGCAGATAGTGAAGATGGTTGTGAAAGATTGAAGGGAGAATCTAGATCGATTGGCCAGGTGGGCGGAGGAATGGTTGATGGAATTTAATACAGAGAAGTGTGAGGTGTTGCATTTTGTGAAGTCGAACAGGGGCAGGAACTACACAATAAATGGTAGGCCTCTGGGTAGTGTTGTACGAGGATGTTGCCAGGACTAGAGGGTGTGAGCTATAGGGAGAGGTTGAGTAGGCTGGGTCTCTATTCCATGGAGCGCAGGAGGATGAGGGGTGATCTTATAGAGGTGTACAAAATCATGAGAGGAATAGATCGGGTAAATGCACAGTCACTTGCCTAGAGTAGGGGAATCGAGGACCAGAGGACATAGGTTGATGGTGAAGGGAAAAAGATTTAATAGGAATCCGAGGGGTAACATTTTCACACAAAGAGTGGTGGGTGTATGGAACAAACTGGCCGAGGAGTTAGTTGAGGCTGGGACTATCCCATCGTTTAAGAATCAGTTAGACAGGTAGACTCAAAATGCTGGAGTAACTCCGTGGGACAGGCAGCATCTCTGGGTTCGACAGGTACATGGATAGGACAGGTTTGGAGGGATATGGACAAAGCGCAGGCAAGTGAGACTAGTGTAGCTGGGACATTGTTGCCCGGTGTGGGCACATTGGGCCGAAGGACCTGTTTCCACACTGTGTCCCTCTATGACACTACAGATTTCAATTTGGATTTAGTTTCAGAATCTGGGTGTCGTTAGTAAGGCTAGCATTTACTACCTAGTCCTAATTGTGCTTAAAATGGTGATATCCTACTTTCTTAAAATGCTACATTTTTACTGATGAAAGTACTTCCATACTGTTGGGGACTAGTCTCTAGGATTTACTAGACTAAGTGGGACCCGTTGGGTCCCTGCATCACACGGGAGGGCTGATCCCCCAACACAATATTCCACCTCTCCACCAATTAAAATATTGGTGGCCAGTGGGGAAGGGAGGGGGGGGCTTTCTGGAGCACTAGTATAGGTGTTGTGCGCTGAAGGGACAGGTTTCCAGAGGGCTAGTATGGACATTGTGGGCTAAATGGATTCTTGGGCTGGCAACTCAATCACTCAAGCCTGTTGTGCTGGCAGCTCACTCACTCAAGGCTGGTGGGCTCGCAGTTGACTCACGGCTATTCCTTGAAATTCCATTTCAAGCAGGGTTCAAGGCCACCAAATTCAAGTGCTGTTTCATACCAAGCAGGGTGTAAGGCCAGTAAAGACAGCGAGTCGTGACCAATCCCTCCCCCATCTTGCAGAGACTGAGCCACGCCCACACTTCCGGGTTTTATAGTCCCTCCCCCCCTCCCACCAGAAAGGGCGTGACCTTCATGGCATGATTAACAGGAGAGAGAATCTCAACATTTTTAAAACACTAATAACTCTTTTATTTTTCATCGATGGGAAAAATCCTTGGCTCCTGATGAGCGGAGGAGGACTCTGAGTAAGATGGCCCAAGATTACAGCCATACTTGGCAGCGTTTTTTCTAAAATCAATATAAAGCGCAAACAGGAAGTGGTCAAGATTAGACTTTTAATTATATAGGAGGCAAGGCAGCTTTAATTAGGCAAGGCAGCTTTAATTAGGCAAGGCAGCTTTAATTAGGCAAGGCAGCTTTAATTAGGCAAGGCAGCTTTAATTGGGCAAGGCAGCTTTAATTGGGCAAGGCAGCTTTAATTAGGCAAGGCAGCTTTAGCACTTTCAAACCAAAGGCAACGCAGCTTTAGCACTTTCAAACCAAAGGCAACGCAGCTTTAGCACTTTCAAACCAAAGGCAACGCAGCTTTAGCACTTTCAAACCAAAGGCAATGCAGCTTTAGCATTTTCAAACCAAAGGCAACGCAGCTTTAGCACTTTCAAACCAAAGGCAACGCAGCTTTAGCACTTTCAAACCAAAGGCAACGCAGCTTTAGCACTTTCAAACCAAAGGCAACGCAGCTTTAGCACTTTCAAACCAAAGGCAACGCAGCTTTAGCACTTTCAAACCAAAGGCAACGCAGCTTTAGCACTTTCAAACCAAAGGCAACACAGCTTTAACATTTCCAAACCAAAGGCAACACAGCTTTAGCACTTTCAAACCAAAACACACTTTGGCGTTTTCAAACCACATTAAGGGCACTGACAGGTCAGTAAAACCACTCACAGTTTAGTAGACATGTGTTCAGTGTTATTCACAGCTCAGACTGAGAATTGCGACCTCTCGCTCCCCCATCTTGCGGAGAACTGAGGCACCTCCACACTTCCGGGTTTTATAGTCCCTCCGGAAGTGGCGTGGCCTTCAGGAGAGAGAATCTAAACATTTTTTAAACATTAATAACTCTTTTATTTTTTATCGATCGGAAAAGTCCTCTTGCCCTGCGCAGCGGAGAGGGACTCTGAATAAGATGGCCAAAAATCACAGTTGTAAGTGGCAGCGTTTTTTCTAAAATCACTATGCAGTGCAACAGGAAGTGGTCAAGATGAGACTTTTAGTAATATAGATAACCAGCAGCGATGAAGGACCAGCAATATATTTGGAGACTGGTGCTGTTGCCATTTACCTGTTGTTCTCATCTTGTTGGTGGCAGAGGTTGTTGGAAGGTGCTGATAGTACTGCAGTGACTTTGTAGATGGGAGATACTACAGCCACTGTGTGATAGGAGAATAAGTGGTTGTGGTTTGAGTGGTTGATGTAGCGTCATTCAAATGGACAGCTTTTAGTTGGCAATGCATCCATTCAGGCAAGTGGAGAGTATTGCATCACCATCCAGATGTGCCAGTACGTGGAAAGGACTCTGTGTTAAGAGGTAATGGGCCTGTCTCACCTAGGCTATTTTTTAGGCGACTACAGGCGACTAGGCTGTCGCCACATGGTCACCGGGGTATCGCCTGTATGGTCGCGAGTAGTCTCCTCAGTCGCCCAAACAGTCGTAGCGTCTTTCTGGTCGCTGCTGGATTTTCAACATGTTCAAAAATTTTCAGCGACAGTGTGTTGCCGCCAATGAGCATAGCTTGACTTCTCCTGAAATAGGTACTGTTGTAGGTTGTCGCCAGGTGACATAGGTTGTCGCTGGTGCTGACTTCGGTGGATTCCATTGGCGACTACCTACGTCAACCGGCGACAGGTACCGGTGACTGAATTGTCTTCAGTTGTCGCCGACAACTTGTCGCGGGTGGATGTAGGTTGACTTTGTTTCATTGCACTTTATTGTGTATGTGATGAATAAATTGATTGATTGATTCGGTTATCGCCTGTGTTGTCGTAGGTGGACGACCTAATGGGTCGCCGGTTGTCAGTAGCTTGCCATATCTTGACATAGGCTAGGTGGTAGGTTGTTGTAACTTGTCGTAGACATTGTTGTTGGGGGGGGGGTCCAGTCACCGTTTTTTCAGCGACCTGCTACGACTATAACTAGCAATGTTACAAAATTTTGAGATTTAAAAAATCAAGTCTGTAATTTATCCCATCAGATAAAGCATAAAAATAAGTTTAATTTGACACCTAATTCACTTTCATATCTTCAGTATTAAAAACGTTATGGCCATTGTCATACTCTGAAATTAGCATCTTGTTCCCTATTGCTTTTCCATTGACTTAACACAAAAGCTGTGATCGAGGACAGTCAAAAGCCCATAACTTTCTTAAAAATTAAGAGAACTGAAAGAAATTTTCAGTTATTATAGATTGAAGCACTATGAAACAAATATGAAACAATCTTACTTAGATGACATGGAATTAAAGCATATAATTAGTTAGTTACCTAATTGTAGCTAATTACAAAATTCAATTACTAGATCTAAACATCTTATAGATTAACATTTTTAAAAAGCCTAAGTGTCCAAATAACATTCACACAAGAATTCACAATATAACATAATTTTTAAATCTCATTGTCATGGATTTATAGGCCGAATGGAAGGAATTTAATGTTTAATACCTGTAAATTAATGGCCATTTAAATCATCTTGCGAGTGGGTTTTTCTGGAACGCGATCATTTGGAACGTTGCGGTTGCGGTGAATTTAACCCCGTATTGGCATGAAAAATACTGCCGGTTCGTTCGGGGGAAAAAATCACCGTTTCGCAAATTAAAATGTGAATTAAAGGCATCTTAAGGAGCACTTTTATACATAAAATAAACGGCTTTCGTTTACTTGTCCCGTGCGTGAAATCCGTCCCCGTTGTCGGCGTTGACGGCTTTAGAAGCTGATTTAAAAATAACTCCAGCACTGAACTTGTCGGGCGATTTTTAAAACAAAATACACAGAACGCCCGTCGGAACGATTCTTCAGCAAAAGGTTGCACTCCAACGAAATATAATCCAGGACAAGGTAGGAGAAACCCGCGTTTTAACCCTGCCCCCCCCCTCAAAAGCGCCAAAATCGCGTGCACGGCCAGTGGCAGAATCGCAGCGCCGCTGAAGTTAAGTATTGTAACATACCTACTATGACAGTTGCCGGCAGTCGCCTAAAAAATCGCGTAAGTGGGACAGGCCCTTAACTCACTCACTGCAGAATAATCAGCCTCTGACCTGTTCTTGCAGCCAGAGCACTTGTGGTTGTTTCAGTTAAGTTTCTAGTTAAAGGTGATCTGCAGAAAATTGGTAGTGGGGGCTTGGTGATGGTATTGTCTTGAATATCAAGAAAGGTGGTTCAACACACCTTGTTGGAGATGGACATAACCTGGCACTTTTGTGTGTTGGCTAGATCTTGTGTGAATTGTAATGTTGAAAATTTGAAAATAAATTAAGCAATCATTTGCAACGTGACCAATTCTACCTCATGGTTACAGAAAAGTCAACAACCACAAACATTTTCCTTTATGCGAGCCATTCTTCCAACCTCTCACTTTGATCTCCATTGTCTTCAGTGCTACCACAGCACCATGATGCCTGACTCAGTCAATGGCAGTTACTGTCACCTTACCTCTAGAATTCAGCGCTCTGATCCACATGTTGAACAAGGTTGTGATGAAATATGGAGACTAGTGGCGCTGGTGAAATTCAAATTGTGCAGGGGTCACTTGATTTTATTGTCTACTACAAGTTCCATCTTTTACTGATGACCGATAGTTCACACACAGGGTCAGTAATTTGCCAAATTGGATTTGTCATGCTTTTTGTGAAAGATAAATATTTGGTTGATTTTGCATGCTGTTGGGACATGCCAGTGCTGTAATTTTACTGGAACAGCTTGACTAGAGAGCAGCTGGTTCGGGAATGCGGATCCTCTGGAGTGTAAATCTTCGGTACTGCAGCTGGGGCTTTGTTACATCCCATAGCCATGGCTCTATCCTGTGCTTTCAGCAGTTTCTTGCTAAAACATGTAGTTAATCAAATTGGTGAAAATTTGATTTATGTGATGGTTGAAATCACAGGAAGGAGCTTCATCCTTCAGAATTGGGCCACCTACCAAGCCACTGAGACAGATATTGAAGACTACTCAGAGTACATGCTGCACCACTGCTATTTCAGTACTTCTTTCAACGGTTGTTCAAGATGGAGAAACACCAATTTAACAGTTGAGGGAGGACAGCTGGTGGTTGACTTAATGCCACAAGACTTTCCAAAATCAATGTTGTGAATTCCAAGGGCTACTATCTTGCCGGTATACTATTAAGCCGCCAACACCAGCAGTCTGTCCTGCTGATAGGATCATATGCACCCAGGATTGCGATGTAGGAATCTGTCTGCAAGGTACAATTCTGTGAATATAACAACATCAGGCTGTTGCTTGGCTGGTCAGTGGCTCAGCTCTCACATTTGAAACACTAGTCCCAAGATATTTGAGAGAACTTTACAAGACCAGCTAGGTAGGAAGCAACACTGCCATGTGCGAATCTGGTGTGAGATCAATGTCACTGTCTGTCCAGCTTTATTCGTCTCCATTTAAACTTTAGCCCTGTTTCTTGCTGCAGATGTTGCCTGACGTATGAGTATTTCCAGCATTTTCTATATTTGTTAACCTAAACAGTTATTTTGTTAATTAAATTGGACATTCTAGAGTTAAAAAATCTAGCTGCTTCATTGCAACATATTAGAAGAAATTGAATGTCACCTGTTCAGCTGTGAAGAGTGGTTCATCATTTATACAAGAGACGATAATGGAATGCATGTCTAGCTGATCCCGCAGTTCCTCATCATCAGAAAGATCAAGGTTAAGGTTATCGTTCAACTAGAAAACACAAATAAAGTCAACGTTATTGCCTTCCAGCACAACTCTCATGAAATACATTGCTGCAAACAACCTTAGCTTCACCTATATGACATTTTATAAGACCACGTATGCCTAATCTATTCTGAAAAATATCCCTCCCCCCCCCCCCCCCCACAGTAGTTTAAGAGATAACCCAGGTATCTATCTATTTCTGAGTTCAAGGCAAAGATTCAATTGTTATATGTTGCACTACAAGTAAAAGGGAATGATATTGTAAACAGCTGTCCAATATAAAGATTAAATCAGATTAGCAGTTACAATTGTAGAAATGAATACTTCACACATCTTTATTTACCTGGCAGATATTACTTGCTAACAACACCATTCTTGATTGTGAACAGCTCTGTGCAGGTTTAGAATTCAAAATGTGCAATTCTGAAAACTGCAGGCTTTTCCCCAAATGCCTTGCTACTTTTGGACCACCATCTGCTATATTTCTGTAACCATCATTCAGATCAGCACACTCTCTTTTGATCCCATGCCAAATCACATCCCCATCTTCATCCCTTTAAAGTCAGCCCATATTTTAATTTCAGTAACAGTCTTAATCTGCTCTTACCACACCCTTTCTGCTATGAAACTCCCGGTCCTTGGCATCCCTAGATTTTACTTTACCATTTCTCTTCTGGATGGCTTCCTGGCTTTCCATCTCTGTTTACTGTACCTATCCAAAATACTGTTTCCCACAAACAAACTGGTATAGCGCACTGTTCACCTACCACAATTATGCTTGTTGAGCAACCTTGATTATAATTTTGGTTTATTATGTTGTGTCAGATAACCGGAACTTGTTGGAAAGAGATAAAAATCAAAGAAATACACAATCTCACCATTTTAAACATTTCTGCTTTCTCATGAGATTAGTGAAGATATTAAGTTCCCTTCAAAGACTCAAAATTCATAAATATAGAACTTCCAAAGATTTCCTAAAAGCATTAATCCTACATTTCTAATCGCCTTTGTTTATTTTATCTCAAATGTGAATCTCAAATCCATGTGTTGAGAGCATATGGCAGAAGAAAAGTACCACTTCACAAAGTATTCACTACACTGGCCTGATCAGAACCAAAAGAACTGGAGCAGAGGTCATTCTCAATTATTAGTCCTCCTAGACAGCTGCAGAAAGCTAAAACAAATAAAGTCCAATCACAAAAGAGCTAATATCGAAATTACAACTAGTGCTCAATCATTCAATAAAATAATGGAAAATCTACATTAAAAACATATATATTAGTTTAGTTACGTTTATTGTCAGATGTACCAACGTGCAGTGAAAAGCTTTTTTGTTCCTCCAATTCTCTTGTGTTCAGCTATTGATTTCAGTTTTCAATGCACTTAATAATTAAACATCCACTGCTCTTAGAGTACAGAATTCCAATCCTTTGTGCAAAGCTTACCAACTCCTTAGTGGCCAATTCTTTTGAGACTACTACTCCTAGTTTTAGACTTTCTATTCAGACAATGTCGCTGCTCAACATCTTTCCTGTTGATCCTTTTCAGAATGTTTTGGTTCCCAATAGAATGTGGTTCTTGTTCTCCAAAATTCCATGGTCAACTTCTACCCTTTATGCTGTAAACCTACAAGCCATTTGTCTTTCAAATTGTTTGTTGTATCTGCATTTTTACTTCTTGAACAAATAATATGATTTCTTTGCTATTAGTATTCTCTTTCTATTTCTATGTATTCCTTCCAACAAAGTGCCTGACTTACATTTCCTCTTGCCAACTCAGTTAGCACCCGTGTAGGGGATATAAAAGGTCTTCATTACTTTGTAGACATTTTGTGTTCTCCTCGCAGGTTATTTTGTAGCCTATCTTCACATCAGCAGAAAAGTTGAATCCAATACTTTTATCCAAGGCCTTACTTGAATGGCAATACTGTACAAATTGTAGATCTAGTGACCAAATGATAAAGGTTCTACCACAATAAGCCATATCATTCAATCCTGTGCTGTTGAAGGCCACCACACTGAGTTTTAAGCCTCTCTCTTGGCTTCACCCACAATGATAGTAAATATTACTTTTCTGTAAATGAAAATACTGCACATATTAGAAACCCCCCCAAAAAGAAAAGGTGTAAAAATTCAGTAGGTCAGGAGGCAACTGTGCAAAGAGAAGCTGAGTTAATGTCAGATCAATCTCAAACATTAACTCTTTCTCCTGCCATACATGTTGGCTGACCTGTTGAATGATTCTAACATTTTCTGTTCTTATTGCTTTTCAACAATATTGTCTGATGAGTCTGCATTTCACCCCTAATTGAAATTTACCTGAGATTCAATCCTATCTGATGGTGCTCTCTGTGTGGAGTCTCAATCTTGCCCAAGAAATTTCACAACTGGTAGTAATAAACATTCTACACAGTAGTGCCAGCGCACACATTTGTGTTCAAAGTTCAACAGGAATGGGAAGGATTTCCGAGCATCTATATTTTTACCCATGTCATTAATATGAATTGTAAATAGCAGATCCCTTTTGTACATGTTGACACCGGTTTATAGGCTTTGTTTTCTGTTCTTTAACAAATCTGCTGACCTTGCTCATATGTTGCACCCAAGTTGCAAATTGCAATTTTACATAACCATCAGACACCTAATCAGATATCTTTTGAGAATCAAAAGATATTTCATCCACTGCTTTCCCCATCTATTGCTCATTACAATTTCAAAACAGGGCATGATTTCCCCCCCAAAAAACACATTGATTGAGCCTAGTTATATGATAGATCAGCACAACAGCACATTTAGAAAAGTGGCCTCACGGCTCCAGTGACCTGGATTCAATCATATCTGATGGTGCTCTCTGTGTGGAGTTTGCAGGTTCTCATCAACTGCATGAACTTCCTCCAGGTGATCCTGTTTCCTTCAAAGACATACAGAAAGATGACGCCAGAGCATGACAACTTTTGGTCCCAGAAAGGGTTCCACTATCATCCAACACAATCACTGCACTCCTAAACCTCTTTTCCACGTAAATATATTCTGAAATCTGGCATTTTTCTCTTCACTATTTGTAGTACTTTTGTGCTTGGTTGTACTTATGTATAGTATGATCTGAGGTGATTGGATAACATGCAAATAAAGCTTTGCGCTGTATCTCGGTGCTCGAGACAATGATAAACTAATGCCAATTAGTTGGGTACTGCAAACTGACCCTTGTGTTTGTAGTAGTGGTGGAATCTTTTGGGGGGGGGGGGGTTGATGGGAATGTGGATTTAGTATCAATTGATTTCTGATGATCATCATCAACTTGGTCTGTTTCTGTGCAGTATGATTCTGTAACTCTGTATTGATTTTCTAAATACCCTGTTAACACATTTTAATAATGGAATCCACCACTGCTCATGACAGATTTAAAGCTAACGTAAATCCCTATTTATTTATAACTTTCCTATCTTAATTGGCAATGTTATATTCAAATCTGCAGGAACTGTTTCAGAATTTTGGAAGTTCGTTGCTCATGCACCTGTTATCTCTGTCTGCCATTAAGAATTCTAGATTTGTGGTCCATCAGGCTCAGGCGATTTGCCCAGTTTTCCTCTGAACTCCTCCAGCACTTCTCTTTGGTGACATAATACAGATGGGAAACACTAGAAATGAAGAACGATAAATGTTTTTAGATGTTGCCACAGGATGGATAGTTTGTACCTGAACAATGCTCTTATTGGCAACATTTAAACTAATCTGGCAGAAGAAATGGAAAAAGAAACAAGAACCAGCAATCTAAACCAAAAATAGCAACATTTTCACTAACTACAAGGGGCAGATTGAAGGATTTAATAAATTGAATGGAAATCCAGATCCATAAAGTAATGAATAAGATTAGTGAGGTTGCAACTTGGGTTATGATGTAACTACTGTACACTGTAAAGAAGATCAACAAATATATAAGGAATGATAGAGAAGGAAAACAGGAAGGCAGAATAAGCGTATCAATTAAGTATAGTATTAGAGCTCTAAATAGAAATGAAATACCAGATGATTTTAGAAATGAATCCATCTGACTTGAAACAAATTTCAACGTAACATCGTGTAGGAAAGAACTGCAGATGCTGGTTTAAATCGAAGGTAGACACAAAATGCTGGAGTAACTCCGACTGAAGAAGGGTCTCGACCCGAAACGTCACCCATTCCTTCTCTCCAGAGATGCTGCCTGTCCCGCTGAGTTACTCCAGCATTTTGAAGAGACAAAGACTTAAGATTTTTGCCTTCCATCACAGTGAGGAGGTGTCTGGTGAACTCACTGTGGTGGATGTTAAATTTGTGTTTATTGTGTGTTTTGTTATTTTATTATATGTATGACTGCAAGGCAACGAAATTTCGTTCAGACCGAAAGGTCTGAATGACAATAAAGTTTCCATGATCCATGACCATGATTTTGTGTCTACCTTCAACATCACATCAGCAGCCCTGTATTCCAGTATGGTAATGACTCATGCACTCTTTACATTGAAAGAAAATAAAAATGATAAAAATAATTAAGCGAGGAGACAAGGCGAGATTAGGTCTGAAGGATTAGAAAGGTCTGTTAAATAGTGCAGGGTTTAATATTTAAAGACGTGAGGCCAGTGGCTCCTTGGGATAATAGCTGGTTAGTTAGTTGATGGACATAAGAACATTATTTAAAGGACTAAATATCAAGAGACTTTTAAATATGGTATCAATAACATGGCAGAGCAGCTGCTATACTGATAGTTGTGATAAATCACTGATCAACCCACAATAGACAATAGGTGCAGGAGTAGGCCATTCGGCCCTCCGAGCCATTCAATGTGATCATGGCTGATCATCCCCAATCAGTACCCCGTTCCTGCCTTCTCCCCATATCCCCCGACTCCGCTATCTTTAAGAGCCCATCTAGCTCTCTTGAAAGTATCCAGAGAACTGGCCTCCACCGCCCTCCAAGGCAGAGAATTCCACAGACTCACAACTCTCTGTGTGAAAAAGTGTATCCTCATCACCCACAGAGAATCTCATTTCATAAATATGTATTAGCCAGAAACTACCAATTGAGGATTAAAATGACTGCAGTGCTAGTAGGAAATCAAAACAAATCCCCATCATTTAACTCTTCCGTACAACTTTAAGTCACTCAATCTCAGAAGTTTTAATTTTCACTGTTTACATTTGTTTTATTCGTTAGACATCACAGTCAGTGACGGTGCTCCACAGTAGTAGAGGTGCTGCCTTTAGGGAGGAAGAGGGAGAATTCCTTGCCAAATAAAAAACCATGGAGGTGGAATCCCTTGTCCCTCAAATCCCTTAATGTCTGGAAATTTATCCTTCACTATTTTGAATGAAAACAGTGCCATTGATAATGTTTGGGACAAAGCCCATCATTTATTTATTTGCCTCTGTACTCCACAATTTGAGATTTGTAATAGAAAAAAAATCACATGTGGTTAAAGTGCACATTGTCAGATTTTAATAAAGGCCATTTTTATACATTTTATACACTATGTATAAACACTGCTGTAATTTCTACATGGTGAAACCAAAATGCATAAAAATGGCCTTTAATAAAATCTGACAATGTGCACTTTAACCACATGTGATTTTTTTCTATTACACATATCAAATTGTGGAGTACAGAGGCAAATAAATAAATGATGGATCTTTGTCCCAAACAGTATGGACGGCACTATATATTGACTGAGCCTCCATAACCCTCCAAGTTAGAGAATTCCAGAGTTTCACTACCTTCTGCATGAAATTTGGCATCTGAATCCTAATGGACCTAACACATATTCTTAATATGTGCCCTCTGGTTCCAGATTCCACGAACATGGGAAATACCTTCCTTACATTGAACCTGTCAAGCCCTGTAATAATTTTGTAAGTTTCCATGATTTCCCTCTCATTCTCCTAAATTTTTGACAATACAGTCCAAATCTTTCCTTGTATGCTAATCCACCACCCTGGAAACAGGCAAGTAAAATCTTTGCTATACTCCTTCCATGGCAAATTCACTTGCCAGGAAGCAACTGAGGAGACAATATTTTACGTTGAAAACTTCCCAACAGATGCAAACACTGAAGTAAATGGTTTACATTTACTCAATGCCTTTCGTATGTGCCAATTAAACCTTTGCACTCATTGGTAAAATTGCTTACTTTGCATAACTGCTGTCTCCAGAAGCTGCAATGCAAAGTAAATGATGGGCAAAAGCATATCACTTGTTCCAGTCGATGAGAACACACTCTCCAATTTCATGTTGAAGGTTACACTTTTGCTGAGTCTCTTATCCCTGAAATTTAATAAACACCAAGTTATCCATTTTACTGAGGTTCTTCAGACGATTAGATATCTGAAGGTAATGAAGCATTAATATTTATCAATTGCTGTCTGAACCCATTTCTTAATCAAACCAGTCTTGGTTGCAAACATAAATTTACAGATTATATCACCCTAGTGAGCCGGATGGATCTCAAACTATGACAAGATCAAGTACAGGAAAGAGATAAGAGCTCAGTAACACAGTGTCAAGACAACAACCTCTCCCTCAATGTCAGGAAATCGAAAGAACTGGTCATTGACCAGCAAGCTTGGTGGAGTGCATGCCCCAGTCGGATGCAGTGGAAAAGGTTGATAGCATCAAGTTCCTTGGTGTAACTATCTCTAATAATTTGTCCTGGTCCAGCCACAATTACACTATGAAAGCAAGATGAAAGCAATGAATCCAAGAAAGCCCAACAATGCAAGGTCGCAAGAAATTGCTGGGAATTGTGAACGCAACCTATCCCATCATGCAAACCAGCCTCCCCATCGACTCCATCGACACTTCACGCTGCCTCAGGAAAGCATCCAGCATAATCCAGGGCCACTCAAATACCTGTTATTCCTTCTTCTCCCCTCTCCTGTTGGGCAGAACATACAAAAGCTTGAATGCACAAACTACTAGATTCAAGAACAGTTTCTTCCCTACTTAGCAAACTCCTGAACAAACCTCTCATATGCCAAGGGCAAATTCCCAATTTTTCAAACTATTTTGTTGAGGCCTTTCACTTTTTTTAAACCTGCATTTTCCCAATATCTGCCACTCTATATTCTGCACTGTTTATTTGTATATAGTATTATTTGCCTGGATAGCATGCAAAATGTAGCTTTTCACTGTATCAACCCTTATCCGCCTGCACACAATCCATATTCCTCCATTCCCTCAATAATTATTTTTTTAAATGTCTCATTGCAGTCCTGAATAGCCATTACCTTTATTCTATCTACCATGTCAAGCCACTTAAAATTTTTACATGCTTCAATGAGACCAGTTCCTATTCTCCTCACTCAAAGATATATGTCCAGTCTGTTTAATCCCTTGTCATAGGAAATTCCCCAACATCACAGAAATCAATCTGGTGAACCTTCTTTGCACTCCTTCCATTACTTTTGATACAAATACATCTATAGTGTGGGTTTTCCCTGGGTGTTTCAGTTTCCTCCCACACTTCAAAGACTTACTGGTTTGTAGGTTAATTGGCTTTGATAACAATTGCAAATTGTCCCTTGCGTGTGGGATAATGTTCGTGTACGTGGATCGCTGGTAAGTGTGGATTCAGTGGGCCTAAGGGGCTGTTTCTGCGCTATATCTCTAAACTAAACTGAACGAAACTTTGGAGTCAGTTGGCAGTCCAGTGTCCGAATAGAGTAACTTTATTATAAAGAAGCCTTCAGTAGGTCCTTTGGAGACATGGGAAAAACAGGTGAGGAAGTGAAATAATACACATTTCTTGTGAGCATATCCCAAGGCCAGCTGTCACTGCTAAAGCCTTTTGTTAGTAATAGGCTGGACAAAATGATATTTTTTTATTTTTTAGTGTTAAAAGTTTGTGTAAATGTTCTCCGGTTTGTTTTATGTGGGGGGAGGGGTAAACTTTTTTTGCAGTTTCTTACCTTGCCGGAGATCCGATTGTTTTCTGGGTCGCATCTCTGGTCGCTCTGCGGCCTACCATCGATGGAGCTGGAGGCCTCCTCGGACTAACTTGAGCCCCACCACGGGGCGTGGACTTACATTGGAGCTGATCCCTTGCCTGGGATTGCTCCAATCGCGGCCTGCGGATTTACCATCAAGAGCTCGCAGTCTCGGGAGAGGCCGAGTCGGGAGCTCCAACGACGCAGACGCTCGTCCAGCCCCGACCCAGGGTCCAATCGCCGGAGCGGGGGAGCTGACATCCCCCCGATGCAGGAGCTCATCGCCCCGATGTGGAGGGCCCAAACGCCACTGGCTACGGGAGTTAAGATCGTCCCATCAACGGAGGGCTTGAGGCACCCGACCGAGGGAGAGCATAGAAGGGAAGAGATTTGAACTTTTTTTCGCCTTCCATCACAGTGACGAATGTGGTGGAGTCACTGTTTATGTTAAAATGGATTTTGTGTGTTCCGTTGATTTTTATTTGTATGACTGACTTCGCAAATGAAATTCCTTGTATGTTGCAAAACATACTTGGCTAATAAAGTATTATTGTGATTATGATTATCTTGGGATCCAAGTCCATAGCTCCCTGAAAGTAGCAATACAAGTAGATAGAATGGTAAAGGTGGTATATGGTATGCTTGCCTTCATCGGTTGGGGCATTGAGTATATGTCAAAAAATCATGTTGCAGCTTTAATGGACTTAGGTCAGGCCGCATTTGGAATTTTGTGTGCAGTCATGCTTCATTTCACAGTAAAATTCCCGATTCCACAAACAGATAAAACTATCTGAGAAAGGAAAAACTGAAAAATACAAAATAAAAGAAAAACAGGTTCAATAAATCCTAAAAATGGATTCAGTTTTATGAAGAGAGAGTTCCTCCATCAATACAACTGGTCAGATTGATTGAACAATTTTAATGACAATATGCAGAGATCATTCTCCAAGGCCATTTAGGAATCTAAATGAACCAACAAAACACCTGAAGTCATGTCAAGTCGAGTTTGGCACAGGCACAAGTATGGTGAATTACATGTACAATGAAAATCTTGCTTGCAGCATCATCACAAGCACAGACTCAGACAACACACAAAACAAACATTGTACATAAATACTATAAGGCAGTGAAAAGGAAGACTGCATGTCACGTGGTTCTTAACATCTGTCTTCTGTGTACATCTTCCATGTACATGCTTTGCTCTTTTCTAATATGTTAAAACATTAAAGAATTTTAGAAGAGCATAACCCAAGTTTGACAAGTCATAAATGGAAATATTATTGCAGGGAAGTGTTTCAGGTTTCTGTCTTGTGACAGTAAATTTAAGTTATATTAATTATAGTCCTTGGTAGCTTGCAAAACACCTCCACCGATATTCTTATAGTTCCATGCTACAAAATGGTTCTTTTTTCTTTTGTGTCCAACTGTTGGTTTTTAAAGTAATTGTTACCGTGGCAAATTTAGTCTACACCAGGGGTTGGCAACCTTGTTCTGCAGGGAGGCCAGGACCATGTCTGTGAGCGGATGGCGGGCCACATCTATCGTCATAGTGTGACACTTAGTGTTGTTTTTCGCGTTAGTTTTCACGTGTTTTTCCAATTAGTTTTCTGCAGTTCCCAGGTCCCTTGCGTGCCCCAGGAATGGCTGCAGTTCCCAGGTTGGCTCGCCTGCCCCGGAACTGGCTGTAGAGCCCAGGTCGCCTGCGTGCCCCAGGACTAGCTGCAGTTCCCAGATCAGCTCGCTTCCCCAGGACTGGCTACAGTTCCCAGGTCGCGAAAGCAAATTGAAAAAAAAAAAAAAACGCCTATGGGCCGGATGATTTCGGGTTACGGGCCGGATCCGGCCCGTGGGCCGTAAGTTGCCGACCCCTGGTCTACACCCTATCACATGAATTCCCTATGGCTCTCCATCCCTCTCCCTATCTACATTTTATCACAATTGTTTTCTCACTTTTCCAGTTCTACTGAAAGTCCTTGACCTGAAACATTGACTCCGTTTCTCATCCTACAGATATTAATGACCTGCTAAGTGCATTCTGCTTTTATTTCATAATAGTTCCAATGGGAACAACAAAATTACTGGATGTTTGATTCTTCATGTCAAGTCCTTTGACATATTTAGTCCAGACTACGTTTAGTGACACCGCCGTTCAGTCAGTATCTGGATAATTAACTAACTCATGGCAAATCAATGCCAAGGGAGACTACAGTCTTGTCAATGAGAACCACAAAATGAACAAATCAAGCTGCACAGTGAGAACAAGGCTTTAAAGCTGTTTGAATGCTGGATTTCACTTAATTTGGTCTGACTTTACATGTTTGAGCTATTCCCAGTGATTAAGCTGTTTTATCTTGATCCATATGTCTGTCAACACAATTGAAAAAAATCACAATCACAATAATAATTTATTAGCCAAGTATGTTTTGCAACATACAAGGAATTTCATTTGCCAAGTCAGTCATACAAATAAAAAGCAACGGAATGCACATAACACATTTTAACATAAACATCCATCCCAGAGACTCCTCCACATTCCTCACTGATGGAAAGCGAATAAAAGTTCAATCTCTTCCCTTTGCTCACCCGCGGTCGGGGGCCTCGAGCCCTCTGTTGACGGGATGATCTTGTCTCCCTCAGCCGGCGGGGTTTGGGCCCTCTGCATCGAGTCGATCAGCTCCTGCATCGGGGGAATGTCAGCTCCCCCGTGCCGGACGATCGAACCTCGCGTCGGGGCTGGTCGAACCTTCCGCGACGTTGGAGCTCCCGACATCCACGGCCTCTACCGAGACTGCGAGCTCCCGATGTAAAGAACGCAGGCAAGGGATCGACTCCAATGTAAGTCCACGCCCCACGGTGGGGCCCAAGGTCAGTCCGAGGAGGCCTCCAGCTTCATCGATGGTAGGCCACAGAGCGACCGGAGAATGCGATCCGAAAATTAATCGCATCTCCGGCAAGGTAAGAAACGGAAAAAAAAGTTTCCCCCGACCACTCCTCCTCCCCTCACATAAAACAAACCGGAGAACATTTACACAAACTTTTAACACACACTAAAAATAAAAAATAAGATGAAAAAACAGACTGTTAGCGGGGCTGCCAATCGTACGGCGCCCCTAGTGGGGTACCTGTACGATAACAACAATGCCAGGAGCGGGACAGAGGAGGAAGAATTCTAAAAATAAGCACTAATATAACAGGATTACAAACATATAAAAGAACACCGCTTGTCAGCAGTGGGATTTTTAGGTCATTTATTACTTATTGATTCCCAACATTAATGACAAAAACACCTCATGTTTATATATCACCTCTAATGTGGAACGTCCTACATTATTAATCAAAAATTGATATTGAACCACACATTAGGTATTGAACATATTAGGGCAGATGATCCATCAAAGAGTTAAATACTATAAAGGAGTGACTTAAAGGAGGAAAGATAAGCGACGCAAGAATAATTATCTGATAACTCCAGAAACCGAAGATAGTTGCCAAACATGCAGCAATTAAAATTAGAATTGTTCAAGTCATCAGAAATGGAGCACAGAAATCTGACAGCACCAGAGAGGATTCTAAAATGTGTGGTTATGGAAAGATTTTAAAACGTCCGAGAATGTTATGCTGAGGTGATGCTTGATAGCTTCCAAGGAGGTTTAACAAACATGGGACTTGATGGAATTCACGACATGGGCAGTAATGTTTTAAAATGTCTTAAGTTAATGAAAAGTAGAATATGGGAGTTCAACTAGCACTAGTAGGATAGAAGTAAGTGACAAAGGAAGAGAGTTATTGGTTGATGAAAGCCAATGCATTGGTTTTCACAGTTATTTGAAGAAAAGATAAGCTCATCTAGTGCTATGTTAGATAAGTAATATGACAATTTGGAGTATGTAAGGGTCAATAAAAGTATTGTCACGGCACAACCAGGTGTATGGTGTCATCAAGATACAGCATGTGGATAGGTGGGAGCGAAAGATAGCTCCTTAGATGGAGATAAAACAAATAATGGCACAAGGGGAGGAAGAGAAGCTATCATAGAAATATCATTGATTATGACAGGATAGATAAGAATGGAACAAAGTGAATGGGACGCCACTCAAAAGAAATATGGTGAAACAGAATTGGAGGGGTTAGTATGACTAAGATAATCATAAAATAACCCATAAAGATCATCATGACAGATATCTTCACACGACTGCATGCCAATTCCATAAGAAGAAACTAAAATTGCAATTTATTGATATTGAGATCAGGAATGATAAATCACTCACCGCCTTTTCTGTTAGATTAAGTGTTGGCAGGTGCAAAGCACGGATATGGGAGGTCTTCCAGTCCACAGCCATTACATTACCATAGTTATCAGTCAATGCATTCCAAATCCTAGAAATAAAATAGATGCATGAACGATAATGAGGAAAGTGACCTGGCAGAAATTCAACTTTGTGTGAAATGCATTATAACCTGCAATCCAATGCGAAAACAATTCAGAAAATCTTATGCAAATAAACATTTGCTTCAAATATCTTTTTTATAAATTTGCAATTTTCATACAACTTTGGAATTTAAATAAATTTACACAAATAAAAAAATTTAAATAACAGAGCTCAACTAGCATTATGCCACCATATATTTAGCTCAAATGGGTATTCAAGAACAGCAAAATCTGGATCTACAGCCTTGGTCCCAAAAAGCTCATTTTACACTGCGCACTTTTGGTCAAACAACATGGATAACAAGCAGAGCAACATTTAGTACTTTCCCACTGGTTAGACAAACATCCAAGGATAAATCGAAAAAAACAGTTCATAGAAACGCCAAATTCTGTTTGCAGGATAATTTACAATTGATTAAGGAACAATGCGCAGATAAAGCCAGGTAGGGTTGACATATCTAAAACAAACTTCACTCTGGAGTCTAAAACGCCCACAGGAAAAGGTTGAAGAAAAAAAGGCACAGCCAACCAGTCAATAAAAACAGCATTGCTTAGATGGGCACTCAGTAGTTGATTACCCAAACCAGAGCATACCGAGAAGAAAGAAACATAGAAAATAGGTGTGGGAGTAGGCTATTCGGCCCTTCGAGCCAGCATTTTCAATATGATCATGGCTGATCATCCAAAATCAGTACCCCATTCTGGCTTTTTCGATATATCCCTTGATTCCCTTAGCCCTAAGAGCTAAATCTAACTCTCTTGAAACAGTTTATCTGCTTCAATTACAACAGTTTAAAGTTAGCAAATTTTCAAAATGAGGAATAGCACAGGCAATTTCAGAATAAGATCTAATTTTTCATATAACCGTGTGGAATCTTTTACATAGGGAGACATACATTCAGTTTAATTAAATAATGACCTATTCACATTCCCATCATTGAGTTTAAATGGCAAATTATGAGGAAGCCAATGGGCTGCAGATCAAAGATAAATGTTACGATTTTGAGGCTATCACTGAACCACAACTCACCCTTATCACTGCCACCTGGTGTTTTATCTCCAAGAAAGCAAGAGGCAATTGACATGGTTTTCAAAATTATAGAAACATAGAAAATAGGTGCAGGAGGAGGCCATTCGGCCCTTCGAGCATAATGTTCATTATGATCATGGCTGATCGTTTCCTATCAATAACCCATGCCTGCCTTCTCCCCATATCCCTTGACTCCACTAGCCCCTAGAGCTCTATCTAACTCTCTCTTAAATCCATCCAGTGATTTGGCCTCCACTGCCCTCTGTGGCAGGGAATTCCATAAATTCACAACTCTCTGGGTGAAAACGTTTTTTCTCACCTCAGTCTTAAATGACCTACCCTTTATTCTAAGACTGCGGCCCCTGGTTCTGGACTCGCCCAACATTGGGAACATATATCCTGCATCTAGCTTGTCCAGTCCTTTTATAATTTTATATGTCTCTATAAGATTCCCCCTCATCCTTCTAAACTCCAGTGAATACAAGCCTAGTATTTTCAATCTTTCCTCATATGACAGTCCCGCCATCCCAGGGATCAATCTCGTGAACCTACGCTGCACTGCCTCAATCACAAGGATGTCCTTCCTCAAATTAGGAGACCAAACCTGTACACAATACTCCAGATGTGGTCTCACCAGAGCCCTATACAACTGCAGAAGAACCTCTTTACTCCTACACTGAAATCCTCTTGTTATGAAGGCCGACATTCCATTAGCTTTCTTCACTGCCTGCTGTACCTGCACGCCAACTTTCAGTGACCGGTGTACAAGGACACCCAGGTCTCGCTGTACCTCCCCCTTACCTAACCTAACCCCATTGACATAATAATCTGCCTCCTTGTTTTTGCTGCCAAAGTGGATAACCTCACATTTATCTATATTATACTGCATCTGCCACGCATCTGCCCACTCACTCAACTGTCCAGGTCACCCTGCAACCTCCTAACATCCTCTTCACAGTTCACACTGCCACCCAGCATTGTGTCATCCGCAAACTTGTTGGTGTTGCTCCTAATTCCCTCTTCCAAATCATTAATATATATGGTAAACAGTTGCGGCCCCAACACCGAGCCTTGTGGCTCTCCACTCGCCACTGCCTGCCATTCAGAAAAGGACCCGTTCACTCCTGCTTCCGGTCTGCCAACCAATTTTCTATCCAATGTCAACACCTTGCCCCCAATACCATGTGCTCTAATTTTAGTCACCAGTCTCCGTGCGGGACCTTATCAAAGGCTTTCTGAAAGTCTAGATACACTACATCCACTGGCACCCCTTCATCCATTTTACTTGTCACATCCTCAAAAAATTCCAGAAGATTAGTCAAGCATGATTTCCCTTTCATAAATCCGTTGACTTGGACTAATCCTTTTACTGCTATCCAAATGCCCCATTATTACCTCTTTAATAATTGACTCCAGCATCTTTCCCACCACCGAAGTCAGGCTAACTGGTCTGTAATTCCCCGTTTTCTCTCTCGCTCCTTTATTGAAAAGTGGGATAACATTAGCTATCCTCCAATCCACAGGAACTGATCCGGAATCTATTGAACATTCGAAAATGATCACCAATGCGTCCACTATTTCTAGAGCCATCTCCCTGAGGACCCTGGGATGCAGACCATCAGGCCCAGGGGATTTATCATCCTTCAGTCCGATTAGCCTACCCAATACTATTTCTCGCCTAATGAAAATTTCTTTCAGTTCCTCTACCCCATTAGATCCTCTGTCCTCCAGTACATCTGGGAGATTGTTTGTGTCTTCCAAAGTGAAGACAGATCCAAAGTACCTATTCAACTCTTCTGCCATTTCCTTGTTGCCCATATAACCATATAACCATTACAGCACGGAAACAGGCCATCTCGGCCCTTCAAGTCCGTGCCGAAACATTTTTTTTTTTACTTCCCCCTAGTCCCATCTACCTGCACTCAGACCATAACCCTCCATTCCTTTCCCGTTCATATACCCATCCAATCTATTTTTAAAGGATAAAATCGAACCTGCCTCCACCACTTCCACTGGAAGCTCATTCCACACAGCTACCACTCTCTGAGTAAAGAAGTTCCCCCTAATGTTACCCCTAAACTTCTGTCCCTTAATTCACAAGTCATGTCCCCTTGTTTGAATCTTCCCTACTCTCAATGGGAAAAGCTTATCCACGTCAACTCTGTCTAATCCGCTCATCATTTTAAAGACCTCTATCAAGTCCCCTCTTAACCTTCTGCGCTCCAAAGAATAAAGACCTAGCTTGTTCAACCTTTCTCTGTAACTTAGTTGCTGACACCCAGGCAACATTCTAGTAAATCTCCTCTGTACTCTCTCTATTTTGTTGACATCCTTCCTATAATTAGGCGACCAAAATTGTACTCCATACTCCAGAATTGGCCTCACCAATGCCTTGTACAATTTTAACATTACATCCCAACTTCTATACTCAATGCTCTGATTTATAAAGGCCAGCACACCAAAAGCTTTCTTTACCACCCTATCTACATGAGATTCCACCTTCAGGGAACTATGCACAGTTATTCCTAGATCCCTCTGTTCAACTGCATTCCTCAATTCGCTACCATTTACCATGTACGTCCTATTTTGATTTGTCCTGCCGAGATGTAGCACCTCACATTTATCAGCATTAAACTCCATCTGCCCACTCTTCCAAATGGCCTAAATCTCTCTGTAGACTTTGAAAATCTACTTCATTATCCACAACACCACCTATCTTAGTATCATCTGCATACTTACTAATCCAATTTTCCACACCATCATCCAGATCATTGATGTACATGACAAACAACAGTGGACCCAACACAGACCCCTGAGGCACCCCACTAGTCACTGGCCTCCAACCTGACAAACAGCCATCCACCATTACTCTCTGGCATCTCCCATTCAGCCACTGTTGAATCCATCTTGCTACTCCACCATTAATACCCAACAATTGAATCTTCTTAACCAACCTTCCATGAGGAACCTTGTCAAAGGCCTTACTGAAGTCCATATAGACAACATCCACTGCTTTACCCTCATCAATTTCCCTAGTAACCTCTTCGAAAAATTACCCATAATAATTTCACCCGTGTCTGCCTTCAAGGGACCCACATTTGACTTTGCTACTCTTTTTCCCTTAACATATCTAAAGAAGCTTTTACTGTCCTTCTTTATATTCCTGGCCAGTTTCCCCTCGTACTTCATCTTTTCGGCCCGTATTGCCCGTTTTGTTTCCTTCTGTTGTCCTATGAAAGTTTCCCAATCCTCTGGCTTCCAGCTACTCTTTGCTGTGTTATACATCTTTTCTTTTAGTTTTATTCTATCCCTAACTTCTCTTGTCAGCCACAGTTGCCTCCTACTCCCCTTAGAATCTTTCTTCCTTTTTGGAATGAAATGATCCTGCGTCTTCTGGATTATGCCCAGAAATTCCTGCCATTGCTGTTCCACCATCATTCCTGCTGGGATCCCTTTCCAGTCTACTTTGGCCAGCTCCCCTCTCATGCCTTCATAGTCCCCTTTGTTCAACTGCATCACTGCCACTTCCGATTTAATGTTCTCCTTCTCAAATTGCAGATTAAAACTAATCATATTATGATCACCACCTCCAAGCAGTTCCTTTACCTCTAGTTCTCTTATCATATCTGGTTCATTGGACAACACTAAATCCAGAATTGCCTTTTCTCTGGTCGGCTCCATTACAAGCTGCTCTAAGAATCCATCTCGGAGGCATTCTACAAACTCTCTTTCTTGGTGTCCTGAACCAACCTGATTTTCCCAGTCTACCTGCATATTGAAATGCCCCATCACCACAGTGGCATTACCTTTGTTACATGTTATAAGTGATCAAAATAAGAAAGATGAGAGTGGAAGGTCATTGATTGAAGAGACTGGCACCATCAATCTGCAGTTGAAGTGCAGTTTAACTCAGGGAGAAACAGGGTTTGTTACAAAAAAGGAAATGCAGAAACAGAGTTTGACGGTGAAACTTTAAAAATAGTAAGACTTGGATGGAGAGGAAGGCAGAGGCAGGATAAGGGCTAGTTGTGACACTAGACAGTGTAACTACCTATTTTTGGGAGACATGCAATGCAAATAAATAAATCCATCCAGATTATGTTTCTTTGCAAAGTAAGGTGCTCCTAAGCATTCCTCAAAACAAAAGGTACCAGGCATGTACAGACACTGGCAGAAGTACTATTTAAATTAATAGT
Source organism: Malacoraja senta (assembly GCA_038087875.1). Lineage (NCBI taxonomy): Eukaryota > Metazoa > Chordata > Chondrichthyes > Rajiformes > Rajidae > Malacoraja > Malacoraja senta. Next base: position 114,342,218 of record CM075978.1, on the reverse strand, counting down.
ACCAATTGGAATTGTAGCCACAAGACTTTCATTTTAGTGAAGACATTAGCATGCCGAATGAAGCAATCATACACTGCCTTCTTAATTAAGATTAACAAAACCATATGGGCATTTGTGAGTCTCTGATGTTTACAGCATTGGATGGATTAGCTGATTTCTGGCACATCAAACATACATAATCAAGTAGCTGCAGAAAAGGCAGCTGAACAATTGACTGGAATTAACAGCAAAGAACATGATTCATCTGCAAGACCATTAAGATTCATTAAAATCCTTAAGATTGTCCAACTGCTGAGTACTGCCACCATTAAGAGTTAATGCTCGGGTGCTTAAATGTGCAATTTCCTTAGAAAAGAACATTTCCTACATAATAGCAACACACTAAGTAGACTATCAGAAAAGGTTCAATAAACTTTTATTTAGCATTTTCGTAAGCTCGGAATCAGAGATCATACAGCCATAGAGTAATACAACATGGAAACAAGCTCATTCGGCTCAAGCTATTCACTCTATCCAAGATGCACTAAGGTAGTCCCATTTGCACACATTTCACCTATATGCATCCAAACCTTTCCTATCCATTGTAGACAAAAAATACTGGAGAAACAGCGGGTGAGGCAACATCTATGGAGAGAAGGATTTGGCGACGTTTCGGGTCGAGACCCTTCTCCATGGGTCCATCCAAATGTCTTCTAAGTGTTTTTATTGTACCTACCTCAACTACTTCCTCTGGCAACTTGTTCCAAATACCCATAATGCTTTATATAGAAACATTGACCCCCTCGGGTTCCTTTTAAACCTATATCCTAGCCTGCCCTAACACTCCCTTCAAGTCCAATTCAGTATTCTCTGCATTCTTTCCCGCTTAATGTCATCTTTCCTATAACAGGGTGAACCAAACTAAACAATACTCTAAATGTGGCTTCAGCAATGTCTTGTACAACCGTAACATCTTCTATACTAGCTTTCCTGACCGACGAAGGGCAGTATGCCAAATGCCTTTTTCACCATCCTATCTTGCTGTGATGTCACTATCAAGGAACATTGTACGTACTCCTGGATCCCTCAGCTCCACAATACTTCCCAGGGTGCCTCTCATTCACTGTGGAGGTCTTGTGCTAATTTAAACTTCCCAAAATTTAACACTTTTATTGGAATTTGAGACCATTAGTCACGCCTCAGCCCTTTGCCCCTAGTATAATTCTTGATAACTATATTCACTGCCCACTCTACCACCTATTTTAGTGCTTTCTGCAAATTTACTAATTATGCTTTGTACTTTCTCATCCAAATCGTTAACATAGAGGCACCAGCATTGGCTGTCTCGCCAACAGTATGTCTGTCCCTTCCTTCTTTGTGTTTTAATAGTATGTGTTAAATGTATGTTTTTAGTGTTCTTTAGCTTGTTTTATGTGGAGGCTGGGAGAAACTTTTTCTAATCTCTTACCTCCACGGAGATGTCATTGTTTTTCCGTATCATATCACCGTCCGCACTGCAGCCTAACATCAAGCAGTTGGCGGCCTTTGCTCGAGACTGATTTTTGAGAGCGCCACCGCGGGTGCCTGCGGTCTTTAACATCACGGAGCTCTCGATCCCTTTGCCAGGGATCAATCTCGGAGCTCCAACCGTGGGTGCTTACGGACTTAACATCACGTAGCTCGCGGTCTCTGGTCAGAGGCCGATATCGGTAACTCCAAGCCGCAGGGGCTTCGACCGCCCCGACGCGGGACCTTCGATCGCCCCAACGGATGGTTCGACTGTCCCGACCGCGGTAGAATAAACAGGAAGTTTGGACTTTTATGCCTTCCATCACAGTGAGGAATGTGGGGAATCCGCTGTGGTGGATGTTTTTGTTAACTTTTATGTAGTTGTGGGTCTTGTTGCTTTATTTGTGGTATGGCTGTATGGTAATTCGCATATCACTGTACCTTAATTGTTGACAATAAAAGACCTTTGAAACATAAAATTAATGGGACCAGCACTGATCCCCGAGGCACATCATTAGTTACAGGAGTAACTCAGCGGGACAGGCAGTATCTCTGGAGAGAAGGAATGGGTCACAGAGTGGGAGCAGTGAGAGAGGATGTTGCTGAACTCTTATCGGAGAGGAACTTCTTCAAGGTAGACATACCTTGAGGAGATTTTGCAGCGGAGCGGACGAAATGTGTAGGAAAGAATTGCAGATGCTGGTTTAAATCGAAGGGAGACACTTCAGTCTTCTTCAGTCTGAAGAAGTGTCTCGACCCGAAACATTACCCATTCCTTCTCTCCAGAGATGCTGCCTGTCCCGCTGAGTTACTCCAACATTTTGTGTCTGTCTTTCATTAGTTACAGGCCTCCAGTCTGAAAAGCAACCTTCCACCACCACCCTTCTGCTTCCAACCACTAAGCTAAGTCTATATCCAGTTAGCCAGCTCTCCTGGGATCCTGCCCTCATCAATCTTCTTGGTATCTCAACTCTTTTTACACATTGCAATGAATGCAATTTCTATTAGTTCTTTCCACTTCCAAACTAAAATGTGGTTGGATTATTCAGCGTATGATCAACCTGTGTCAATAAATCCTGGACCATGGTAACATATATGCTTAACCATGCACACTACAGATTGATGCAAGCATGTTTTCTGTGAAGGACCGAAAATTACCATAACATGGCCATAGCATGGGTCGTTATTGGTATTGGTACAGAAACACTCTCGCTTCCCACATAATTTATCCACAACAAAATATACAGGTTACAAGGAAATTTCTATAGGCATTTTATGATAATAGGTGTTAAAAGCGACTATACCCATCTGATAGGTTAAACATTGCACTAACTGACAAGAGATGGCCAAAGGACATAACTGCAGCAAATGTTCTTTTGGTAATATATTTAAAGGTGTTAAGACGCCACATTACCAGACATTCAGATTAGATGTACGTGTTGTGAACAGCAATGAAGATACCCAGTTTGTAAGCACCAGATTTAAAAGAAATTATTGATAAACGCTGTTTCCATCATTCCCACTTCAGAATTAACGTTAAAATTTCAACTGAAATTATCTCCTGACCAAATTTTAGTAATGTTACAATACTTGCCTTCAGCGGCGCTGTAATTCTGTCACTGGCCGTGTGCGCGATTTTGGCGCCTTTAAGGGTGGGGCGGGGTTAAAACGCGGGTTTCTCCTACCTTGTCCTGAATTATATTTTGTTGGAGTACAAGCGTTTGCGGAAGAATTGTTCCGAGGGGCGTTTTGAGTATTTTGTTTAAAAAAAATCTCCTGACAAGTTCAGCGTTGGAATCATTTTAAAATCATCTTCTGAAGCCCTCAACGCCAACAACGGGGATGGATTTCACACACGGGACAGGTAAACGAAAGTGCTTTATTTTTATGTATAAACGTTCTCCTTAAGAGGCCTTTAATTCACATTTTTACATGCAACACGGTGATTTTTCCCCCGAACTAACGGCAATAATTTTCATGCCAATACGGGGTTAAATTCACCGCAAATGAACGTTCCAAATGATCGCGTTCCAGAAATCCCCATTCGCAAGATGATATAAATTCCCATTAATTTACAGGTATTAAACATTCAATTTCTTCCATTTGGCCTGTAAATCCGTGACAATGAGATAAAAAAATTATGTTGTATTGTGAATTCTTGTGTGAATGTTATTTGGACACTTAGGCTATTTAAAAATGTTAATCTATTCTTTAGAAATTGATAGATGTTTAGATCTAGTAATTGAATTTTGTAATTAGCTACAATTAGGTAACTAACTAATTATATGCTTTAATTTCATGTCATCTAAGTAAGATTGTTTCATATTTGTTTCAGAATGCTTCAATCTATAATAACTGGAAATTTCTTTCAGTTCTCTTAATTATTAAGAAAGTTATGGGCTTTTGACTGTCCTCGATCACAGCTTTTGTGTTAAGTCAATGGAAAAGCAATAGGGAACAAGATGCTAATTTCCGAGTATGAAAATGGCCATAACCTTTTTAATACTGAAGATATGAAAGTGAATTAGGTGTCAAATTAAACTTCTTTTTTTGCTTTATCTGATGGGATAAATTACAGACTTGATTTTTTAAATCTCAAAATTTTGTAACATTGCTACAAATTTGTGATGTATATGATCGACTGTAGAAGTAAAACCTGGATAAATCCAACGTATAGTTGTGAATGTTGCTCATTAAATAACTACAGTACTGATACTCCATATTAAGAGCAGTGATCTCCGTTAAAATGAATTCTGTAATAACGTGTCAACGGCAGCAGTGACAATCGAACACTGCGGTTTTAATGTTTCACGTGTTCACAATATAATTAATCCATCTTTATGGACTAAAACAAATAATAACATTGGGAATTAAAACACATTTGATTGCATTCCATTACCAAACATAGTCAATGTTCGCTCTGAAGACATTTCCAGCACAATAGGGTCAGGGAGGGGGGTGTGTGTGAATCAGTGCGGGGTGGATAGATGGCGGGGGTGGGGGGTTAGAATGCAGTCAGTGCAGAATGGATGGATTGAGGCAGATGAATTAGTACGTGTTGGTTGGAGTAGGTAAAATTGTGAGGGGAGAGCACGGGGGATGTCAGTGGTGTTGAATGGGGGGATTCAGTACGGGATGGATGGGGGTAGACAAAAGTGCTGGAGAAACTCAGCGGGTGAGGCAGCATCTATGGAGCGAAGGAAATAGGCAACGTTTCGGGTCGAGACCCTTCTTCAGACTGTTCCCCCCATTCTTCCTGAATGGGAGGATCAGTAAAGGATGGATGGGGGGGGGGGGAGATCAGCGCAGGATGAATGGGGGGAGGTGGGTCAGTACAGTGTGGATCAGAGGGTCTGTGCAGGATGAATGGGGGATCACTACAGGATGAATGAGGGGAAGGTGCAGGGTAAATGGAGGGTGGGTCAGTACGGGATGAATGCGTGGATTAGTACAGGATGGATGGGGGATCAGTACAGGATGGATGGAGAAGTGCAGGATGGATGGGAAGTGGGGTAAGTACAGGATGAATTGGGGGACCAGTGTAGGATGAATGGGGGGTGGCAGGAGAATCAATGCGAGGTGGAGAGGGTGATCAGCGCAGGATGAATAGATTGGGGGGGGGGTAGATCTGGAGGGGAGCACAGGGGATGTCAGTGAGGACTGAATAGAGGCGGGAATGGGGATCAGTGCGGGATGGAGAGGAGGGGTCCCAGGATAAGGGAGGGGGGGTGGAGGGGGCGTACAAGAGAGAGAGAGAGAGAGAGAGAGGGGGGGGCGAGGTGGGGAGAAAGGAAGGTTAGCGCTCCTCGGACATCGCCCCTCTGCCTTGGCCGTTGGGATTTCCTCGCCACCGCGCCTCCCTCCTCCGCCAGCCAACAGCAAGGTGCGGGGCCGAGCGGTGCAGCTCAAAGATCCTATGGCTACAGGATCTTTGGTGCAGCTGCTTCAGAAGGGTCGGCACGAATGACGGGCCCCGCACAGCGGCCGCGAAAGCGGCTCCATTTCTCTCCACCTCCTCCCTGATAGCGGCCGCTGCTTGCAAATCCGCTAATGGCGCTTTCAAACCAAACCCTCCCGCACGCCGAGGCCTCCTCCTCCTTCCCTCGGCGTGCGGGAGGGTTTGTTTTGAAAGCGCCGTTAGCGGATTTGCAAGCAGCGGCCCTTATAAGGGCGGGAGGAGGAGGAGATGGAGCCGCTGTCGCTGTCGCGGCCGCTGCTGCTGCTTTGCGGGGCCCGTAATTCGCTCCGACCCTTCGTCACACCGCATCTAGTATCTTTGCCCCGCATGACAGCCGTCGCCGACACGAAACGTCGCGTTCCTTTTCTCCAGAGATGCTGCCTGACCCGCGGAGTTACACCTGCTTTTTGTGTATATCTTCGATATAAACCAAGTTGCCCAGCCGGGCAAAATGACTCGCCGTTTAGGTTGCCCGGCGGCACTTTGGGTGGTCAGTGGCACCCGGGCAACCGCTAATTTCGAGCCCTGCTCTCACACACAATTCTGACTATCCATCATCAACTCCTGTCTTTCCAAATGCTTATACATCTTATCCTTCAGAATCCTATTCAATAACTTTCTAACCACTGATGTTAGGCGTACTACCTTCGTACAACAGGACATTCAGCACCTCCTCGACTGTGATATGGATGGTCATATAACTGAATAGGAGTAGAATTAGGCCATTCGGCCCATCAAGTCTACTCCGCCACTCAATCATGGCTGATCTATCTCTCCCTCCTAACCCCATTTAAAGTCAAAGTCAAAGTCAATTTTATTCGTCACATGCACCTGGAGGTGCAGTGAAATGAATTTGCCAGCAGCGATACTTAAAAAGAACACACAATACACAATAGAATTTAACACAAACATCCACCACAGCATTCTTCACTGTGGTGGAAGGCAACAAAGCTCAGTCAGTCCTCTCTCCTTTGTTCATCCGTGGTCAGGGCCATGAACCCTCCGGACGGCCCAATGTACAGGCCCTCGTCGGGATGATCAAACCTCCGATGTCGGGATGGTCAAACACACTCCGCGGCTTGGAGTGCCTGAATCGGCACTTTCCTACCGGAGACCGCGGCTTCAGGATGTTATAGGCCGCAGGCCGGCGGTCGGAGCTCTTTCAAAATTTTTTTAATCTGCATGTTACCAGTGTGTTGTCAAATATAAATAAATGCTCTAAGTGTACGAATCAGTGAAACATTTTGGATCCTTAGTGTGCTTCCCAGTATATACTGCTAAGACCTGAATAGACCAACTAGTTTGAGAAAATCACCACTGCTTTATGAGTTGTAATTAAGAGGACAACTGGGCCCCATGTGAAAGTCACATTCAAGGTACGGGTTTAACACACCATTCTCTAAAACACTTTCCAGCAGGGTCAAAGGATAGCATTTGGGAATACTAACCCTGTAAATGTTATTTTGAGAAAAGCTGAAAATGGATATCAACTTCAAGTGCAAGCGTGAGATGCCTATTTCTTTAGCCACCAATTTGGGCTAATTGATGCTTAGCACAATTCAAATATGCTTTAATGCAATATAAAGAAAATGAGGCACCCCCTTCATTGGCGGCTGCACAGAGTCTGCCACCACACAAAACGCAAAGCTCTGCTCAGAATAGTATTATGCAAATCTCAATGGTCAGGCAGCATTGTGAAATGTTGGCATTAACACACTTGATTCATGCACACTAGCAACCCAGCTGAAAAGCTTGGGGTCATGGATAAGGGGATGGAAGAATCTGCTTCCAGCT
>CM075978.1:114333316-114334778 GCA_038087875.1 Malacoraja senta | reverse complement strand
AAGCAGGCTAATTAAAATTAGGTGCAGTTGTGTAGCCTACATTTACAATTTGTTTCGTTACGTCTACATTTATGTCTGCTAATGTTCGATTTCAAATGGTTTATTAATAGAAAGGGTGTAGCTCCCAAAACAATCTTAGCCAAAATAACGTTGTTTTTTCTCTCTCTCATCACAACTTTCTTGTAGCCTATGACTGTAAGTTAATACCAATCATAAAAATAATGCTTGCTAGGCTTCATAGGAAATGAAATTCGTAAAGTGAAACAATTTGTAGTTATAGCAGAGACTGAGACACATGAGAGCAGGTTAAAAAAAACGATGGCAACGAAAGCTGTGGGAGCTGGCACGCGTGCGTTTGCACGTGCACAACTGATCCAGCCCGCATTGAAGTTGCAATTTTCCCAATCCGGCCAGTGACCTAAAATGAGTTTGACACCCCCGCTCTAAATCTACCCTATCCAAGCACCTGTCTAAATGTTACTTAAACGTTGACATAGTACCTCCTCCAGCAGCTTGTTTACCCCTCAGGTTCCCATTAAATCTTTCCAGCCTCACCATAAACCTCTGGTTCTGGATTCCCCAACACTGGGCAAAAGACTGTGCTTTCACCCAATCTATTCCTCTCATGACTTCGTACACCTCTATAAGATCACCCCTCATCCTCCGGCGCTCCAAGGAATAAAGCCCTATGCTGCTCAACCTCTCCCTATAGCTTAGTCCCTCAAGTCCTGACAATATCCTGGTAAATCTTCTCTGAACCATTTCATAGAAATATAGAAAATAGGTGCGGAAGTAGGCCATTCGGCCCTTTGAGCCAGCACCGTCTTTCAATATGATCATAGCTGATCACCCAAAATCAGTACCCCGTTCCTGCTTTTTCCCCCTTATCCCTTGATTCCGTTAGCCCTGAGAGCCAAGTCTCGCTTGAAAACTCTTGCTTGAAAACATCCAGTGAATTGGTCTCTACTGCCTTCTGTGAGAGTAATCCACATTTCAAGCTTGACAAAATCTTTCCTATAACATGGTGACCAAAACTGAATGCAATACTCTAAATGTGGCCTCACCAACATCCCAACTTCTATATTCAATACTCTTGACTGATGAAGACCAATGTGCCGAAAGCCTTCTTGACCACCCTATCCACCCGTGACACTACTTTCAAGGAACTATGCACCTGAACTCCTAGATCCCTCTGCTCCACAACACTCCCCAAAGCCCTCCCATTCATTGTGTAGGTCCTCCCCATGTTAGACTTCCCAAAATGCAACATCTCATGTTTCTCAGAAATAAATTCCATTAACCATTCCTCAGTCCACCTGCCCAACCGATTAAGGTAGTATTTAAAGGATAGCTAAATGTTTAAAGATAAATATAACATAAAAAGCAAAATGGCAGAGAAACAGAATCAGAGGAGACAGTTGGGGGAAAAAAAAAACCAGCACAGGTGCAACGTATTAGATGG
>CM075978.1:114290816-114328316 GCA_038087875.1 Malacoraja senta | reverse complement strand
TGTGCTTTTGTTTTGCCTTTGCTTGACCTCACTGGAAATGAAAGCAAATGGATTGTATTGTTGGCTGGCCCCGCCTGCCCTGTGCTTTAGTTTTGCCTTTGCTTGACCTCACCGGAAATGAAAGCAAATGGATTGGTAGAGAGATGGAATATTGCATTGGGGGACCAGCCCTCCCGTGTGAACCTGGGACCCAACGGGTCCCACTTCGTCTAGTATACTGTCTGTCTGTGATCTCAGCAGCTACGCCAAAACGGTACACAATAACGCAACTTTTTTTGCAGAATCTTACTCAGCTTTTCCCCGTGGTCGTTCGTATCAAGTTTCTTTACATTTGATGTTATATTTCACAAGCTATTGATATTTAAAGTTTTTAAAAAGCCAACTTTGAGAATAACTGACTGTGAGAGTGGGACTTTTCTAGCAGCTTCCAGTGATGATGTCACAATGGCATCTCACACGCCTCCAATCACAATGGGATCTCATTTATACAAGCTGCCGTGAACATTCCGACAACCGAAAATGACATAACAATGGGATCTCAGCCACACGCTGCCGTGAACATTCCGACAACCGAAATTGACATCACAATGTGATCTCTGCGGCTAATTCATAAGCTATGAGAGTTGATGGAGTGGGGGATGGGAGGAGAAAAAGTTATCTAAACATTGCCTTTAGTGGGGGAATACAAAAGGGGAGAGGTGAAGGAGGGACCGAGGGTAGGGAAAAGGAGGGACGGAGAGGTGACAGAGAGACAATGGGATCAGCAGCTTCAAGGGGAGTAACAAGAGACCCAAAAGTCGAGTCCATTCATTTGCTCCGGGAAGCGCCGACTGCCCCCCCCCTGCCCCACACGGGAAGGATTCATTGCCTCCAGGGAGTGCCGACGCCAACCCTAAAGTCGAGTCAATTCATTGGCTCCGTGAAGCGCCCACTGCGCCCCCCTCCTTGGGAATGATTGATTGGCTCAAGGGAGTGTCCAAGCCGATGCAAAAGTCGAGTCCATTTATTGGCTCCGTAATCGCTGACTGCCCCCCCCCCCACGTAGGCAGGATTGATCGGCTTAAGGGAGCGCCAAAGCCAACCCAAAGGTCGAGTCCATTCATTGGCTCCAGGAAACGCCGACTGCCTCCCGCCCCACGTGGGAAGGATTGATTGGCTCGAGGGAGCGCCTACACCGACCCAATGGTTGAGTCCATTCATTGGCTCTGGGAAGCGCCGACATGCCCCCCCCCCACCCCCCGTGTGGGAAGGATTGATTGCGTTGGGGGAACGGGTTGCGTTGGGGGAACGGGTGAGTGGTGGAAATGGGTTGCGTTGGGGAAACGGGTGAGTGGTGGAATATTGCGTTGGGGAAACGGGACCCAACGGGTCAGGGGGTAGGGAGGGGGGAGGGGTTATGGAGGGTGGGAGGGAGTGACTGAAGGTAGGGGAAAGCAGAGAGATGGAGAGGTGAAGGGAATGGAGGAGGGGAGGTGACGGGAGGGGCAAGAAGGAGGGTGAAGAGGAGGGGGAGTGTTGGGGATGAGGGGAAATGAGCCGCGCCTGCGCAGTTGGGGGCTATGGGCGAGTGGTGGAATATTGCGTTGGGGGAACGGGTGATGGGGGTGATTGGCTCCGGGGGCGCCTGTCTCCGGGGTGAGCGCCGACGTCACGTTCGGGGACCAGACCTCCCGTTGTGGACGGGGCCCAACGGTTTCCACTTGGTCTAGTATATATTACTAAAACTCTCATCTTGTTTGTTGTGAGCCTGCGTGCTTGTGAGCGAGTGACATCCTGAAATTACACCTTATTCACCATTGTCCTGTGGTGTGTTGTATCAAAGGTTCGTTCAGATTGATGGTATATTTTACGTTATTCACATTTTTAACTTTACAAAATCCACGTCGAGAAAAATGACTTGAACACTGCAGTGGCAGTTGCAGCTATGACATCACAATGGGATTGTAGCCCTGCCCACCACAATGTTGCAAAACCCAGGACACTGAGTCCTGGCAGCAAGTGCAATTGGATTTATTTTCCTGCCAGCAAGTGCAATTGTTTTTTTTTTAAAGTGAAAGTTAAAAAGAAGAGGTTGTGTTTGGAAACAAAGTGGAACGGCACCAAGCCAAAGAAAAGAAAGGTCGGAACAGGAAGCAAGGAAAACAAGTGGGGCAGTAAGTAAGTGTCACCGAAGAACGCAGCCGAAAGCTGGAAGCCTAACCAGCAGGACAGCGTCGTTGTCAACTTACCTGGAACGTTTTCCAGAGCTGTGCAGCCACGGCAAAGGGGCAAAAGAGGCCCAGCAGCCGCCACCGACTTCGGGTAAGTTCCAGGGCCGTGTACCGTGTAGGCCACGGACAGGTCCGGTGACCGCCACCGACTTCGGACGTTTTCCAGGGCTGTGTAGCCCACAGCCAGGCCCAGGAGCCACCACCGAAGTTGAGTGAGGGTCTAGCACCAGGTAGGTCACGGACAGGTCCAGAGAAGCACCGACAGAAGCTGAGTCTACAGCCCGGCCGGGAGAAGAGTCGGCCCGTTCGAGGGAGAAAGCCGGCCCCGAGAGAAGCGGACCGGCCGAGAAAAAAACCCTGGCCGGGAGAAGAGTCAGCCCGGTCGAGGGAGAAAGCCAGCCGCGAGAGAAGCGGACCGGCAGAGTGAAAAAAAACGACCACGCGAGAGAAGCGGTGTGGTCGTGAGAGAGAGCCCAGTCGCAAGAGACGGCCCTGAGCAGAGAAAGCCCGGTCGCAGGAGACGACCGCGAGCAGAGAAAGCCCGGTCTGGAGTAGAGTCAGCCCGATCGTGAGCAGAAAAGCGGACAGGCCCGCGAGAGAAGCGGAGAGAAGCCGAGAGCCGTGAAAGCCCGGACGTGAGAGGAAGTCCAGCCCCGAGCGAAGAGTGGATCCGCGCGAGAGAAGCGGGACACAGCACTCAAGCACTTCAGCCGGTCGGGAGCAGATAGCCCGGTCGGGGGAGAAAGCGGAGAAAGCCCGGTCGCGGGAGACGGCCGAAAGCAGAGAAAGCCCGGTCGCGGGAGACGGCCGAAAGTGGAGAAAGCCTACCTCGAGAGAGGCACAGTCCCGACACTTGGAGCAGCGGGAACCAGCAGCAGTAACTAGCAGCGACTTACCTTCCGCAGGGTGTCCACGGGAGCCAGCGACGAGCCGAGCAGCGGGTCCAGTATCAGCCAGGAGGGCTGCGGAGCCAGCGGGCAGGCAAGTCAGCGGAGCAGCGGGAGTCGACTTGGCAGCGAGCCAGCGGCAGCAAAAGTAACGGTGAAGCCCTGGGAAGCCAGCAAAAGCAGCAAAAGTGGAGGTCCGGTGAGGCCATCAGCAAAGGTACCAGTGGGAACAGCTCGAGAGGTCGAGGATGCACCAAAGCTGGAGTTGTGAAATCCTTCATAATAAAAGCTCTCTGTGAATGAAATGCATGGGCACAGTAAAAGCAGGACTGTTTAAATGTAATGCATTGGTCACTGTTATTAATAGTAAATCTGTGTGCATAGTAGGAATATGGTTTAAAATGTTCTAAATGGCTATTAACATGAAATGTTGGTTAATAGTATAAATCTATTATTATAAGAATTAGTAATAGTCAGTGGGCTGGATCACTTCTTAGTGTGTAAAAGGATTACGTTTAGTGCAGAAAACACAGTGAGAAAACAGAATATACTGCACCTGAATAGCAACAGGTAGCATGGCGTTTCAAATTGTAGGAAACGTGCCCCAGTTAGATTCTGGGTGTAATTTTGAGAAATGGACCAAAGTCTTGGAGGCTTGTTTCATTTCTAATGATATCGCTGCAGAGGAGAAGAGCGCATGGTTCATATTAGGCTTAGGAAGAGAGGGTTATCAGACCTTACGTATGTTACTGCAGCCAGCAAAGCCCACAGATAAAATGTACGAGGAGTGTAAGGAGGCATTAATGGCTCATTTCTCGCCAAAACCTCCAATGGCATCCAGAGGCAAGGAGCCTGAACTAAAGAGGGCAGAGAGTTCCTCAAAGGACAAAAGTCAAGTGCAAAAGGACAACGGTCAAGTGCAAAAGGACAACGGTCAAGTGCAAAAGGACAACGGTCAAGTGCAAAAGGACCAAGGTCAAGTGCAAAAGGACCAAGGTCAAGTGCAAAAGGACCAAGGTCAAGTGCAAAAGGACCAAGGTCACATGCAAAAGGACCAAGGTCAAGTGCAAAAGGACCAAGGTCAAGTGCAAGAGGACAAAGGTCAAGTGCAAAAGTACAAAGGTCAAGTGTAAAAGGACAAAGGTCAAGTGCAAAAGGACAAAGGTCTAGTGCAAAGGGACAAAGGGCAAATGCAAAGTGACAGAAGTCAAAGGCAAAGGGAAATTGCCATCCAAAGGGCAACCCTAGCTATTCAAGCTGCATTCAGGGGTATGAAGGTACGGAGAGAGATCCGGAACAAGCAGAAGGCAGCAACGGTAATACAAGCCGCATTTAGAAGGCACAGAGTATACCGTCAATACAAGGCAATGAGATTGGCAGCTATAATAGTACAAACCCATTATAGGGCACACCTTCAAATGGAAAGTGACCGCAAGACTTACATGAAGGTACACAGAACCATTGTGCTGCTTCAGGCTGCCTACCGAGGAATGCTTGTTCGAAAGCAATTGCTGTGCATGGACAAATCTGCCAAGGTCATACAGACTTATTATCAGATGCATAAACAGCGTCAGTATTTCAAGAAACTACGCCGGTCTGCCATTGCGGTACAGCAACGATACAGAGCATGCCAGATAAGAAATGTCCAAGTGAGACAGTATAATAGTTTGAGAAAAGCAGTGGTGTGTATTCAGGCTTTCTACCGTGGGATTAAAGCCAGAGAATTGGTTGAGAAAATCAAGGCAGCACGCCATATTAAGTCATTCATAAGGATGTGCATTACAAGAAAGCATTTCTTGATGCAAAAGGCAGCTGTAGTCACTCTGCAAGCTACATACCGTGGTTACCGATTAAGGGTACGGTACAGAGCTATGCGACAAGCAGTCATTTCGATCCAGAGATGGTACAAAGCATGCAAAATAGGGCATTCCCAGTTTGTGCAATATCAGTCAATGAGGTATGCAACCATTACCATTCAGGCTGCCTACAAGAGTATGGTGGTTAGGCAGTGGGTTAAGCAAAAGAGGGCTACTGTAAAAGTGCTGTCAGTACTCCATATGAGTTGGTATAGGTAAGACCAAAGGAGACAAATAGATGCACAACAGAAAAGGCTCAAACGATATAAAAGGCTTAAACGATATAGGAAAGACTTCCTCAAACTGATTTATACAGCAGTTGTAGTGCAGTCTCACTACCGTGCTTATGTAGTAAGAAAAATATACAGAGAGCAAATCAAAGCCACTGTTGTATTGCAAAGACAATATAGATCCTACTTCTTGATGAATAACCAGAAAGGTGATTTAAGAAGACAAATAGATGAACAACAGAAAAGGCTTAAACGAAGCAAAGAACGGTTAAATAAATGTGTGACGATAAGCAAAAAGCTGTTAATAGAAAAGTCTAAAAAAGAGAGGCTTGTCGGTCAAGACAAAAGTATGCAGGACCGATTGCGATTAGGACACTTCACTATAGTCCAGCATGGAGCTTCCTTCACTGAGAAATGGACAAATGGTTATGCATTGCAGAATGTTATTATACAACAAGAGCAGATAAATACGCAGCGCCAGGAAATTGAGCGACCGAGGAAGCTGCTGAAAAATGAAAAACTGCAGTCATGTGTCAGATCCCACCTACAAATAAGGAACAGAAACAGAGGAAATGTTAACTTTAGCAGAATATCAAGAACAGGAAGAAATCTGAAAATTAGATTTGGATATTTAAAAAGGGAAGAGGCAGAGATACAGATAGAGCTAGAGTGATTAGAAAGAGTGTGCAATTTACACAGAAGGGAACGGAAAAGGATAACACATAAAGCAAGGGGTAATGTATTTGGTTTAAGGAAGATGTGGAATGAACCATTATAAGTGCTAAGTTTAGATACGATTATTACAGTTATCAGGATGTAATGTAAGATGACTAATAATATAATTTTGCAACAGTGTGTTAATCAATTATATTTAATGTAATAGAAATGGTGTTATTCGCCTCCAAGCTAAAGGGGGAGCACTGTAATGTATATAATGTAAATGGTGTTACCTGCCTCCAAATTAAAGGGGGAGCAGTGTGATGTATGTAATATAATTAGCATATGTTATGTCTTGTGCGAGGGGACGCATGCACTAGGGGAGACTCAAGGTGGCGTCCTAGAATAAAGAAGCTTGTCAGTTTACTCCTGTATCTGAGTGTTCTTTTGAGTCAGTTCCAAGTACCCAAATACACTACAGTAAGTAAGGGGAAATGAGCCACCCCTGCGCAGTTGGGGGCTATGGGTGAGTGGTGGAATATTTTGTTGGGGGAACAGGTGAGTGGTGGAATATTGTGTTGGGGAACGGGTTGCTTTGGGGGAACGGGTGAGTGAACGAAATGGGTTGCGTTGGGGGAAGGGGGCCCAACGGGTCCCACTTGGTCTAGTCTATTATAAAACAAGATAATTCTTGGTACGCAGGGCAGAAGTAGAAACGCAGAACAGGGAGCAAGTCATTACTTTAGAAATGGTCAATAAAATTGGTAAAAAATAGGTGGATGATGATTCCTACATATAATCCAGTGTTTCTTACAAATGATTTACGCAAATAAGGCATATAGGGAAGGAATGGGAGGGGGGGGGGGGGGTAAGCCATTCAATAAAATGAATGGAGTCAATTATAAAAAATAAGATAGTCGAACATTTGGATAGGACTAACAGGATCGGTCCAAGTCAGCATGGATTTACGAAGGGCAAATCATGCTTGACTAATCTTCTGGAATTTTTTTAAGATGTAACTAGGAAAATGGACAAGGGAGAGCCAGTGGATGTAGTATACCTGGACTTTCAGAAAGCATTTGATAAGGTCCCACATAGGAGATAAGTGGGCAGAATTAGGGCACATGCTATTGGGGGTAGAGTGCTGACATGGATAGAGAAGTGGTTGGCAGACAGGAAACAAAGAATTGGGATTAACGGGTCCCTTTCAGAATGGCAGGCAGTGACTAGTGGGGTACCGCAAAGCTCAGTGCTGGGACATTTAATCAAGAAATATAATCAAACTTATATTGATTAAACTTATTTTTGTCATCAATGCAGCTCTGGTAAAGTGGAAGCAACGTTGAAATTGCTCTTTGCTATTTACAGACATTCCATCTAAAGACAACAATGATTATGGAACCCAATTTATCGACTGCAACTGAATAAAATAATACGTTGTAAACAAGTTTGGCTCCCTAGCATTTAAAATAAATAAATCATTTATACATTTTCACCAGGAAAGCAATCCCATTTGCACAACTAGAGTGAAGAGTGTTTTATTGTCATATGTCCCAGATAAAACAATTAAATTCCTACTTGCTGCAGCACAACAGAACATGTAAACATAGCACACTGTAAACATGGGCGGAAGTCCTGGGTCTCCCCCCCCCCCCCATGCTTTGAGAGGTGGGGGACATTCCTCCCCCCCCCCCCCCCCCCATGTTTTGAAATCAGGACTTCATCAGACGCTTTCTAATGGCTGAATCGGCCTGTTCGCGGGGCCTTTCAGCGCCCTGCGTGGCTTAAAATCAAACTGCTGCATCGATGCGATCGAGGCTCCCGATGTTGAAGCCTCCGCCGGTCAATATAAGACCCCGCGAACGGGCCGATTCAAGCCCCATGATTCGGGGTGGACGAAGCTGCTGTTGCTGGAATTCGGAGTTGGTCACCAACCAGGTCAGCTTCCGATGTTACCGTCCACAGGGCCCACGGCCAAAGCCTTGCGTGTGTGTGTGCGCATGCGCCGGCGCCAAGAAATTGTGTCCCCCATGTTTTGATAGCGATTTCCGTGCCTGACTGTAAACAATATGATAAACGAGAGAGAACAAACTAGATGAACAAATGGCAATGTAAATCGATGAGCCCGTAACTCGTGTTAGATAGCAATGAACACCAGACAACCAATGAAAGACAGCAGACAAATCTCATTCCATGCCAACCATCACCACCTTCAGAATATCAAGTGGAACATTTTTTGAATAAGTACATGAGCAGCACTGTGGCACAGCTGGTAGAGTTGCTTCCTCACAAAGCCAGAGGCCTGTGTTCGATCCTGACCTTAGGTGCTGTTTGTGTGGAGTTTGCACGTTTCAAGAGCACTCGAATATAAAAGCAAGGATGTAATGCTGAGGATTTATAATGCACTGGTCAGACTGCATTTGGAGTATTGTGAGCAGTTTTGGGCCCTATATCCGAGGAGGGATATGCTGGCATTGGAGAGGGTTGAGAATAATCCCGGAAATGATTGGGTTAACACATCTTCCAAAACTTGATCTTTCGGAACGAGGAACTTGGAGCTCAGATTACATTCGAAGAAATAGGCGAAACAATAAAATCGTTGAAAAATGGTAAGACGCCTGGACCAGATGGTTTTAGTAATGAATTTTATAAAAGATTTCATGATATAACGACTCCATATTTATTCAATTTATATACTCACGCTTTTAAAGAAAATAAACTACCTGAAACATTAGCAGAATCAACTATTACGCTTATTCCAAAAAAAGATAAAGATTTAGATGAACCGGGCTCATATAGAGCTATATCACTTTTAAATACAGATCAGAAAATTTTAGCAAAGACTTTAGCAAGAAGATTGAGTAAATATATTAGTAAATTGATAAACCCTGATCAAATGGGGTTTATACCCAAAAGACACTCATTTAATAATTTGAGATGCCTGTTTAATATAATGTACTCACATAAAACGGAAGAAGATATATCAATTGTTTCTCTGGACGCAGAGAAAGCATTTGATCAGGTAGAGTGGCAGTATTTATATAAAGTACTGCAAAAATTTAATATGGGAGAGAATTTTATTGCATGGGTAAAATTATTATATGATAAACCGATGGCAAGAATATTAACCAATAATATGTTATCTCCAAAATTTCAATTATTAAGGGGCAATAGGCAGGGATGTGCGTTATCACCCCCGCTATTTGCCCTTATGATAGAGCCCCTGGCTGAAAGTATAAGAATTCATCCGAATATTCAGGGATACAATACTAGGGACTCAAATAATAAAATTTCATTATATGCAGACGATATACATTTATATATTACAAATTCACAAACGAGCATACCAAATTTATTAAATTTAATAGAGGAATTCGGGTCCTTTTCTGGATATAGAATAAACTGGAATAAAAGTGAAATCATGACGTTAAAACCTCAAGAATCTACACACTTATTGAAGTTCCCCTTTAAAATTGTAACAGAAAAATTTAAATATTTGGGTATTCAAATTACTAGAAAATATAAAGCATTATTTAACGCAAAATTTATGCCTTTATTAAATAAACTCAACACGTTGATTAAATTCTGGAAAACTTCCCTTATCATTAATAGGTAGAATAAACGCTATAAAAATGATCTTTCTACCACAATTATTATACCTATTTCAATCTATACCATTATATATACCAATTATTTTTTTTTTAAACTAGACTCTAATATTACTAATTTTATTTGGGATTATAGATCACACAGAATTAGAAAAAAACACTTATGTAAACCAAAAGAGGTCGGGGGACTTTCACTCCTGAACTTTTTGTATTACTATTGGGCAGTGCATATTAAGATAATTTACTGGTTGGACAGTCCTACCCAACAGACAGAATGGATAAGAATGGAGAAAGAGGATTGTTTTCCTTGTAATATAGGAGCGATCCTCTTCTCCCCGATAAAACTGAACAACACAATATATAAGAACCCAATTATACATGATACAATAAGAATTTGGAAACAAATAAAATTATCCCTAAAATTAAGAAATTTATAATTGTTAATGCCAATAGTGAATAATCCTTCATTTAAACCATCTTTTATTGATAAAACATATAACCAATGGGAAAGAATGGGAATTAAAAGGATCGGTGATATGTATGAAATGGGAAACCTATTATCATTCCAACAATTACAATTAAAATTTAAACTGAAAAATAACCAATATTTTAAATATCTTCAGATTTGCGATTTCATGAAGAAATACATACAAAGATATCAAAACATAACTTTTGATCCACTGGAAGAAGCAATGAATATTAAGGCTGACTCACAGAAATTAATATCATATTTATATAATAGTATTTTAAATATAGACCTACCATCGACAGAGGTACTTAGAGAAGAGTGGGAACGGGAATTAATGATAAAAATTACGAAGGTTACATGGGAAAAGTATTTGACATATATACACAAATGTTCGATTAATGCAAGACATAATTTAATTCAATTTAAAATTTTACATAGATTATATTATTCAAAAACTGTTTGAATAAATTTTACTCAAATATATCCCCCATTTGTGATAAATGTCTATCCCAAAACGCAACTATAACACACTCTTTCGTTTCCTGCATAAAATGTTATAAATTTTAGTGATATTTTTGAAATATTTACAAAATTATTCAAGATAAAAATGGAACCTAATACTGAAATGATTATATTTGGAGTAATGGAAGATGGGAATAAATTGAACTCATCTCAAAATGTATTTTTTAATTATGGTTTAATAATGGTAAAGAAACTAATATTTAAATTCTGGAAAAATACACCAATACCAACGCTTAAAATGTGGATTTCAAGCATGTTGGATACCGCACATCTTGAGGAAATGCGATTCCTCCTAATAGATAAATCAGACCAATTCTTAACGATTTGGTCTCCATTTGTCGTCTTTTTGGAAGCATATTGTGCAACACAATTGTAGAAGCTAACTGTTCCAGGACTGGGTGACGGATGGTCAAGATTATAAATAATGATCTCCTTAATTTACTCTCTTTCTTTCTATCTTCTTTTCTTCACTTTTCTTCTTTCACTCTTTTTTTCTTCTTTTTCACACACTATATATCTCATGTTTTTCTATCTTTTATTATCTATTCTCTTTTTCTTTTTCATTATAATAAAAAATATAAGAAGCTGTACATAAAATGTATTATGTCAATATATATTAGGCACTTTGGTGCCATATGATTGTACTTACTTCTAATAAACTTTTTTTTTTAAACACATGATGAGTGTTTGACGACACTGGGCCTGTACTTGCTGGAGTTCAGAAGAATGAGAGAGGACCTTGTTGAAAATTACCAAATGGTGAAAGGCTTGGATAGAGTGGATGTAGAGTGGATGATTCCACTAGTGGGAGAGTCTAGGACAAGAGGGCATAGCTTCAGAATAAAAGGATGTATTTTTAGGAAAGAGATGAGGTAAAATGTCTTTAGCCAGAGGGTGGTGAATTCATTTTAGCCTATTTTCTTTGTATTCCTGGAAGCTGATTATACGACAATATTTTGATCAATATTTTAGACCCCATAGTAAAATCCAGAATCCCTGATCTGGAGGGACTTAACAGTCCAACAACGTGGTCAAGCATGACCGGCAGATTCCCTACACTAATGTACCCTAGTGAAAACCAATTTCATTTGATTTGTTGCTGAATTTTATAAGTGAAAGCTGAATCAATGCAAAAGGTTCTGGTGCTTCAAAATAGATTACAGTGGATTAGAAGCAGCTCTGATTTAGCCATCCTGGAGAACAAAGACTGCCTTAGATTCCTGTTGTATTATTGTGAATAATACATCAAGGATTCTGTATGGGTTTTGAAGACATTATGGCAGGATATGCAAATAACACAAGAATAGGAGATATCTTGTTAGAATGCTTGAGTGAACTGTAAATGAATATTGATAAAATTAGAAGATGGGTTTAAACATGGTACATGCAATTCAGTATTAGCAAGGATGATCTGCACATTGAATTTGTAAATAAAACAGCTGTAAATACTTTGAATGGAAATAGCATGTGGTAAGGGAAGTCAGTGGGTTTGGCTTTGTAGCAGTTCAAACTAATGCTCAAACTTGCACATCATTAATTCAGACACAAGTTTGAACCTCATTATGACAGCTCGGAGAATTTAAATACAAGTAACTGAAGTCTACTCGTCACAATAATAATTGCCCTGAAACCACCAGTGTGTTTAAAACCCGTCTGGTTCACAAATATCCTTCAGGGAAGGAAATCTGCCAATCATGCCTGACCACATGGTTGACTGTTAAGTTCCTCCTCAGATCAGGGGCAATTCGGAGTAGACAGTAAATTCTGACATTGCCAGTGGTCCACATCATATGAATGAACAAATAAAATAGTGGGTTTCTGGATTATTTAAAAAGTGTTATTAATGGGTCCACACAATGTACTTCAGTTCCTAGGAAAACAAAGAGGCTAAAATGTAACAGAAAATGAATTAATGACAGATGTCAGGACAGAATGCAATTTATTCTGCCCCGTTTCAATAATAAATTCATACACTGGATCAAAATTAAAAGAATATGGCATAAAGGTACAGTGAGGGTATATTGTTGATGGCCGTGAAGCACCTACCAACATAGTGCAATAATAACAATAATAGTCTATGTAGTTCAAAGCTAATTTGAGGTTGTAGTGTTTAATAGCCGAATGGCTGTTCGGCAGAAGCTGTTCCTGAACCTGAACATTAGTTTTCAGGCTCCTGTACCTTCTTCCCGATGGGAGGGGTGAAATTAGTGGTGTGGGTCTCTGATTATGCTGGCTGCCATTTTGAGGCAGCAATTCCGTCCGGTAAATCCCTTCGATGATGGGGATGTCAGAGCCGGTGTTACTCTGGGCAGTGTTCACAACTTTTTGAAGTCTTCTTCGCTCCTGGGCATTCAAGTTGCCGAACCAGGCCGTGATGTAGCCAGTCAATATGCTTTCTACTGTACATCTGTAGAAGTTCAAGAGAATCCTCTCTGACACAAAATTGCCATAATCTTCTCAGAAAGTAAAGGCATTGATATGCTTTCTTTATAATTGTATCAGTGTGCCGGGTCCAGGAAAGATCTTCCGAAATATGCACACCCAGGAATTTGACGTTTTTGACTCTCTCCACTATCGTCTCGTTGATATAAACAGGATTGTGGGTCCTCATCTTTCCTCTTCCAAAGTCCACAATCAGTTCATTGGTCTTACTGACATTGAGAGCCAGGTTGTTGTGTCGGCACTATTTGGTCAATCGATCAATCTCACTTCTATACTCTGACTCATCACCATCTGTAATTCGTCCAACAACGGTGGTGTCGTCGGTGAACTTGAAGATGGAGTTCACACTGTGTCAGGCTATACAGTCGTGAGTATAGAGTGAATAGAGTAGGGGGCTGAGCACACAGCCTTGAGATGCTCCCGTACTGATTGTTTTTGAGGTAGAAGTGTTTCTGCCAATTCGAACAGACTGTGGCCTGTTGATGAGGAAGTCGAGGATCAAGTTGTAGAGGGATGCGCAGAGACCTAGTTCCATGAGCTTGGTAACCAGCTTGGAGGGGATGATGGTATTGAACGCCAAGCTGTAGTCTACAAACAACAGCCTGACATATGTGTTTTTATTGTCCAAGTGGACCAGTGCAGAGTAGCGAGCCAGTGAGATCGCATCCTCCGTTGTCCTGTTGTGGCGATGGGCACATTGTAGTGGGTCAAGGTTCTTGAAGAGGTAGGAGTTGATATGTGCCATAACCAACCTCTCAAAGCACTTCATCACCACGTTAGTGCCACTGGTCGATAGTCGTTGAGGCAC
Organism: Malacoraja senta; assembly: GCA_038087875.1. Lineage (NCBI taxonomy): Eukaryota > Metazoa > Chordata > Chondrichthyes > Rajiformes > Rajidae > Malacoraja > Malacoraja senta. The sequence goes on along the minus strand of CM075978.1, from coordinate 114,314,627 downwards.
GCCACTTTATTCTTGGGCACCAGTATTATTGATGCCCTCTTAAAGCAGGTGGGAACCTCAGACCTCGGTAATGAGAGGTTGAAAATGTCTGCAAAAACTCCAGCCAGTTGGTCTGCACAGGTTTTGAGAAATCGACCGGGTATACCATCAGGTCCAGACACTTTCCGAGGGTTCACCCCCCTGAAGGATCTTCTGACGTTGGCCTCTGTAACTGTAATACCATCAGGGTGTATGAGGGCTCGGGAAGGCACATCACTGTTCTCCCTATCAAAGCATGCGTAGAACACATTGAGCTCGCCAGGGAGTGGTGCTTCGCTGTCGTTTGAGCCGCCTCCTGATTACACCTTTTAGGAAGCACTGCCACAGTTGCTGAACATCTACCTCATCCTCCAGCTCAGAGCAAAAGTTCCTTTTGACCTTTCTGATGGCCTTGTCAAGATCGTATCTGGACTTGTTATACATCTCTGCATCGCCAGTCCTGAATGCCCGGGATCCGGCCCTCAGAAGAATGAGGATCTCCTGGTTCATCCAAGGCTTCTGGTTAGGAAACACTCGGATGTTTTTTGTAGGAACACTGTCCTCCACACATTTCCTTATGGTCTGTAACGACTATGGCGTATTCATTCAACTAATCGGTTATTTAAAATTGCCGTGTTCTGTACAAGTCATTGTAGCAATGTTACAAAATTTTGAGATTTAAAAAATAAAGTCTGCAATTTATCCCATCAGATAAAGCATAAAAAGAAGTTTAATTTGACACTTAATTCACTTTCATATCTTCAGTATTAAAAAAGTTATGGCCATTATCATACTCAGAAATTAGCATCTAGTTCCCTATTGCTTTTCCATTGACTTAACACAAAAGCTGTGATCGAGGACAGTTAAAAGCCCATAACTTTCTTAAAAATTATGGTAACTGAAAGAAATTTTCAGGTATTATAGATTGAAGCATTCTGAAACAAATATGAAACAATCTTACTTCGAAGACATGAAAGTAAAGCATATAATTAGTTAGTTACCTAATTGTAGCTAATTACAAAATTCAATTACTAGATCTAAACATCTATCAATTTCTTAAGAATAGATTAACATTTTTAAATAGCCTAAGTGTCCAAATAACATTCACACAATAATTCACAATATAACATAATTTTTAAATCTAATTTTCATGAATTTACAGGCCAAATGGAAGGAATTGAATGTTTAATACCTGTAAATTAATGGGGATTTAATTCATCTTGCGAGTGAGAATTTCTGGAACGCGATCTTTTGGAACGTTGATTTGCGGTGAATTTAACCCCGTATTGGCATGAAAAATACTGCCGTTAATTCGGGGAATAAAATCACCGTGTCGCATGACAAAATGTGAATTAAAGGCTTCTTAAGAAGCACTTTTATACATTTAAAGTAAGCACTTTCGTTTACCTGTCCATTGTGTGAAATCCGTCCCCGTTATTGGCGTTGACGCTTCAGGAGCTGCTTTTAAAATGACTGTAGCGCTGACATTGACGATTTAATTTTTTTTTAAAAATCACAAATCGCCGGTAGGAACGATTTTGTCAGCGAAGTTTTGTACTCCAACAAAATATTTCCAGGACAAGCGAGGTGAAACCGCGTTTTAACCCCGCCCCCCCCTTAAAGGCGCCAAAATCGCGCACACGGCCAGTGGCAGAATTACAGCGCGACTGAAGGTACGTTTTGTAACATACCTAGTCATTGTGCTGTACAAATTACACAAATATATCCAATGTTGAATAGTATGTGAACAAATGAAGTATTTTCTGAAATAAATTTGAAGATGTTGCTCTTTGAAGAAGAAGTAGTAGGAAATACAAATTTTCTAACTTGAATTTACATTGCTGATTCTGATGAAAATTCTAGACTGCAATCTGTGCTATATGCTAAAATTCTTGCATAAGAATAAAAAAAGACAGGGCCAATTTTGGAGCCATTAGGTGGGAACTTGCAGGTCGATTGGGAGAGTCTGTCTGTAGGTTATGGGATGGCTGGCAAATAAGAGGCTTTCAAAAGTAAGATAGCAAGTGTATACAGGCAGCATGCTCCTATTAGGATGAAGGGCACACCAGAAAGTTTAGGGAAACATGGCTGACGAGAGTGGTTGAGATTCTATACAGGAAAAAAGAGGCATGTCAGATTAAGGAGGTCAGGATCAAGCAAATACCTACACGAGTAAATGAACTGTAGGAGCACATGCAAGAAGTGTGCACTCTTGGAGGGCAAAAAAGATATGAAATGGAGCTAGCAGGCAAGGTAAAGTAAAAAGGAGGCAAGGGAAAGAATAGGTCCCCTTAAAGATCATATTTGTCTTTGTATAGGACTACAAAAGATGGGGAAATATTAAATGAATACTTCACATACAAATGGTGAGTCAGGTGGACGGTGTTATGAAGGCAGTTGGCACGCTTGCCTTCATTTGGGACGGGTAACGAGTACAAAAGGGTGATGCAGCTGTACAAGTCCTTAGTGAGATCACGCATGAGGTATTGTACGCATTCTGGTCATAGAATCATACAGCACGAAAACAGGCTCTTCACATGAACTCATCCATGCAGACCAATCTTGTCGACCATGTTGGTCAGGCTGAGCCGGAATGTTGAGGCTGAAGGGTGGCCTTGTGAAATGTATAAGATCCTGAAGGGTGTGGATAAAATGAATGCTCAGTCTTTTTACCAGGATAGAGATTTCTAAAACTAGAGGGCATGGGGTTAAAGTTAGAAGGGAGAGATTTTGGAGAAATCCTGGGGGCAATTTTTTCATTCCGACTGTAGTCGTTATCAGGAATGTGCTGCCAGAGGAAGTTATAGAAATGGATACAATTACTACTTTAAAAGACATTTGGACAGATATGGATAGGAAAGGTTTAGAGGGACATGGGCCAAATGCAGGCAAATTTAACTAACCCAGTATGCCAGCTTGGCTGGTATGGACATGGTGGGCCAAAGTGCCTGCTTCTGTGCTGTACAGCTCTATGACTCTATGAGACCTGATGACTAAACTTTTTTCTTCAAAGATAAGTCATGAGAGATTTCAAACAAAAGCTCTTTTAAATGAAAGGAGCTATGAAGTTAATTGAACAATGGTCCTGGGCATTCTTGACTCAGTTATCAGCCCCTAATACGGGGCTGATATTGCTGAACCAATTTTGAACCGTCCAATTCCCATCTTGAGGCTTCAAGGGAAAAGTGGTGAAAATAAATTTTGATGCAAGCATACATAGGTAACAGAATTTCAGATTTTGTAAAATAAATTTTAATGCGCATAAAACAGTAATTTTTCTTGATCCTTGTCTCTATATTTTCTTAGTGTTTCATTTGTTTTACATAAATATTAATCTAATTTTTTCCACATTACTTTCAAGTTAATAATGCTCAGAATACCTTGATGATCAGTCAGACATCATAGCATTGAACATTGATTGCTTCAAGCATTACAAAATGTAACCATGTTTCAATGCTTTCCAGCTATTATATGAAAACAATATTGCTGAGGGCTTATTTTATACACAGAAAAGAGTTGTAACAGTATGGATTACAGATATTTAATCTTTTGCAACCAAAGCACTTGGATCTGGAGCTTGAAATTCAATTATAACTTCATTTGTTGCTGACATCTCATAAAAAAATGTTTTATAAAATACATTTTATTTAAATCTCTAGTGCTTTAGCCACAGATATTGAAACGTTATTAAATACATTTTCTTTATTACTGCTGCAGTATTATTAAAATATCAGTTAAGTGGATTAAGCAGCAATTGTACATATTTCATCCTTTTATCTGGTCAGTTGAGAGATAAATCATATACCTAATGCAAGCAGGATTTTAGAATCAAATCTTAAATGGCAATCAAAGCAGTTCCTGATCTAAACCGCAAATTTGTGGATAAATTTGTGCAGTCACACTGGCTGCATAGATGTGCAATACCGTTGGTTGCACATCAGTATGTCAGGTCATCAAGATTCGCATATCACGTCACTCTTTCTTGCAGACTACATTATTATGTACAGCACATAAATAGGATATGTCCACCCATTTCAGCATTCACAGGCCACACATCCATTCTATTTTAATCGTAAAGTAAACCGACAGTCAATTTCTACTTTCACTTGAAGAACCCTTTCTAGCTTATGCTCAGTTATGTTCAAAATTGCAATCAATCAACACACACCTGTCTAAATCATCCACAAATTTTAAGAGTAGAACAAAACGAATGAAGATTTCAATAGAAAGGGGAATAGATTTAACATTTTAAGACCTGTATAACAAGCACAGTTTTCAAAAATATATTATTTTTGTCTGACATTTTAGATACAAAATACTTTTTTATTGGAATGCTTGACTTTAATGCTTGGAGACAATTGAGTGTAGCAGGTCACTTGCCTTTTTCCAGAAATCACCCATTTTTATGCCATCAAAATAAAACGTATCTTAAAACTCAGCAGATGAGCAAATGATTACCATCCAACAAGCAAAGCCGAAAATCACTCCAAGTCTGAGGTTGTTTCACACTGCGTCATTATAAAAAGTTGAAAATTGAAAGGCTGACTGCTATCATTCAACTTATTTTTGCTTCCCTCCAAACTAAAACTGATTTCTGAAACTATAACATTTGCCTTTCCTTATTTAAAGTTAGAGTGAATACTTAGTTACTTGGGGAGACATGCTGGAATCTGGACACAGTAATTCAATCACAAGATCCATGACTATATTGTGAACAATGAAACTTGATGCATTGTGCCACATGGAGCTTTTCTTTTGTTGTGTGATTTTTATTATTTCTAAGATAAACTTTATTTTAAAAAATTGAAAGGAATTATTGGAAAACTCGTAATACATTCTTAGTGTTGCTCTATATCTTGTGCTGTTGATTTTATACATGGCGTTAGCACATAAGCATCAATGCCATTCACTAGACCCCTTTGGGTGATGTCTTCTGTTGTTTGAGGGGTTTCCCCACCACACTCAGCCTCTCAAATGTTGTCTTCAGATACTTTGCCCTGCAACCGCAGGAGATGCAACACCTGTCCCTATACCTCCGCCCTCGACTCCGTCCAAGGACCCCAACAGTCCTCTTGGGTGAGGCAGAGGTTCACTTGCACCTCCTCCAACCTAATCTACTGTATCCACTGTTCCAGATGTGGACTCCTATATTTCGGCGAGAACAAGCGCAGGCTCAGCGATCATTTCGCTGAACACCTTCGCTCAGTCTGCCTCGGCCGATGTGATCTTCTGGCTGTTAAATAGTAACTCCCCCTCTCATTCCCATACTGATCTTTCTGTCCTGGGCGTCCTCCATTGTCAGAATGAGGCCAAATGTAAAATGGAGGAACAGCACCTCTTGGGCAGCTTACAACCCAACGGTATGAATATTGATTTCTCCAACTTCAAGTAACCCTTGCTTTCCCTCCTCCACCCTAATTTCACTGTACTCCTGATTAGTTTTACTGTTTGTATGGCTAGTTGTCACCTTCCCCATTGTCAACAATGAACCATTCTACATTTCCTTTATCGTCGTCTGCTTTGATCTGTCGTTTTCACACCTTACATTCTCTTTGTACCCTTTCATATCTCCAGTTTCCCGCTTCCGACTCTCAGTCTGAAGAAGGGTCTTGACTCAAAACGCCACCCATTCCTTCTTTCCAGAGATGCTGCCTGTCCCACTAAGTTACTCCAATATTTTGTGTATATCTTCAGTAGTGTTAGTACGGGTCTTTACACAAAACAGCCACTCATTTGCCGCCGTGGGGTGAAACGCCTTCCCTTGTCTGGGGGGTATTCCCACCAGATTCAGCCCCTTAATGTCCAGCAGTGAAAGAACCCTTGACTGTGGTCCTCCCTCACTGAACTTTTGCATTGCGTCCCTCAGCATGTACTCTTGCAGTCTGGGTTGGGCCAGTCAGCAATATTTTCTTGTGGATATCTCGCTGTGCAGTGCTGTGCTAGTTCATCGAATAAGTGATCATCCAGCAATACTTGATGTCCGTCACCTAGTGTGTCCCTGCAAACAGTTCATAAATCAGAAAGCAGTCTGTTACACAGATACTCGGATGAACCATGACAAGGACACTTGCATGCTTCTCCAGAGCATCTTTGCGAAACCACACTCTGCAAAGAGCTGGGCAACTATCTTCTCTCCATAGCAGCTGTCCCAAGGGCACCAAGCATTGTCCGTAAGATTCCAACAGTACAGGATGGATCTGACAGGGAGGGCCCTTCTCCGCCAGCAAAGTGAGGTCTTGGTGCTTGTTGGTGGGTTGTGATGATGAGGCACTTTGCCAGATAATCTGGGCAGTCTGCTCAGGGAACTGCTCCAAGGGATCCACCAATTCCTGTTCCGCCTTCAGGATGTCCCATGCTGAGCACTGCCTGATGGGCTTATGGTGTAAGTTGATGGACTGGAAGAATTTTTCCACAACGTGGTGGGACAATGTCCAGCTGGCTAGCACATTGCATGGCAGCCGTGTCAGGATGATACTTCCCCATACTGGGGATATGTCAAACCTCAGCAGGTAATGATACTTGGTGGACACATGCTGTGGCTCAATGTAGAGCATGATGCAGCCACATTCGAAGGTGGCCATCACAAGGAGGGCAATGTTGGGTAAGCTTTTGACCCCATTGTCTGTGGATTTGTGAATCGTGACTCGTTGGACACGCTCCATCTTTGATTCCCCAGAATACAGCCCGGGTGAATGCCAGAGCGGGGGAACGGGCCACACACTGCCCCAAGTACAGTAGCCCCATAAGTACCTCGTACCCGATGACCAGGTTTTAACAATTGTGGAGAAGAAATGCTGACCCTACCGTCCCACTCTGATATATGATAACAATGCCTACCCACTCCAGCCAATTTTTGTTGCACGCCTTGGCTAGTCGGAACCAGATCCCCAGCATCTTCATGTCGTTGGTGAAGAGGATAGATGATTCCCAACAAAACTCAAACCAGTTGCAAATGCTGATTAATCTGTGGACTGCCAGGTGCCCTGCCCATCATCAGCAACTTCACTATCATTCTATAGCTAACAGGGCTAAATGCTACATTAGGAGGCACGAGCAAGGCAAGTTGAATGAGATGGAGAAAGAGAGAAGAGGCAGGCATGCTGAGAGAATGAAATATAGATGGGTGGTTAGGTTAAAAGATAAGAATAAGCAGATTCAAAGAATAATACCATGTGCATTTATACAACCAATTACAATAGAATTGCTTCCATAATCTGTTGGCATTCACTTTAAAGTAAGCAGAATAAACACTATACAGCAATAACCCTGCCCACAAGAGGGGGAGGAAATTATAGGGGTCAAATAACCATGAAGCAATTGAGAGATTATATTAATAATAAATATGTAAGAAACAATAATGAACAGAGGTTTTTTCTCATTACGATGCAAGTATACAGAATTGTAAAGAGCACCTTGATTTTTTTTTTTAAGGGCCTTTGGTATGGTTTTATATATTCTGTATAATAGAGCATGAATATTAATTTACACCATTTACATCCCGAGACATTTTCTGAGCACAAAGGCTTCCAGATCCCAGCACAGCAGCCTTGTTTTCCTCATGGGAAATGGGCTCTAATCACATTCAAAGTTGAAGCCCATTTATTTTCAGTGAATAACATGCAGCTCTCAAAATCATGCAGTAGCATAGAGTTGAGGAAAATACTTGACAGATAAATTGCACAATTAACAATGATCCAAGTGAAGAATATAAAGTACATTATAATTGACAGTAGCAGAAATATACCATGCTTTTAAGTTAGGAAATGAAACATGCAGCACCTTTTGTTCTACAGAACCGTAATTTGTGGTAAAAAAAAAACCGTGAAATTTTTGGAACAGATTTTATTCTATTTAAAATGCATAGGAATAACTGATTTATAAATAAAATCACGGAGGACAAAGCATAAGCATGTCATAGGAGCAAAATTAGGCCATTCAGCCCATCGAGTCTAATCCCCATTCAATCGTGGCCGATCCACCTTTCCCTCTTAACCCCATTCTCCTGCTTTCTCCCCATAACATTTGACACTCTTACTAAGCAAGAATCTGTCAATCTCCGCTTTTAAAAATACCCAAGGACTTGGCCTCCTGTGACAATGAATTCCACTGATTCACCACCCGCTGACTAAAGAAATTCTTCATCTCCTTTCTAAAGGTACCTCTGGTCCTAGACAATCCCACTAATGGAAACTCTCCCACTATATCCACTTTATCTAGGCCTTTCATTATTCAGTTCCCCCCCACCTCATCCTTCTAGACTCCAGCAGGTACAGGGCCAGTGTCGTCAAACGCTCATCATATGCTAACCCAATCAACCCCCGAATCATTCTTGTAAACTTCGTCTGGACCCTCTCCAATGGCAGCACATCCCTCCTCGGATATGGGACCCAAAACTACTCACAATTAACCAAATGCGGTTTGGCCAGTGCCTTGTAAAGCCTCAGCATTACATCCCTGTATTTATATTCTAGTCCTCGCAATATAAAAGCTAACTTTGCATTTGACTTCCCTACTACCGATACAACTTGCAAATTAACCTTTTGGGAATCCTGCACCAGCACTCCCAAGTCCCTTTGCAACTCCGATTTCTGAATCCTGATACAGATTATTTTCAATGATAGCTTGGCAAAAAAGACATTATATAGCACACTAATGGCAGAACAAACCAATTCCCAACTCAAATTGCATGAATGTTCAATTTGGGTATTCAAGTTGTGATGCTGTTCCACAATCAATTCCCCTGTTTTCCACAAACATAAACAAAATTTGGACCAAATAATAATGTGGTCACTTATAACCATTCAAAAGATGACAATCCCTTCAAGATAGGGCAATAAAGAAGAATGATCAAGCAAAATATTGCCAGTTAGGAATGTACAGGAATCCCTTGCTTAACGCTACCCTGCATAACCCTTTTTCATTTTGGAGTCTTATTTTTCCAGTCTGCACTTTGGCTTAATGAACTCAGGGGCTTACTTAATAGGTAGCATGGAGGTGCTTTTGAAAGTGCCAACGCAGCAGAGGCACAATTGTCAGTTAGAGCCGGTGCGATGGGTGTGCAGGTGGCACTGCCTGTAGGATTGCAGGCTTCTTCTGCTGGATGAGTTCAGGGGCTGTCCCACTGCGGCGACCTATTCCGCGAGTTCTGGCTAGTTTGCCCTCGACTCATACTCGCAGCATGGTCGACACGAGGTCCTAGGAGGTCTTTGTAACTCTCCTTCATGCTCGAGAGTAGTCCCCGCGTGCTCGAGACCCCAGCTAGGTCGCGGCGTATTTTTCAACATGTTGAAAAATGCCCACGAGTAAAAAAAGGTCGCCATGGAGAAAAAATCGATACTTTTTTACTCATAGGTTTAGTCGAAGTAGGTCGGCATGTTATTCGTAGGTAATCAAGGGTAATCAAAGGTAATCAAAGGTAGTCGTAGATAGTCTTCAACAGTCGAAGGGAGGTCGAAGGAGATCGAAGGAGGTCGTCTTCACTCTCCACTATTTGGTGTTCAATTTTCCCGAAGCTAGTCGAAGCTAGTCTTCAACATAGTCGAAGGAGGTCTTCAACATTACATTTTTTTCAAACTCTCCTAAACTCGCCAATTAGGTTGCCGCAGTGGGACAGCCCCTTTCCCCTGACCACTGGGAGACCAGAGGATTGCAAGGTCGGGTTTGCTGGCTCCTGCGGGACTGAAGGCGCTTTCTACTGGGTGAGCACAGGCGATTTTCACGGGCAATAGTGACACAGGACAGTTCATGGGGCAGGATCTACCTATAGGTCTCCAGATATTCTGTGAGTGGGAGCCCGAAAAGCACTGAGCAACGTTCGTGCTCATTGTAGATCTTTGCCACTCCCGTCTGACGAATCAATTAAAGGTTGCCACAGTTTACCTTTAAGTTTTTGTTGCTATCTGCTTTTTAAGAAACGAACTTTTACACATATATATACACAAAAATAAACAGATAAAGTGCAATAGGTGGTTATAGTTCAGAGTTTGTTTGATGGTGAGTTTAATAGCCTGATGGCTGTGGGGAAGAAGCTGTTCATGAACCTGGATGTACCAGATTTCAGGCTCCTGTACCTTCTACCTGATGGCAGCGGAAAGATGAGTGTGTGGCCAGGATGGTGTGGGTCCTTGATGATGCTGGCAGCCTTTTTGAGGCAGCGACTGCGATAGATCCCTTCGATGGTGGGGAGGTCAGAGCCGATGATGGACTGGGCAGTGGTCACAACTTTCTGCATTCTTTTCCGCTCCTGGACGTTTAAGTTGCCGAACCAAGCCACGATGCAACCAGTCAGCACGCTCTCTACTGTGCACCGGTTGAAGTTCGAGAGAGTCCTCCTTGACATACCGACTCTCCGTAATCTTCTCAGGAAGTAGAGGCGCTGATGTGCTTTCTTTATAATTGCATCAGTGTGCTGGGACCAGGAAAGATCTTCGGAAATATGCACGCACAGGAATTTGAAGTTCTTGACCCATTCCACCATCGTACCGTTGATATAAACGGGATTGTGGGTCCCTATCCTACCCCTTCCAAAGTCCACTATCAGTTCCTTGGTTTTGCTGGTGTTGAGAGCCAGGTTATTGTGCTGGCACCATTTGGTCAATCGGTCGATCTCACTTCTATACTCTGACTCGTCACCATCAGTGATTCGTCCCACAACAGTTGTGTCGTCAGCGAACTTGATGATGGAGTTCGCACTATGTCCGGCTACGCAATCATGAGTATAGAGTACTGAGCACACAGCCTTGAGGTGCTCCCGTGCTGATTGTAATCGAGGATGACACATTTCCACCAATACGGACAGACTGTGGTCTGTGGATGAGGAAGTCGAGGATCCAATTGCAGAGGGATGCGCAGAGACCCAGATCTGAGAGCTTGGTAACCAGCTTGGAAGGGATGATCGTATTAAACTCCGAGCTGTAGTCAATGAATAACAGCCTGACATATGAGTTTTTGTTGTCCAAGTGGTCCAGAGCGGAGTGGAGAGCCAGTGAGATCGCATCCACCGTTGATCTGTTGTGGCGGTAAGCGAACTGCAGTGGGTCGAGGTTTTTGTCGAGGTAGGAGTTGATATGCGCCATAATAAACCTCTCAAAGCACTTCATCACCACAGACGTTAGTGCCTCTGGTCGATAGTCATTGAGGCATGTCACCTTACTCTTCTTGGGCACCAGTATTATTGATGCCCTTTTAAAGCAGGTGGGAACCTCAGACCTCAGAAGTGAAAGGTTGAAAATGTGTGTAAAAACTCCAGTCAGTTGGTCCGCACAGGTTTTTAGAACACGGCCGGGTATGCCATCAGGTCCAGGCGCTTTCCGAGGGTTCACCCCCCTGAAGGATTCAGCCCAAAAATTATTTCTCTGATTAAACAGGACAACTGTAAAAAAAAAATCAAGTTGATTCTTTCATCTTTCAGAATAGCTGTTTAATATATGTCCTAACGGAAACAATAAACAATCTTGAAAGGCACCTCCTGCCTCCCACAATCTGACGTGACAAGACAGAGGTCTATCATAACACTTTTCCCATGGCTTTAACTTCTTTCTTACGCAGTTCCAAATGGTCATGGATGACTTACTTCCACACCATTTCTCTACCTGATGAAGCAGAGGTCAGGTAGCAGATTTTACAATAGGGAGTGCTGATGGACCAAATGAATCAGTCTGACATGTAGTGGCACCTTCCATTGTTTTCATTGTATTTCTTGGTGCTCCTGAAGGAACTCTGGATTGTTGGTTCCAGAGTGCTCCACGTTGAGATATCATGGATCAAGGATTGCCACAAATCAGGAACAGTGTTACCATTTTTCCAGGACACTAAGAGAGAGAAGGAATCGATGATGTTTCGAGACGAGACATTTTTATCTTCAGTTTAAATCAGCATCTCCAGTTCCTTCCTACACATTCCCTCCTACAACCTCGAGCTGTGCTGGCACACTGAAGACCATGATCAATTTTATCATCAATATTTTTTTTCTTTGAGATTTGGAAAGTGGCCCAAGCTTTCCAGGGTTTCATCGTGGACCCTTATTTCTCAACAGCTCACAATCTATCCTAATTTGCAGAGTAAAAGGCTTATTATAAGGTCAAAAGACATGGTTGAACTGTACTACTCCCTCGACATCATTTAGTGAGGATCATATCCCTTGATGAACATAATCCATACTATTACATTGAGGGAGCAGCCCTTCAGCCATTGTGAAAGATCATCTATGGAATAGAGTTAAAGTCTCCCACCGTCAGAACATGGCGGCATAGTGGCACAGCTGCTGCCTCACATCACCATGGTTCAATCTTTATTTTGGGTACTGTTTGCATGGGGTTCGCATATTCTACCTATGACTGCATGGATTTCCTCCAGATGCTTTGGTATCCTTTCACACCCAAAGATGCAGATTTGTTGAATAATTGACCTAAATTGTCTCTAATATGTTGGGACTGGATGGGAAAGTGGGATAACCTGAACCAGTGTGATCAGGTGATCAATAGTTGGCATGGACACGGTGGACCCAAAGACCTATTTCCATGCTGTATTGCTGAAACTAAACCAAAAACTAAATGTGGTCAAGGCTGAGAAGTTCTTCAAAGTATTTCATCCAGCTAGTTCTGACAACTTTTTTTGATAAGAACTCCTCCCTTCTTGGCTCTCAGCAGCTCTTTGGGCATTTGGGGTGTAGACAGTTTTGACAACGCTGAGGAATGTTTAGTTTAGTTTAGAGATACAGCACGGAAACAGGCCCTTCAGCTCACCGGGTCCATGCCGACCAGCGATCCCCGCACATTAACACTATCCTACACCCACTAGGGACAATTTTTACATTTACCAAGCCAATTAACCTACAAACCTGTACGTCTTTGGAGTGTGGGAGGGAACCGAAGATCTTGGAGAAAACCCACGCAGGTCACGGGGAGAACGTACAAACTCAGTACAGACAGCACCCGTAGTCGGATCGAACCCGGGTCTCCGGCGCTGCATTCGCTGTAAGGCAACAACTCTACTGCTGCACTACCGTGACTGCCCCTGTGCCACCCTGCAGCTGTGGTGATTATCAGCAAGTAGCACCCACCACCTGTTACTCGATTCACGGGAAACATGCCCTTCAGTCCAACACCGACCAACATGCCCCATCTACACTAATCCCACCTGCCAGTTTTTGGCCGATATCCCTCTAAAGCTACCCTATCCATGTACCTGTCTCAATTTTTGTAAACGTTGCGATAGTACCTGCCTCAACTACCTCCTCCGGCAGCTTGTTCCATACACCCACCACCGTTTCTGTAAAAAAGTTACCCCTCAGGTTTCCATTAATTCTTCTCTCCCCCCCCCCCCCCAAAACCTATGTCCTCTGGTCCTTTATTCCCATACTCTGGGCAAAAGACACTGTGCGTTTACCCAATCTATTCCTCTTATGTTTTTGTACACCTCCAGAAGATCACCCCTCATCCTCCTGCATTACAAAGAATAACGCTCTAGCCTGCTCAACCTCTCCCTATGGCTCAGTCCCTCAGGTCCTGGCAACATCCTGGTAAATCTTCTCTGATCCCTTAAGCTTGACAACATCTTTCCTATAAAATGGTGACCAAAACTGAACACACTACTCTAAATGTGGCCACATCAACATCTTATAATACTGTAACATGACCTCCCAACTTCTATGCTCAATACTCTCTGATGAAGGCCATCTTGACCACCCTATCCACCTGTGACGCCACTTTCATGGAACGATCCATCTGCACTCCTAGAACCCTCTGCTCCACAATTCTCAGTGGAAAAGTATTTCTACAGCAATTATTTCATGCCCCAAAGGCGAGTTTGCATTCCCGCAATGTGTTGTAACAGAATCAGTGTCATTATAAAAGATACTTCCACTGTTGTCCCCAATCGCTAGCATCTTTTTTTGAACTGGAAATATTTAACTGGTAAAATATTCTTTGAATGAAAAATTCTCCACTGAAACACTTCACTTTTTTGAAGCTTTTTTATATAGATGCAATTACAGCAGATATGCAGTACTTATCAGGGCAGAATTTGATGCCTTAAAACCCAACGGCTTGAAAGACCCAAAATTTCTGCCAGTTCAGTATTGAGTAATGTGGGTATTGAGTAATGAGGAAGGGTTAATTAGCAGTCTTGTTGTGCGTGGCCCCTTGGGCAAGAGTGACCATAATATGGTTGAGTTCTTCATTAGGATGGAGAGTGACATTGTTAATTCAGAAACAAGGGTTCTGAACTTAAAGAAAGGTAACTTTGATGATATGAGACGTGAATTGGCCAAGATTGACTGGCAATTGATTCTTAAAGGGTTGACAGTGGATATGCAATGGAAGGCATTTAAAGACTGCATGGATGAACTACAACAATTGTTCATCCCAGTTTGGCAAAAGAATAAATCAGGGAAGGTAGTGCATCCGTGGATAACAAGGGAAATCAGGGATCGTATCAAAACAAAAGATGAAGCATTCAAATTAGCCAGAAAAAGCAGCCTACCAGAGGACAGGGAGAAATTCAGAGTCCAGCAGAGGACAAAGGGCTTAATTAGGAAAGGGAAAATAGATTATGAAAGAAAACTGGCAGGGAACATAAAAACTGACTGCAAAGGTTTTTATAGATATGTGAAGAGAAAAAGATTGGTTAAAACAAATGTAGGTCCCTTGCAGTCAGAAACAGGTGAATTGATCATGGGGAACAAGGACATGGCAGACCAATTGAATAACTACTTTGGTTCTGTCTTCACTAAGGAAGACATAAATAATCTGCCGGAAATAGCAGGGGACCGCGGGTCAAGATGGAGGAACTGAGTGAAATCCAGGTTAGCCGGGAAGTGGTGTTAAGTAAATTGAATGGATTAAAGGCCGATAAATCCACAGGGCCAGATAGGCTGCGTCACAGAGTACTTAAGGAAGTAGCCCCAGAAATTGTGGATGCATTAGTGATAATTTTTCAAAATTCCTTAGATTCTGGAGTAGTTCCTGAGGATTGGAGGGTAGCTAATGTAACCTCACTTTTTAAAAAGGGAGGGAGAGAGAAAACGGGGAATTACAGACCAGTTAGTCTAACATCGGTAGTGGGGCAACTGCTAGAGTCCGTTATTAAAGATGGGATAGCGGCACATTTAGAAAGTGGTGAAATCATTGGACAAAGTCAGCATGGATTTACGAAAGGTAAATCATGTCTGACGAATCTCATAGAATTTTTCGAGGATGTAACTAGTAGAGTGGATAAGGGAGAACCAGTGGATGTGTTATATCTGGACTTTCAGAAGGCTTTCGACAAGGTCCCACATAAGAGATTAATATACAAACTTAAAGCACACGGTATTGGGGGTTCAGTAGTGATGTGGATAGAGAACTGGCTAGCAAACAGGAAGCAAAGAGTAGGAGTAAACGGGTCCTTTTCAGAATGGCAGGCAGTGACTAGTGGGTTACCGCAAGGCTTGTGCTGGGACCCCAGCTATTTACAATACATATTAATGATTTGGACGAGGGAATTGAATGCAACATCTCCAGGTTTGCATATGACACGAAGCTGGGGGGCAGTGTTAGCTGTGAGGAGGATGCTGGGAGGCTGCAAGGTGACTTGGATAGGCTGGGTGAGTGGGCAAATGCATGGCAGATGCAGTATAATGTGGATAAATGTGAGGTTATCCACTTTGGTGGCAAAAACAGGAAAGTAGACTATTATCTGAATGGTGGCCGATTAGGAAAAGGGGAGATTCAACGAGACCTGGGTGTCATGGTACACCAGTCATTGAAAGTAGGCATGCAGGTGCAGCAGGCAGTGAAGAAAGCAAATGGTATGTTAGCATTCATAGCAAAAGGATTTGAGTATAGGAGCAGGGAGGTTCTACTGCAGTTGTACAGGGTCTTGGTGAGACCACACCTGGAGTATTGCGTACAGTTTTGGTCTCCAAATCTGAGGAAAGACATTCTTGCCATAGAGGGAGTACAGAGAAGGTTCACCAGACTGATTCCTGAGATGTCAGGACTTTCATATGAAGAAAGACTGGATAGACTCGGCTTGTACTCGCTAGAATTTAGAAGATTGAGGGGGGATCTTATAGAAACTTACAAAATTCTTAAGGGGTTGGACAGGCTAGATGCAGGAGGATTGTTCCCGATGTTGGGGAAGTCCAGGACAAGGGGTCACAGTTTAAGGATAAAGGGGAAATCTTCTAGGACCGAGATGAGAAAAACATTTTTCACACAGAGAGTGGTGAATCTCTGGAATTCTCTGCCACAGAAGGTAGTTGAGGCCAGTTCATTGGCTATATTTAAGAGGAAGTTAGATGTGGCCCTTGTGGCTAAAGCGATCAGGGGGTATGGAGAGAAGGCAGGTACAGGATACGGAGTTGGATGATCAGCCATGATCATATTGAATGGCGGTGCAGGCTCGAAGGGCCGAATGGCCTACTCCTGCACCTATTTTCTATGTTTCTATGTTTCAGCCAGCTGCCCCAAGTATAACTATGTTTCCTCTGGTTTTAGTTATAGCCACTGTTGGATGTTACATCCAGGGAGCTTCCCCTCCCCTCACCCCACTCACCATCAACAACACCATAGTCACATCTGTGGAGTCTTTTAAGTTCGTGGGAACCATCATCTCCAAGGACCTTAAATGGGGGGGGCACCATCGACCACAATCAAAAAGGAACAACAGAGGATGTACTTCCTGCGGCAGCTGAGGAAGCACAATCTGCCACAGGCAATGATGGTCCAATTCTATACGGCCATCGTAGAGTCTGTCCTCACCTTCTCCATCATGGTCTGGTTTGGCTCAGCCACCAAGCACGGCATCCGTAGGCTGCAGCGAATCGTCCAATCAGCTGAGAAAGCTATTGGCTGCAACCGTCCCTCCATTGACGAACTGTACACTGCAAGGGCCAGGAAGTGAGCAGGTAAGATCATCTCTGACCCCTCTCACCCTGGCTACAAACTCTTTGAATCACTTCCTTCTGGAAGGCACTCCGGACTATGAATGCTGCCACAGCCAGACATAAAAACAGCTTTTTTTCCACGAGTAGTAGCTCTACTCAATAACCAAAAATCTGTAGCCTCCTTTTGCTCTGGTATTTTATTTAATTCACATGTTTAATCGATAATGTTTTATTATTAATGTTTAATGTATTATGTGTCATTCCTAACTGTCACTGTATGTCATGTTGTCACTTGCGGGCAGAGCACTAAGGCAAATTCCTTGTATGTGAATACTTGGCCAATAAACTTATTCATTCATTCATTCATTCATGTTAGCTGCCAGAGAGTCTTGATTGAGCATTGCTCCCTCAGGATTCTTACATTCAAATAATCATTAATCATTCAAAAATATTGTGATGAACCACCTTTTTGAACTGGCAGAGTCCTTTTTGTGATAGTATGCATTGTTCTGTTGGGCAAGAACCAATTTTACCAAAATAATGGAACAGTGATGTATTTTCAGATAGGGCTCGTTAAATAGAACCAACCCACTAGTACACGGTTACACACTATATCAAAGCATAGCAGCCTAAAAATTACTGCAACAATTCATATAAAATTCTAAAACCAAGAATAACATGATTAATAAAACAACAGGTCAGAGTCTAAGGACACAAGAGACTACATATGTAGGGATATGGAGCAAAAAACAACCCGCTGTAAGGGTCTTGACCTGAAACATCAACAGTCACTTTCCCTCCACAGATGCTGACCTGCTAAATTCCTCAGCAGTTTATTTTTGGTTCCTGATAATCAGCATCTGCTTTTTATGGCTCCATAGAGGATCAGGTAGCTTCTGTGGAGGCAAAACGATAATTGATGTTTGATTGAGGTTGAAACCCTGCATCAGAATTGATTCTGAATGTCATCATGACTAATCATTCATTTGTCATTCATGACTAGTGTAATCATCCCATTGCTGCATTAGATTACTAACATGAGGCATTTCCACAAATAATATTCTTACTGCATCAATCACACTTCCTCCAAGTTATTAAAGAGACCACAGGTGAAAAATAGCAAATAATGAAACTATCACCATCTTTTGGGGAGCACTGAGAAGATTCAAGTAGGAAAAGAAAGATGAAAAACACTAATTCCAAACAAATTCTCCCAGGATTTTAAAATTGAAATATTACAGCCTCCCAAAGATCTCTTACTTTTGTAGTATGTCTGAGCTAGACTACATCTTGTTGTAGACATAAAATGCAGTAACTCAGCGGGACAGGCAGCATCTCTGGAGAGAAGGAATGGGTTACATTTCCGGTCGAGACCCTTCTTCAGAGCTGTGTGCGGTTTGCTGAGGAGCTACATATAGACACACACACATAGTGCTGGAGTAACTCAGCGGGTCAGGCAGCATCCTTGGAGAACATGGATAGGTGACTTCTAGAAGGGTCCTGACCCGAAACATCACCTATCCATCTTCTCATGGGATGCTTCCTGGCCCGTTGAGTTACTCCAGCACTGCCTTTTTTTTGTAAAGCAACATTTGCAGTTCCTTGCAGTTATAAATAGCATTGGGACCTTTGTGCAGTCAGCAGCAAAAATATCCACTTCTGAGTTTATTATGGATGAAGCAGTAGTGAATGGTTGTGTCTAGCACATTGCCATGGGGCATTCCTGCAGAGATGGCTTGGGGCTGTGATGATTGACTTCTGTCAACCACAACCATCTTCATTTGTGTGGCACATATCTCCATTCATTGGAGTATCTTCCCTTCAATGCACATTAACTTCAATTTTATCAGTGCCGGCTGTACTTTTTGAGAAGGCTCCGCTCCTTCAACGTCTGCAGTAAGATGCTGCAGATGTTCTACCAATCAGTGGTAGCCAGTACCATCTCCTTAAACTGCGGAGCATCCTGGACAATACAGCTCACCCCCTCCTTGACACACTGGTCAACCGGAGTACCTTCAGCAACAGACTGGTTCCACCAAGGTGCAGGACAAAACGCCACAGGAGATCCTTCTTCCCTGTGGCTATCAAACTGTACAACTCCTGCCCCCTCTATGTGGGGTAGACGGAGACTGACTCCCCTCCCCCACTCCCTCCCCAATCTTTGCCCATCCCAATCCTTTCCACTCGTCACTTTAATTTCATGTATGTTGTGGGGCGTAGGTCCCGAAATGACAGCGAGGAGCCAGGTGTTTTGGGAGGTACATTTTATTATGTCCTTCCAGGTAGCAGGGAAGTCCACGAGAGATGGAGATGGCACCCAAACCCTTGCCTTTAATCCCTCTGGTTAAGGGCCACCTCTGCCTGAACCATTCCCGTGCCGAGGGGTTTAATAGTTGGGATGGCCCGACCCTTGGGAGCCGCCACAGGCCCCCCCCCCCCCAGAACCGGAGGCACGAAATGCACCGGCAGGCGCACAACCCGGCCGGACCGCGTGCGGAAGTCAGCCGACCGAGGGGCTGGCGGAGGCACAGGTGGAGGGACCGGCGGGAGGACAGGTGGAGTGACAGGCGGAGGGAGCCGTGAAGGGGGGCGCCCTCGAGGCCGAGGTCGGGCAACCAGCACCGGCTGATCAATGTCCAGATGTGCCGGCTTCAACCGGTCAATCGACACGGCCTCCGGCCGGCCCCCCATGTCCAACACAAAGGTCGTCTGCCCATGTTCCAGCACCCGGAACGGGCCCTCGTACGGACTCTGGAGTGGCGTCCGGTAGGCATCACAGCGCAGGAAAACGTGGGGGCAGTCCCGGAGGGCTGATGGCACGTGCGGGCGAAATGTCCCATGACGAGACGTCGGGACCGGCGCGAGGGTGGATGAGGGCGTTCCCTGCTGCCCCGGCGGCACGAACTCCCCGGGCACCGTGAGTGGCGACCCGTCCCTGGGCGCGGTCTCGGTGAAATTACCCACCTTCTGGACCGCCCGGCCGCACATCTTGTTTCAGCAGGCCTTTGAGTTGGAATGATGGGCGCTATTCTCCATCATGACGACAGTGGAGCGTCAGGGGTCACCATTGTGGGGCGTAGGTCCCGAAATGAAAGCGAGGAGCCAGGTGTTTCGGGAGGTTCCTTTTATTATGTCTTTCCAGGGAGCAGGAAAGTCCACGAGAGAGAGAGAGATGGCACCCAAACCCTTGCCTTTAATCCCTGTGGTTAAGGGCCACCTCTAGACTGAACCATTCCCGTGCCGAGGGGTTTGATAGTTGGGATGGCCCGACCCTTGGGAGCCGCCACAATGTTGTGTTTTTATGACTGTTGGCAGAACAATTTCCCTCCTGTGATAAATAAAGTTCTATTATATCATATCAGGTTGCCCTGATCAACATCAGTCAAATGTTGCCTGGGTATCAAGCACATTCACTCTCACTTTACCTCTGGTATTCAACTCTATGGTCCTTGTTTGGAATAAGGTTACCATTGGCCCTGAAGCCGAGGTTCAAACAAAACATAAATTAAGCATCATTTATCGGTAAATAAGTAAAGCATTGTTTACATTTGGCAGATTTCTGAGTAGGTTGTGATTGGCAGTAATTAACCTGTTTCGTGAACAGAACATACCTGGGCATTTTTTCCACATTAGTCTGCAGACGCTAGTGTTTTAACTGCACTGGAACAGCTTGGCTAAAGATGCAGCCAATTCTGGAACCTGTAATAACACTGCTGATATCCCAACTGCACTACTAAATGAAAGTGATGGTATCTGCATCTCCAGAAAGGACAAATTTGAAGTTTTCTATTCACATTTTAAATTTTATTTTTGGGTAGGATATTTTTTATGATTAGAAAAATGTTTCAAAACAATTAATAACTAGTCTCAGCCATAAACTAGTCTCAGCGATGTACACCATCTAACCCAATATAACTAATACACAACAATTAGCAGAAGGCTTAAAATAATGCACTGTATTATTAATGAATTTCGAAAGGTTTACAAAGCAGACAATTTCACACAGTTGTTAACTCCATAATCTACAAATGCATCAAATGGTGAAGTAGAAATATGCATATTGCTCTACATGAGTTGTCTAGTATAAATCAGGGTTAATGTTAATTGTTGTGAATAGGGAATATTATGCTGCAGCTACTTTTAGCAAGCATGTATAACCCATAAGTACTTAATACTAATAATGGGAGTCCAAATTGTTCTCACTTTGCATCTCCATGAGAGAAAGTGAAGGGAAAAAAATAATCAGATTCTGCAGTGAGCCACACTTTAACTGTCAAAATAGGCAGGATTAAAAAAAAGTCATCACTTTTCTTCACAATTCAAGTGCTCATTAATACAGTAAACCTTTGTTTTTACAAATCTCTTAATGGATTTTGGTTATAGCGAACAGACCTTGGCTTGCACTGCTTCCCAGCCCCACTGCCCACATCATTCAGTTGAAGTGGCTGCTGTCATAAGGTCAAAAGTGATAGGATAGAATCAGGCCATTCGGTCCATCAAGTCAACACCACCATTCAATCATGGCTGATCTATCTCTCCCTCCTAACCCCATTCTCCTGCCTTCTCCCCATAACGTCTGACATCTGTACTAATCAAGAATGATTGTCACAGATAACATTCTAGCCCTTGGGAACAGCGCTTTCTTCGCACCATAGCCACCGACAGGATGCACTAGGGCAGCATGGAGCTTCCTCCCTTCTCACTAGCCATCACTTTGTCCGCTGCCCTCTGCACTACAGCCTCCTCCTCCTGTCAATTTGTCCACTCCGCTTCTGCCTCCTCCTCGCCAGGAGTCATCGACATCTTCCAAGATACAGTATGTTGGTGACTCTGGGGTGAAGGCGATGGAGGGTGGAGGGGAGGTGGAAAGAGACCAACAAGATACACCAACGAGCCCTTCTCCACCAGATGCCCACTCCATCCGGTTGATGCGGCTCAGGTTATGGCCCCAGACAGGACGCGCTCAGTCCCGTGGGACTCCATCCTCTCTCACCAACTGTCACTCCTGTTGACCATTGCTTTGTCCGCTTCCCATTGCCTCCTCCTCATCCTCATGTCGCTTTGTCCACTCGGCCTCTTCCTCCCTCCACCACCGCCTCCTCCTTCTCCCCTGGATTCTCCGACATACTCCACCGTGGAAGATGTTGATGACTGCAGGGAAGGAGGCGGTGGTGGAGGAGTGGGGAGTGGACAAAGCGATGGCTGGCAGGAAGAAACTGCGGCTGGTGAAAGGGGAGGGAGTTCCACAGTGACCGAGTGCAACCTGTTGGTAGCACAAAGAAAGCGCTACTGGCCAGGGGCTATAATGTGAGCCGCAACAACAGCAGTGTCATCCGGACCATGCGGCAGCTGGTGAAGAAGAGCTCGCTGATGCAGACCAGCGGCAT
This sequence comes from Malacoraja senta, assembly GCA_038087875.1. Lineage (NCBI taxonomy): Eukaryota > Metazoa > Chordata > Chondrichthyes > Rajiformes > Rajidae > Malacoraja > Malacoraja senta. The sequence goes on along the minus strand of CM075978.1, from coordinate 114,292,355 downwards.
TGGCTCCTTGTTTTAAGGTGAAATTACACAAACGGCTGGAGACTCAGCAGTCTGAAGAAGGGTCGTGACACAAAACATCACCTATCCACGTTCTCCAGAAATGCTGCCTGACCTGCTAAGTTACTCCAGTACTTTGTGCCCTTTTGTGTACTAATCAGCATCTGCAGTTCTTTGTTTCTACTACTTACGATAATCCCTTACTCTGTTATAGCGGGTAATTGGTACTAATGGACACCACTCCCCCCCCACCCCATAATCTTTTTTAATATTCAAATATTACATGTTTGTTTTCACTGCAGAAAAGAAAGTGCAGATAAGGGAACTGAATTCCCTCTTCCTCGCAGGGACTAAATGTCATTATGAAACATAAGAATGTGCCCCAAACAGATACAATAACCTCAACTGATTACAAACTAAATTGAAATGGCCCCAGGCACAAGTAATCAAAAGTGTTATTAAACAAATATCCACTTTAACTAACTTAGAGTAAAACCAGATACAGAATGAGTTATGAAAAATGAGAACATCTTGGAGATTTATTTTGAAAAGGCTTTAGTTCTCAACTGTGACTTGATAAAGAACAAAACAGTTAGTAGTCCTCAAATGATGACCATGTGAGATATTTTCAAAGTCATATCTTCTGCTTCAAAATATGAATAATAATAGTAACTCCATCGGTCTATTATGCCTGGCATAAACATTGCCTGACCTGCTAACTTCCTCCAAAACTGTTTTACTCAAGATTCCAGCATCTGCAGTTTCATGTGTCTCTATGATGTCTCTTACTCTGTTTAGTAACAATTACCAATGTATTAGTGACAGGGTCACAGAGTCACAGTTAAATAGCAAGAAAATTGTCCTTTTCGCCCAACTAGCCCATACCGGCCAAGATGCCCCATCTACACTAGCGCCACCTGCCTGCATTTGGCCCTCAAAACCTTATCTATCCATGTAACTATCCAAATGTCCTTTAAATGTTATAGTATGCCTCAACTACCTTTTCTGGCAGTTTGTTCCATATACTCAGCATCCTCTGTGAAATAGTTGCCCCCACGGATTTCTATTAAATCATTCCCCTTTCACCTTAAACCCATGTCCTCTGCTTCTTGATTCCCCTATGGGTAAGAGTGCGTTCACCTTATCTATTCCCCTCATGATCTTATACACTCCAAGGAAGAAAGTCCTAAAATTACCTACAATTGCCCTGGTGAAAGCCAGAAAGTCACACAATTCTGCACTGCAGAAAGAACAGTAAAATGCATGTTACATTTTTCAGCAACAATTCTAAGTCAGCATCAATTTTACATTTATTTGCATGTACATCATGGGAGATTAAATTAAGAGAGTTTTATTGTTAACTAGACCAAGTAGGACTCGTTCCCCCAACAAAATATTCCACCACTCACGCGTTCCCCCAACACAACCCGTTCACCAACGCAATATTCCATCACTCACCCATAGCAGGCGCGGTTCATTTCCCCGCAGGCGCGGCTCATTTCCTCTCAAGCCACAGCACTCCCTTCCCCTCCTCTTCACCCT
>CM075978.1:114251199-114290616 GCA_038087875.1 Malacoraja senta | reverse complement strand
AAGGAATACTTAAATTCTGGAAAAATGCGCCCACACCAACAATAAAAATGTGGACATCAAATATGTTTGAAACATTACATCTGGAAGAGATGAGATTCCTCTTAGCAGGTAAAGCAGACCAATTCCAAAAGACATGGTCTACGTTTCTGGACCTATTACAAGCATGAGGTGCAATAGTAATTTTAAAAATAAATAAATAAATAAATGGTATCAGGACCTGGTAATGGGAGGTAAAACAACAAAAACAGTCTTGGTTGGTAGTCCCCTTTCTGCGATTGTTCCTACTTTCTTTTTCTTTCTTTTCTAGGGTCTACTTTCTTACTTTACTTCCTTCTCTAACTTCTTTTCTTAGGGGGCTTTCTTTTCCCAACACTCTCTTGCACTTCACGACTTACGCACTTTCTTTACTTTTCTTACTTCTATCTTTCTCTTAAAGCTCAAAAAAATGAAGCGGTACAAAAAATGTATTAAGATATATGTGTTGTGTATTACTGTAATTTACCGTACTTCTAATAAAAATATTTTTTTAAAAAAAGAGGGGAGAGGAAGGGAATGGGAAGAGAGGTGGAGGGGGGAGGTGGAGGGGAGAGGGGTGGGGGAAGAGGAGGGGCGAGTGGGGGGCAAAGGGAGGGGGAGAGAGGTGGAGGGGAGTGGGGGAGGGGGGCTGGAGGGTGGAGATGGGGGGATGGGGAGAGATAGGGGGGGAGGGAGGAAGGGGAGAGAGAGGAAGGGAGAAGAGAGGGGAGGGGAGTAGGGGAGAGGGGGGAAGGGAGGTGGAGGTGGAGGGGAGAGGGGGAGGGCAGAGGGGTGGAGGGGGGGAGGGGAGGGGGAGGGGGGAGAGAAAGGAGGGGGGAGAGGGGGGAAGGGGGAGGTGCGGGGCACTGCGCTGCGAACGGCCGTACGAGTGCGAGTACTGACACAATCAGGGACTGCCTATGTTGACAGTTTGCAGGCAGGCGATCATCGAGTTGATGTATCGCCAACTTTATTAACGGAGCGCTCGACCTCCTGCGGCGGCCAGCGTTCGCGGAGGGTCTCCGAGGACCCCGTGGACACCGCGTGTTCCCTTTCCGGGGACACGCGGGCGTAGGCCCGAAGGAGGGGCGGGCGGTCGACCCTGGTGCGGCCATCGGCTGCCTGCTGCCCGCTGCCTGGACCCACGGGTGGCCGTCTTGGCCGGCCCCAGGAGCAGACAGACGGGGAGATCCCCCCCCATCCCTACCCCCTCTGTAGCGGGTGCCCAGGTGTCGGGAGTGTGAGACTGGAATTTGGCCGGGGCCCATTCGGATGGTCGAGCGGGGGCTGCGGCCTCTCACTGCATGTGCAGGTGGGGCGCGGTATCTTCCTCGCCACGGAGGTGGTGGGCTGCTGGCGAGTCCATGAGCCGGCTCAGTTGGCTGTGTAGGGGCCTCCGCTGTGGACCACTCCCGCCATCGGGACCGAAATTAGAAAAAAACTTTTTTTTTTTTAAAGTGTGAATGGACTGTGAGCCGGGAGGCGACAAAATGACTGAGTCGGGGGGGGTTAACGTAACTTGTCATCGGCTTCGATCCAGAGCCCGGGGGGGGGGGGGGGAGTGGTCGCGGGGAAAGAGGTGGGGGAAGAGGAGGAGGAGGGAGAGGAGGAAGGGAGTGGGGAGCATAACTGGCTGTGCATTGAAAGTCTGCGCAGCTGGTCACGAGCAGCAAAGGCATTGTGACGTCAGCAGCTGGCCAGCGGCGATATTTGAAAAAAAACAGTCAGCTTGCTGAACAATTGTAGTGAAGATATCGGAAAATAATTTACCAAATTTACAGAGGAGTATAACACACACACTTACACACAAAGAGTTTTAATAAGTATATGAAATGATTTTCCTGACAAAGATACATGAAAAGGTTATTCTTAACTAATTCTGGGTTGCAAGCAGTCTAAGAATAGGTAATAACATTCTCTGCAGCTTCCCAGAGGAAAATATTGATCCACTATAGAGTATATTCAGTTGTTGCAAACCACAGACTTATAGATTGCAACAAACAAGCCAGCATTTCTTGACTAGGTCACCTAATTATAGATCATTGGAAAAAGGTATAATATTATAACGTTGAAAAATCTCATAACAAAATTCATACATTTCAAGTCACAATTTGTGCATGGAATCAGATCTTTCAGTATTTTTCTGGCTTGATTCAGTTTGCATTAAACTCTTTATTCTCTCTCTCCAAATGAGATTATTGTTTTACGATTAAAATCAGTAAGAATAATGAAAAAAAATTCAAATTGGGATCAGCCAATATAAGCAAGGTTTGCTCTAGCGGAGGGGCCTTGTTGAGGTGAAGTGCCTTGTGAGTAAAGTGCGAGTCTTTGGCTCAAGAGTCTTCGGCAAGGAGGCTACACTTGATCAAAATTTGTGATTTTTGTCCACTGAAGAAATGGCAGGCAAGATACAAGATACATTTATTTGTCACATGTGCCAGTTGGCACAGTGAAATGTGATCACCATACAGCCATACAATAAAATAAAGAACACAACACACGATAGAGTTAAACATAAAACATCCCCACACAGCAGAATCAAAAAGTTTCCCACTGTGAGGGAAGGCACCAGTCAGTCATCTTCTTCTGATGTTCACCCGTGGTTGGGGCCTCCGGAGCCCTCCGCAGTCGCCACTACGGGCAGCCCGCCGGTCAGGCCCACTCACCGTGATGTTGGAACTCCGACGTCGGAACAGGAGGCCAACCTCAGCGGCTTGGACCTCCAAATCGGCCGCTTCCTAGCAGAGTCCGCGGCTCCCGAAGTCCCCAGGCCGCGCGGGGCGGAGATTCACGCTGGCGGCCCTCGGCAAAGGGCCCCAGGGGTCCCCCTTACCCCTCCCCCCTCCCCCACATAAAAAACTAAAGAATCCCCAAAACAGTTTAGACAAACTAAAATAAAAAAAAGATAGTAAAAAAACGAACAGACTGTAGGCAGAGGCGCCTTCAATGCAGCGCCCCTAGTGGTAAAGTGGCATGTTGGTGCAGTGTGTTTCCTGCAGGATGTGGGAAGTCAGGGGCACGGCTGGTGCTTCTGGAGACACCAGCAGATAGTGTCCAGGTGCAGCTCCTGAATGAATGTGACGTGTGCGGACATGGCGCCGACGGACGAGAAGCCGAAGCAAAGAAGTGGAAGCCAAATAACCGAATGGAAACGAAGCCGAAACGCCAAATAACCGAATAAAAACGAAGGGGAAACGGCAACTAACCGAAAGGGTGGGACGCCTAAATGCAAACTAACCGAAAGGGCGGGACGCCTAAAAGCCACCTACCCGAAAGGCGGCGTCGCCTACAAGCCAACGAACCAAATGCCGCTCAACAGAAAAGTCAAATAATAGACATGACGTTGCCGGGGGGCAGGACTTGTCAGCGATTGGTCCAGACCCCCGCGTCCATCACATCACTGTGGAGGGATGAATATTATCCCACACCTTCGCTCCACCCGACCCACAGCCCGCGGAGGGAGGCCGTGGGAGAGTGGGGGCTGTCCCGAGGGATGCACACCTTCAGTCGCTTACAACTTGGTGCTTGGGTTCAGATTGCCCAGTCACCTATGTCTTGTGTGGGAAAATGACCCCCACCAACATGTCTCCCCCTTCTCTCTCCCCCCCCTCTCTCTCTCCCGTCTCTCAGTGGGTACACTGATGGGACTGAAGGTTGGTAAATACCAGGGTCTAATGGTCTGCATCCCAGGGTACTTAAGTGGCTCTAGAAATCGTGGACGCATTTGTGATCATTTTCCAATGTTTTATAGATTCAGGATCAGTTCCGGTGGATTGGAGGGTAGCTAATGTTATCCCACTTTTTAAGAAAGGCGGGAGAGAGAAAACAGGGAATTATAGACCAGTTAGCCTGACATTGGTGATGTGGAAGATGCTGGAATCAATTATGAAAGATCAAATAACGGCACATTTGGATAGCAGTAACAAGATCGGTCCGAGTCAGCATGGATTTACGAAGGGGAAATCATGCTCGACTAATCTGGAATTTTTTGAGGATGTAACTAGGGAAATGGACAAGGGAGAGCAGTGGATGTAGTGTCCCTGGACTTTCAGAAAGCATTTGATATGGTCCCACGTAGATTAGTGGGCAAAATTAGACCACATGGTATTGGGGGTAGAATGCTGACATGGATAGAATATACATCAATGATTTGGATGAAGGGATTCAAAGTAACATTAGCAAATTTGCAGATGACACAAAGCTGGGTGGCAGTGTGAACTGTGAGGAGGATGCTATGAGAATATAGGGTGACTTGGGACAGGTTGGTGAGTGGGCAGATGCATGGCAGATGCAGTTTAATGTGGATAAATGTGAAGTTTTCCACTTTTGTGGCAAAAACATGAAGGAGGCAGACTATTATCTGAATGGTGTCAAGATGGGAAAAGGGGAAGTACAACGAGATGTGAAAGTAAGCATGCAGGTACAGCAGGCAGTGAAGAAGGCGAATGGCATGTTGGCCTTCATCACAAGAGGAGTTGAGTATAGGAGCAAAGAGGTCCTTCTGCAGTTGTACAGGGCCCTAGTGGTACCACTAATCACATTAACACGACTACCGGATAGATTTCTCTTAAATGTGTCATTTGTGCACTGAACTTGTACTACTACCTTGCCGGAACTTACTTAAATAAGGCAGAACAAGCAAACCACCTTTACTGAATGATTTAAGCAGTATTTGGTGCTAAGAAAAATGAGCAGGGTCAAAACAGGAACAAAGTGTTGTACTTGGAAACTTAGTAAAGAGGTAACTCACAATATGGTTTGAAAATCAATGAAACACATTCAATACCTCACTCTGACTGTATAAACTGGTCACCATATTTGCATCTTTACTAATGAAAGAATGGATTGAGTAATTTAGTAAAATGTAAGATATGACATGCACATAATGTTATTCACATCTCTACAACAGCAAAGATAAAGATGAACAAAAAAAAATATGATTTTAAAATATTAAAAGATAACTGAAGTGAAGATTGGTTCCAATAGACAATTCCTTGTAAACATTATTGCATAGAATCTCAAAGGATTTCTTACAAACAGAATTTGGCTTATACTGAATGAGACAAAAAGCTGAAATTTTTAAATAAAAACAGAAATTACTGGAAATACTTAGGTGAGTTCTGATGAACAGTCATTGACCTGAAATGTTACCACTACTTCCCTTTATAGAGGTTGAATATTTTGCTGAATATTTGAATATGTGAATATTTCCAACATTTTGTTTTTATTTTTCTTACAATAATTTATCTGGGCTACATAGGCTAGCTACCCACCCAGATGATCTCTATGCAGCACCACGTCTACAGTTCTATGAGGAAACAATGTTCACACCCATCTGAAGAAGGGTCTCTACCCGAAACGTCACCCATTCCTTCTCCAGAGATGCTTCCTGTTCCGCTGAGTTACTCCAGCATTTTGTGTCTATCATAGATTTATATTCTGCAGCTAGGCACTGGATGTTAAAATACTAGAAATCACGGTATCCTCCAATAGAGCCAATTCATAAATTGAAAACTTGCATACTCAACATAATGATTAAAATCAGTCATTATCCTCCAATATTTTACTTACAAAACACAATCAGGACCCATGCAGTTTACCAAAAGAACTGCACAGCAAAACCTTTTTGTGTACAAATATAAATAAGGCAGTTAGCTCTGCCTACACAGTGCAGCACACACAGCAAAGTGAGAAACCCTTTGACAGTGCCAGAGCCCCAGGTTCAATGCTGACCAAGGTTGCTGACTGTGGAGTCTGTACATTCTCCCGGTGACTGTGGGATGCCTCTGGGTGCTCCAGTTTCCTGCCACACCGCAAAGATTAGTCCGTCACTTGACCATTGTAAGTGGCTCCTAGTGTCTAAGTGAATGGTAGAATTTGTGGTGAATCGATGAGTATGTGGTGACAATATAAAAATGTTTTATGGATTAATGTTGGATTAGTGTAAATGGATGGATGATACACTCGGTGGGCCGAAGGGCCTGTTTCTGTGCTGTATCCCTCTACCAATATGACATATCATGCAAGCCCATAACAAATCCAGTATGATCAATGTTCTTTTTTTCACATTGTAGGCAGCAAATGACCTTGCATAAAAAGTTAAATGTTCCGATGAGAAGTATGTATTCTGCAAAACATACTGACCTGCTCGAAAAGTGAACAATTATAATTAAACATTCTCTCATCACCTGGAAAAGATCTGTAGAGGGGAAAATGACATTTCAAACATGGACCTATAGTCCACCGGTGATGTTGCATTGAAAGCCAGGACCACAAAGTGTCCGAGTACAAAGTTTGCATCAATGCAGATTCACTGGATGGATGCAACAACGGATCACGGAGAACCTCCCCCGCCCCGACACACATTCTCGGACCCGGACCCGGACCCATTCGCGACCCCCGCCCCGCACTCACTCGTCGTCTCTCATTATGCTCTCCTCGGAGATGGGTTTGACCGGAGCAATGTTTTCCGTGTTGGTGTTGTAGTTGCGGAAGCACACGGTTAGCTTCTCGTCGAAGTCATTGACCAGATCCTCCATCGATTTGAAGCTGACTATCTCGCCGGAGAAGTTGTCAAGCTCGGAGAAATCTTCCAGGCTCTGCTCCAGCGTTCCGGGGACGCCGGCCGGAGCCGGGACGCCGTTGGAGTTTACCTGGTCCAGTTTGAAATTGCCAGAGGGCGCCTTGAACTCGTAGAAATCCTGCCAGTCCTCGTCGAACTGCGCCAAGGGAGCCGCCATGGCCGCGGCAATCGGACCTCCCGTCGCTCGCTCCGTCCGTCCGTCCCCCAACGGCGGGGTCGCGCGCGCGCGCGCATGCATGCCAACTGCCAGCCGGGAGCGTCGTGTCCCGCCCCGTGCGCCGTGACATCACTCCGTCCGCATGGATCGCGAAGGGGGCGGTGTGTGGTGGATGCGCGTTCGCGAACAACCACTGTGCCCACGTGACCTCGACAACTCGAGGCGTGTGCCCGGTCTTGGGCTGCTGACCAAAAATACTATCTTTGCTGCTGACAACCCAGCAGTATGAATATTGATTTCTCTAACTTCAAGTAACCTTTGCTTTCCCTCTCTCAGTCCCTCCCCCATCCTAGTTCTCCAAGGCGTAGCTATGGGCACATGCATGGGCCCCAGCTACGCCTGCCTCTGTCGGGTACGTAGAACAATCCTTGTTCAATACGTACCTGGGCCCCATCCCCGACCTCTACATCGATGACTGTTTTGGTGCCACCTCCTGCACCCACACACAACTGACTGACTTCATCCGCTTCACCACCAACTTCCATCCGGCACTCAAATACACCTGGACCATTTCCGACACTTCCCTACCATTCCTTGACCTCACTATCTCCATCGCAGGTGATAGACTTCTTACCGACATCCATTACAAACCTACCGACTCCCATGGCTATCTGGACTACACTTCTTCCCACCCTGCTTCCTGTAAGGACTCCATCCTCCACTCCCAATTCCTCCGTCTACACCGCATCTGCTCCCAGGATGAGGTGTTCCACACCAGGGCATCCGAAATGTCCTCATTCTTCAGGGAACGGGGGTTCCCCTCCTCCACCATAGATGAGGCTCGCACCAGGGTCTCTGCCATACCCCGGAACACTGCTCTCTCTCCCCATCCCCCCACTCACAACAAGGGCAGTCCCCCCAGTCCTCACCTTTCACCCCACCAGCCGTCATATACAACAAGTGATCCTCCGTCAGTTTCGCCACCTCCAACGTGACCCCACCACTCGCCACATCTTCCCATCTCCCCCCATGTCTGCCTTCCGCAAAGACCGGTCCCTCCGTAACTCCCTTGTCAATTCTTCCCTTCTCTCCCATACCACCCCCTCCCCGGGTACTTTCCCTTGCAACCACAAAAGATGCAACACTTGTCCCTTCACCTCCCCCCTCGACTCCATTCAAGGACCTAAGCAGTCGTTCCAGGTGCGACAGAGGTTCACCTGCATCTCCTCCAACCTCATCTATTGCATCCGCTGCTCTAGATGTCAGCTGATCTACATCGGTGAGACCAAGTGGGGGCTTGGCGATCGTTTCGCCGAACACCTCCGGTCGGTCCGCAATAACCAACCTGACCTCCCGGTGGCTCAGCACTTCAACTCCCCCTCCCATTCAGTATCTGACCTCTCTGTCCTGGGTCTCCTCTATGGCCACAGCGAGCAACACCGGAAATTGGAGAAAATGCTCCTCATATTCCGCTTGGGCAGTCTACATCCTGGGGGCATGAACATTGAATTCTTCCAATTCTGCTAGCCCTTGCTGTCCCCTCCCCTTCATCAGCCCTCTGGTTGTCTCCTCCCATCCCCTAGCCCTCGGGCTCCTCCTCCGCCTTTTTTCTTTTTTTCCTTTCTTCTCCCCACCCCCTATCAGTCTGAAGAAGGGTTTCGGCCCGAAACGTTGCCTATTTCCTTTGCTCCATAGATGCTGCTGCACCCGCTGAGTTTCTCCAGCATTTTTGTGTACCTCCTAGTTCTCCTACTAGTTTCACTGTCCTAATTAATTTTAGTATTGTGGTCAGTTCTGGGCACCATGTTATAGGAAAGATATTGTCAAACTTGAAAGGATTCAGAGAAGATTGACGAGGATGTTGCCAGGATTAGAAGGTGTGAGCTATCGGGAGAGGTTGAGTAGGCTGGGTCTCTATTCCATGGAGCGCAGGAGGATGAGGGGTGATCTTATAGAGGTGTATAAAATCATGAGAGGAATAAATCAGGTAAATGCACAGAATCTCTTGCCCAGAGTAGGGGAATCGAGGATCAGAGGAGATAGGTTCAAGGTGAAGGGGAAAAGATTTAATAGGGAAGAGATAAGACTCCTCCTAGCAGGTAAACCAGATCACTTCCACCGGACGTGGTCTGCATTTATAGAATTATTACAAACATAGGGTGCAAAAGTACTTTAAAAAAAAAATTGAGGTCAGGTAAGGGGGGATGATAGTTGAAGAGTTGGTATGTCCCATTTACGTAATGCTCATAAAAATATTTGTTTCTCTCTTTTTCCTCTTTCTCTTTCTCTTTCTCTTTCTCTCCTAGGGTCTATTTCTTAACTCTTTTTCTTTTGTTTTTAATTTTGCTCTTATAGGGTCTTCGTCCTTTTTTGTTGTCACATTTCCTACACTTTCACTTTTTCCTTCACTTTCTTCTTTCTTTCAATCTTTTCCTTTTCTAGTGTAAAAAATAAATGGAGTACATTAATTGTAAGAAGATATAAATGACGAGTACTAATGTATGTGGTTGTAATGTAATGTACTTCTAATAAATAAAAAATTTAAAAAAATTAAAAAAAAGATTTAATAGGAATCCGAGGGGGTAACTTTTTCACACAGGGGGTGGTGGGTGTATGGAACAAGCTACCAGAGGAGGAAGTTGAGGTTGGAACTATCCCAACGTTTAAGAAACAGACAGGTACATGGATAGGACAGGTTTGGAGGGATATTGGCCAAACGCAGGCAGGTGCGACCAGTGTAGCTGGGACGTGGGCAAGTTGGGCTGAAAGGTCTGTTTCCACATTGTATCACTCTATGACTATGACTCTACTGTTTATATGACTCGTTGTTACCTTTCCAGACAACAATGAACCATTCTACATTTCCTTGAACAGCATCTGCTTTGATCTGTCCTTTTCACGCCTCACCCTTCCATATGTCTAGTTTCCCTCTCCCAGGAACTCTCTATCTGTAGAAGCGTCTCGACCCAAAATGTCACCCATTCCCTCGCTCCAAAGATGCTGCCTGTCCTGCTGAGATACTCCAGCTTGTGTGTCTATCTTCAGCCGTGCTTGAGGTCGGGCGTAAAGGCAAGTTAAGAGAGATTTATTGTTATATTAGACCAAGTGCGGACCTGTTGGGCCCATCCTCCAAGGCAAAATTCCGCACTGACCCATAGCCCCCAACTGCCCATGTGCGGCTGACAGGTTCCCGTTGTGACGCCAGAGATCACCGTTGTAAAGTCATGGCAACCCTCCCCCAACTGTGCAGGCGCTGCCGGCAAGCGGGAGCGTGACTGCGACGTTTTTAAAGCTTAAAATGGCAATAACTTGTCAAATTTAAGATAAATGTGAACACATCTCACTCCCCTTCTTCAGTCCCCTATTTCCCTCCTCCATTATTCTCCCACTCCCCACCCTCGACCAACCCTCCAACCTTCCTCCGCTCACGCCCTCCCTCTCCCTCCTCTTCACCCTCCTTCTTTCCCCTCCCCCACTCCCTCCTTCACCTTTCCCTCCCTCTCCTTTCCCCTAGCCTCAGTCACTCCCTCCATAACCTCTCCCCTCCCTACCCCCTCCTCTCCCTCTATCCCCCTCCTCCCCCACTCCTCACCTCCCCCTATCCCCCACCCCCCCACTTTCCCTCCTCACCTCCCCCACTGCCCTCCTCTCCCTCTATCCTCCACTCCCTACCTCCCCCACTCCCCCCATCCTCCCCACTCTCCTCACCTCCCCCACTTTCCCTTCCCTCTCCGTCGCTACCCCCTCCTTTCCCTCAATCCCCCCACTCTCACTTCTCACCTCCCCAGGATCTCGATGTAAACCACCGGCAGCCCCGTTTTCTCCACGACGTCGGCGATGAAGTTGTACTTGAGGCAGCGGCTGTCGGGGAGGACAGGCCGAGCGGCCTGGAGCCAGGGGAGGGGGAGGGAGAGGCCGAGGCTGCGGCCTCGTCCTTGCCCCGGGTCCCGCTCCTCTCCCTCCCCGCGACCCCGAGTAGCAGAGCCGCCGCCCCCAGCGCCGCGGTTATTACAAATCCCATACTTGAGGCGGGGACTAAAATATACCATCAATCTGAACGAAACTTGCCACAGCACATCACAGGACAAGATGTGGTGAGTAAGGTGGTAGCACTATTGTAATTGTAATTGTAGCGCTTTCATGTACCGTTTTGGTCTAGTTTCGGGATCACGCATGCATACAAACAAACAAGATGAGAGTTTTAGTAATATATTAGACCAAGTGGGACCAGTTGGGCCCCATTCCCCAACGCAATATTCCACCACTCACCCATGGCCCCCAACTGCGCAGGTGCGGCTGACGGATTCCCGTTGTGACGCCAGAGATTCCCGTTGTGACGTGAGTCACGGCAACCCACCATCAACTGCGCCTCGCCATCCCTCTTCCTACCCCTATCCTCCATTCTCCCTCAACCCCAGCACTCCCTCCCCCTGCTCCTCAACCTCCCTCTTCTTTCCCCTCTCCTCCTCCCCTCCCCCTCACCTCTCCTTTCCCCTACACTCAGTCATCATTGTGAATGAAAACGGAAGAAATTGAATGAAACAGTTTTGTTTTTTTAAATCAATGTTTTATGTAAATGAGATTCGTGATCCCATTGTGACATCATAGTGATGCGGCTGACGGGCAGGGCAAGTGAAAACGTGCTTTGAAAAGTGTTTTTTGTAAAGTTTAAAATGTCAATAACTTGTAAACTATACCATCAATCTAAACGAAACTTTGGCGAGGACAATGGTGAGTAAGGTGAGCCAATAATTGTACCACTATCATGTACCATTTTGGCAGAGTTACCAGAACCCTAACCCGGAGGGGGTGGAGAGGTGTGGGGGGCTGGCGGGAGGGGGAGGCGGAGACGGGGGGGGGGGGGCGGGAAATGTGGACTCAAAATGTGGAGGGGTTGCGGGTACTCTTTCTCTCAATCCCTCTCACTCTCTCTCCCTCTCTCTTCCTCTCTCCCTTGATGGCAGCACGCACCATTCTCCTCCCCCCACGACGACCAGCATTTATTGAAGGCCTCCAGTGTCCCCTTCGACACCGCGTGTTCCATCTCCAAGAAAATGTGAGCCCGGATGTAGGCCCGGAAGAGGGGCAGGCAGCCGACTCTGGTGTGACCATCGACTGCCCGCTGCCTGGATCCACGAATGGGCATCTTGGCCAGGCCCAGGAGCAAACCCGAGCCTAGCGAGCGGGGGGGGGGGGCCCGAGCCGAGCGAGCGGGGTCGAGCGGAGCGAGCGGGGCCGAGAAAGTGAATAAAAGCAAGGTTAATCTTTTTTTTTAAACCGCGGGGTGTTTTAAAATAAATCTTATCTTTAAAGATGACGAAAATGAAGCAGTCAGAATCAAGCTTTGCAGAAGTCGATTTTGAGTCGACCTCAAGTGCAGAAGTAACCATTGGGGAGCTGATGAAGCTGTTTTTTAAAAGAGGCCCTCCCCCTGATGTCTACCAATGGGGGGGGGGGGGCATTGTGACATCACTGGATGCTGGTGTTTTAAAAGGTGGTTTTGGCTTTTTTTGACATTTTATTCATGAATAACCCGGGGAGGGGCGGGGTGTGTGGCACTCGGCCGCCTGAGAGTCCATTGTGATAGGTGCACTGTGAGTGGTATTGTGACATCATCACTGGAAGCTGCTAGAAAAAGGCTCTCTGTGAGAAGCTGCGGTTACCGTTGGCAACGTCCCATTGTGATGTTATTTGTAAATGAGATCCATTATGATTGGACGTATGTGTGATGGCATTGTGACATCATCACTGGAAGCAGCTGGAAAAAGGCTCTCTGTGAGAAGCAGTTTTGGGCTTTAAAAAAAACTTAAATCATGAATAACTTGTGAAATATAGGATGAGATCTTAAGTGAACTTGAGTACGGCGTTGGCGTGAAAAATGTTAGTTCGAATTTGTAAACATTTAAGCGCTAGCGCGTAGCGTTTTGAGGAAGATACAAAACATACACGCGCACACACACGCTCACCAGATGAGACTTTTAGTATATAGATATATATATAGATAGATAGATGTACCAAAGCGAAACAATGAAATTCTTACGTACAGAAGCAGCAAAACAGGTTTGTAAGCACAGTACTGAGTCCACAGTGTTGATGGTTGTTGCTATACCAGGACATTATAGTTTTCAGACTCCTGATTGCAGGAGTGAAAAGAAAGTATGCCCAAAGTGGTATAGGGTCTTGATGACGCTGGCTGCCTTTTTGAGACAACACCTCTTATAAATCCCTGCGATGGTGGGAAGGTCAGAATCTGTTGGACCAGGCAGTGTTTACCATGTTTTGTAATCTTCCTTCCTGGGCGTTCAGGTTGCTGAATCAGTGGAATTAACAGTTTTAGACATCAGGCCAAAATATTGTCTTTATAATCAGATATGGTCTTATCATGTTATTTCAGGAATGTTAAACATTGCAAAAATGATCACTGAGGATCTGTCGGTCTTGGGTCTCTATCATAACGTTGGCGATTCAAATCCAGTTCCAAAGAGACAAAGATCAAGACCGATATCCCACTGCAGTCCAGATGGAGTGCTGCACTGTTGGAAGTGCCATCTTTTGAATGATATGTTAAAGTGAGACTTTACAAAGTGAGTAGGGAAGCCATTGCTGGATCCCCAGCCAGTATTATACCTACCCAACCATGCTATAACATCATCTGGTCATTATCTGTTTGGTATTTGTGAGTGTTGATTCATAAAGTGGCTGCTGTGTTTCTACTTTGCTAAAGTGACAACATTTCAAAAATAGGCCATGAGCTCTTATGGGACCTCAAGATAGGAAGATGTAAAGTAGTACAAATAAGCGACTTTGAGTCCTGAAAAGCGCTATATAAATAAAATGTATTATTATTATTATTATTATAAATCCATGTAAAAAAAGTCACAAATTGCTGGAGTACTCAGGGGGTCAGGCAGCATCTCTAGAGAACATGGATAGGTGACATTTCAGGTCCGGACCCTTCTTTCAGATGCAAGAGTCTGCAGAAGGGTCCTGACCCAAAATGTCACCTGTCCATGTTCTTCCGAGATGCTGTCTGCCCGCTGAGTTACTCCAGCATTTTATGTCTTTATTTGTAAATCACCATTTGCTGTTCCTTACATTTCCATATAAATCCAAGTCTTTATTTCTAACTATCCCATATGTCTAATTTACTGTAGTTTTCTTGATCTTGGAATATGAACACTTACACACCATAAAGCATTATTAAAAAATACCTCAGCATGGGCTACACACTGCTGTGCTGGGGCCTGGTGTGAGCCCCTGCCTCCGCAATAAGACAATGTTCTCATTGTCATCAGACCCAGTGTGCCATGAAGCACTGAGCCAGTGTGCAGAGGGCTGGGGTGAGAGATGTAGTCTTAGTTTGAGATGTGGAGCCCATTTCCAAGACTGCATCTTGGCAAGCACGGTGAGACTGGCCATTGCTAGGGAATGGCAGCAACTGCATTATATGTTGACATACCACCCAGATTGTACAGTGTCTCTTGTGACCTCTAGTTGGATGTGACACAGCTCCCCCCAATCTAGAGATGTTTCTATTGTAACAAACTCAATGGCCAGCAGCCACCTTTGAGTTTGTTATCACAGAGAAATCTTGGGGCAGGGAAGAGCTGTGCAACCATACGACAGATGGAGCAGCTGGTGGAGGTCCCCAGCAATGACTGCACCACTGCTTGGCCAGGGTGCATTCTGAGCCCCACAGCACTGACACAGGCTACACTGCCAACCCCCTGTCTTCATGCCAAACAGTAGTCCCTGCACATTTCATCAGTGGTTCAGTAGCAACAATCAAGGGTTGAAGCCTCAACCAGATTCCCGATAGTGGGTTGGAATATTGGCAGGCAGGGATTTGCAAAGGGTTTCCATCACAGCAGCACTATCAGTAACACCTCTCTCTCTCTATATACAGTATATGTATATGATGCTATTATGAACTCTTTAAGCCTTGATTCCAATATCTTAGGAATCATCCTGAATACTAAGGAAGACATCAATGTGTTCCTATCATTGGACAAGTGGCGCAGTAATTACTTTAGCTATCAGGTTCTGATGAAGGGTCCTACCAGAAACACTCACTCTGCTTCTTATCCCACAGATGCCTCCTGAGTATTTCCAGCATTTTCTGATTTTATTTTAGATTTCCAGCATCTGCAGTTTTTAGAAATTTTCACCTACCTTAGACCACCTCGCCAACATTCTGTCTGTCCCTTTCATCTTCGTTGTTTTTTTAAATATGTGTTATATGTATGTTTTTAGTGTTCTTTACCTTGTTTAATGTGGGGGTTGGAGGTGGGGGTTGGTGGAAACCTTTTCTAATATCTTGCCTCGACGTAGATGCGATTTTTTTCCGTATCATATCTCCGTCCGCACTGTGGCGTAACATCGAGGAGTTGGTGGCCTTTGCTGGAGACCGACTTCGAGAGCTCCACCGCGGGCGCTGCGGTCTTACCATCGTGGAGCCCGCGACCCCTTTGCCAGGGATTGACCTTTGAGCTCTACCGCGGGTGCCTGCGGACTTTAACATCATTCTGCTCGCGGTCTCTGGTTAGAGACCGACATCGGGAACTCCAAGCCATGGGAGCTTCGACTGCCCCGATCGTGGGAGCTTCGATTGCCCCGACGCAGGAGCTTCGACCGCAGGCTGCGGGAGCTTTCATCGCCCCGATGGATGGTTCAACTGCCCCGACTGCGGGAGAAAAATGAGGGAAGAAGATTGCCTTCCATCACAGTGAGAAATGTGGGGAATCCGCTGTGGTGGATGTTTATGTTAACTTTTATGTAGTTGTGTGTCTTGTTGCTTTTTTGGTATGGCTGTATGGTAATTCGCATATCACTGTACCTTACTTGGTACACGTGACGATAAAAGACCTTTGAAACCTTTGATATTTGTTTGTCCTTTGAAAATTTATGGAGAGAAGCACAGGGCTTCATTTGTATCTTCACGATATACTTTTTATATCTTTAATGATATACTGTTTAAAGTGATGGCAACATTCATTCCTTTTTCAAAAAGCAACATGAAAGTTAAGATGCAAAGCAATACCTGTACAGCTGGATTCCTGGGAATATTGCACATGGTTGATTATGCTTGCATGCAATATGGGTGCCGTCAGTTTTATGCAATTATTGTAGACAATAATTCCCCAAGTGTCCTGGACCCAGCACACTTATGCAATTATAAAGAATGTAATCAGCGCCTCTACTTCCTGAAAAGGCAGCTAACATCATCAAAGACCCACACCATCCTGGCCACTCACTCGTTTCACCACTGCCATCGGGAAGAAGGTACAGGAGCCTGAAAATTGTAACGTCCAGGTTCAGGAACAGATTCTTCCCTTCAGCCATCAGGCTATTAAACACGACAACAAATAAGCTTTGAACATCAGCAGACTATTATTATACTTTAGCGAGTCGAGACGGTAGGTTGATTTCAAAGATTTTATTACGAAAGTAAGGTGAAAACAACGGTAATCTTGAGACAGCTAAATACAGTGCTACTACCACAACGGTGGTCAACAGAATGAATGGTCTTTCAAAGAAAAGCGCGTGAAGCAAAACCCCTCCCCGCGGTCACATGTCCGAGGTAGCCAACCGCAGGGTGCGACTACTTACAGCCACCAGTAGGTGCCGTCACAGGACCCCCCCAGAACCTGAGGTACGGAACCGAGCGGGGACCCAGACGCAACGACCAGAATGCGTGGTCAGCGAAGGCGGGGCAGGCGTAACATGGGGGACAGGCGAAACAAGGCCGGGATCAGGCAATGGGGCGGAAAGAACAGGGGCGAGGGAAACTGGCACACTCAGTGCGGGTGGAACGGCCGGTGGACGACCTCTATGTCGTGGCGAAGCAACAACCACCGGGCTGTCCACATCCACGTGGGCGGGTTTGAGACAGCCGACGGAGACAAACTCCTCCCGGCCTCCCACGTCCATAGTGAACGTGGCGACCACTGGGGGACGCACGTGCCGCTGGACCTTGGAGGTCTGGCAAGGGACACAGGCGCGGGCCCAGGAAGCCACCTGTTTACGGAGTCCGTGCCAAACGAACTTGGCCGCTACCAGCGCGGACGTCACCCATATGGACGGATGAGCGTCGAAAACCCGGCGTCGCCAACTGACAGGGACGATGGGACGAGCGCGATCCGTGGAGACGTCACACAGGACCATGGTGCCTGCCGCTCCGCAAGGCACTTCAGCCAGCCAAAGGCCAGAAACAGCGGTGCAGCAGCTTTCCATGCCTGCGTCTGCACGCTGCGCCGCTGCCAGCTCGTCGTAGTCGATGCCGTGGTCGAGGGCCGAAATGGAGGGAATGGCGGGGCGGGACAAACCGATGGCAACGATATTCAGTTTACCCGCGAAATGACGGATACCGGTAGTGAATTCCGAAATATAGGCAAGGTGCCGCTGCTGACGGGCAGACCATGGGATCAGAGATCTTGCCCAGGGCGAAAGTGAGGGGCTTGTGATCCATGAAAGCGGTAAACGGTCGGCCCTCGAGAAAATATCGGAAATGTCTTATGGCGAGATACAATGCTAAAAGCTCGCGGTCGAATCCGCACGCAGCTGGCGCCTGAAAAAGGCCAGCGGTTGCCAGCGGCCGTCTACGAGCTGCTCCAGAACGCCACCCACGGCAGCATCCGAGGCGTCCCAGGGCTCTCACTTAACTTTTTTTCCCTGTTGCCAGCCACGGAACCGTGACAGCTTTTTAGGTTGCCAAATGACAGTTTAGGTGGTCATTTAAGATGGTTTGCATGACGCGTGCGATAATGTGCTCGGACGAAGTGCGTAGTTACCAGTCGGAATTATGCTCAATGAACCATATAACCATATGAAGCATTCACATATTATGTTCAAGAAGGAACTGCAGATGCTGGAAAATCAAAGGTAAACAAAAGTGCTGGAGAAACTCAGCGGGTGCGGCAGCATCTATGGAGCGAAGGAAATAGGCAACGTTTCAGGCCGAAACCCATCAGTCTGAAGAAGGGTTTCGGCCCGAAACGTTGCCGATTTCCTTCGCTCCATAGATGCTGCCGCATCCGCTGAGTTTCTCCAGCACTTTTGTCTACATTCACATATTATTTCTGCTTCAAATAACTCACAAACTAAACATATTCACCAATCAAGGCATGATATATACCACAATGACATGGAGCAAAATTATAATACAATATCTCAACTCTTTTTACACATTGCAATTAATGCAATTTCTATTAGTTCTTTCCACTTCCAAACAAAAATGTGGTTGGATTATTCAGCGTATGATCAACCTGTGTCAATAAATCCTGGACCATGGTAACATATATGCTTAACCATGCACACTACAGATTGATGCAAGCATGTTTTCTGTGAAGGACCGAAAATGACCATGACATGGCCATAGCATGGGTCGTTATTGCTATTGGCACAGAAACACTCTGGCTTCGCACATAATTTATCCATAACAAATTATACAGGTTGCAAGGAAATTTCTAAAAGCATTTTATGATAATAGCTGTTAAACCCGACTATACCCATCTGACAGATTAAACATTACACCAACTGACAAGAGATGGCCAAAGGACATAACTGCAGCAAATGTTCTTTTGGTAATATGTTTAAAGGTGTCAAAACGCCATATTACCGGATATTCAGATTAGATGTACGTGTTGTGAACAGCAATGAAGATACCCAGTTTGTACGCACCAGATTTAAAAAAAAATATTGATAAACGCTGTTTCCATCATTCCCATTTCAGAATTAACGTTAAAATTTCAACTGAAATATCTCCTGACCAAATTTGTGATGTATATGACCGACTGTAGAAGTAAAACCTGGATAAATCCAACATATAGTTGTGAATGTTGCTCATTAAATAACTACAGTACTGATACTCCATATTAAGAGCATTGATTTGCCGTTAAAATGAATTCTGTAATAACGTGTCAACGGTAGCAGTGACAATCGAACCTTTTTAATGTTTCACGTGATCACAATTTAATTAATCCATCTTTATGGACTAAAACAAATAATAACATTGGGAATTAAAACACATTTGATTGCATTCCGTTATCAAACATAGTCAATGTTCGCTCTGAAGACATTTCCAGCACAATAGGGTCAGGGGGTGTGTGAATCAGTGCGGGGTGGATAGATGGCGGGAGGGGGGGGGGGGGGTTTGAGAAGGCAATCGGTGCGGAATGGATGGATTGAGGCAGGCAAATTAGTACGTGTTGGTTGAGTATGTAAAATTGTGAGGGGAGAGCACGGGGATGTCAGTGGTGTTGAATGGGGGGGATCAGTAAAGGATGGATGGGAGGGTCAGTACAGGATGAATGGGGGGTTCAGTACAGGATGAATGGGGGTAGACAAAAATGCTGGAGAAATTCAGCGGGTGAGACAGCATCTATGGAGCGAAGGAAATAGGCAACATTTCGGGTCGAGACCCTTCTTCAGACTGTTCCCCCCATTCTTCTTGAATGGGGGGATCAGTACAGGATGGATGGGGGGGGTCAGTACAGGATGAATGGGGGGATCAGTACAGGATGAATGGGGGGGTCAGGACAGTGTGGATCGGAGGGTCTGTGCAGGATGAATTGGGGATCACTACAGGATGAATGAGGGAATCAGTATAGGATGAATGGGGGATCAGCACGGGATGAATGAGGGGATCAGTACAGGATGAATGAGGGGATCAGTACAGGATGAATGAGGGGATCAGTACAGGATGAATGGGGGATCAGTAAAAGATGAATGGGTAGATCACTACAGGATGGAGTACAATTTTGGTCGCCTAATTATCGGAAGGATGTCAACAAAATAGAGAGAGTACAGAGGAGATTTACTAGAATGTTGCCTGGGTTTCAGCAACTAAGTTACAGAGAAAGGTTGAACAAGTTAGGTCTTTATTCTTTGGAGCGCAGAAGGTTAAGAGGGGACTTGATAGAGGTCTTTAAAATTATGAGCGGGTTAGACAGAGTGGACGTGGATAAGCTTTTCCCATTGAGAGTAGGGAAGATTCAAACAAGGGGACATGACTTGAGAATTAAGGGACAGAAGTTTAGGGGGAACATTAGGGGGAACTTCTTTACTCAGAGAGTGGTAGCTGTGTGGAATGAGCTTCCAGTGGAAGTGGTGGAGGCAGGTTCGATGTTATCCTTTAAAAATAGATTGGATGGGTATATGGACGGGAAAGGAATGGAGGGTTATGGTCTGAGTGCAGGTAGATGGGACTAGGGGGAAGTATTTTATTTTTAATTTAAAAAAAAAAAAAAAAAAAAAAAAAATGTAAATGTTCGGCACGGACTTGAAGGGCCGAGATGGCCTGTTTCCGTGCTGTTGTGGTTATATGGTTATATGGTTATATGGATGGATGGGGGGATCGGTGCAGGGTAAATGGAGGGTGTGTCAGTAAGGGATGAATGGGCGGATCAGAGCAGTATGAATGGGGGGGGAAGTGCAGGATGGATAGGAAGGGGGGTCAGTACAGGATGAATTGGAGGACCAGTGTAGGATGGATGGGGGGGGGGTGGCAGGAGAATCAATGCGAGGTGGGTAGGGTGATGAATAGATTGGGGGGAGGGTAGATGGGGAGGGGAGCACTGGGGATGTCAGTGAGGACTGAATAGAGGCGGGAATGGGGATCAGTGTGGGATGGAGAGGAGGGGTCTCAGGATAAGGGAGGGTGGCGGGGTGCATACAAGAGAGAGAGAGAGAGAGAGAGAGAGGGGAAGGTGCAGAGGAGGTGGGGAGGAAGGAAGGTCAGCGCTCCTTGGACAACATCGCCCCGCTGCCTTGAGCATCCCTGTCCAACGGCAAATGCCGCCGCCAAAGGGGGAGGCGCTTGGGAACTCCTCGCCACCGCCTCCCCTCCTCCGCCAGCCAACAGCAAGGTGCGGGGCTGAGCGGTGCAGCTCAAAGATCCTATAGCTATAGGATCTTTGGTGCAGCTGCTTCAGACGGCAGAAGGAGGTCTCCCCCTCCCTCCCTCCCTCCCTCCTCCTGGCCTCGGCATGCAGCATGGTTTGTTTCGAAAGCGCCGTTGGAGGATTTGCAAGCTGCGGCCGCTATCAGGGTGGGCGGGGTGCGGGAGGAGGACGTGGAGTTGCTAACACAGCCGCTGCTGCCGCTGTTCGGGGCCCGCATTCGCTCCGACCCTTCGTCATCACGCACCTAGTATCTTTGCCTCGCAATACAGCCGCCGCCGACACGAAACGTCACGTTCCTATTCTCCAGAGATGCTGCCTGACTTGCTGAGTTACTTTAATGTTTTGTGTCTATCGGTATAAACCAGTATCTGCAGTGCCATGCCGGGCAAAATGACTCGGCGTTTAGGTTGCCCGGCGGCACTTTGGGTGGTCAATGGCACCCGGGCAACCGTTAATTTCGAGCCCTGTGTCCACGGTGAGTGCAGTGGGAACGGAAGCACGCGGGTGCACCAACATGGTAGCGTTGGCCAGGGCTGCCTTGGCACCTTCGAAAGCCGCACGAGGTCCCGCGGCTTGCCCGCCAGACACTGGAATAAGGGGCGCATGATGTTAGCGGCTGCCGGCACGAAACGGTGATAGAAATTCACCATGCCGACAAACTCCTGTAGCCCCTTCACAGTGAGCAGCCATGGGAACTGCCGAATGGCCTCAACCTTCGCGGGTAGCGGGGCAGCGCCCTGGGGAGTAACGCTGTGCCCCAGGAAGGAGAATGGAGTGGAGGCCGAACTGGCACTTCGCGGGGTTAATAACGAGGCCGTGCTCATGGAGGCGTTGGAACTGTGTCCGGAGGTGGGTGATGTGCTCCTCCAACGAGGGGCTGGCGACCAGAATGTCGTCCAGATAAATAAACACGAAAGGCAGACCCAGCCCAACCTGGTTCATCAGCCGCTCGAAAGGCATTCGGAGCCATTCAAACAGGCCGAACGGTGTGATCATGGTGGTTTTCGGGACGTCGTCAGGGTGCACGGGGATTTGGTTGTAACCCCGGACGAGGTCAACTTTAGAAAAGAACGCGCCGCCCTCGAGGTGTGTGGAGAAGTCCTGAAAATGGGGCACTGGGTAGCGGTCCGCCGTGGTCATGGCGTTCAGACGCCGGTAATCCCCGCATGGTCTCCACCCCCCAGATGCTTTAGGGACCATATGTAGCGGGGAGGCTCACGGGCTGTCGGACTTCCGGACAATCCCCATGTCCTCCATTAGTTAAAACTCATCCCGCGCGATGGGCAGCTTGTCCGGCGGGAAGCGGCGCGCCCAGGTGTGTACCGGAGCACCCACGGTGGGAATGTGGTGTACGACCGCGTGTTTAGGGGCCATCCCGCTGAAACGGGGTGTCAGGAGCTCAGGAAAGTCAGAGAGCAGGGAGGCATATGGACCATCGACCTCAGCGACGATGTTGAGCTGTGAGTCGGGTGGGGGCAGGGGGCTGCGGCGCTTTGGAGCCGATGGCCGAGTCATGCAACCGCCCCGTATATCCACGATGAGGGAAAACGCACGCAGGAAATCAGCCCCTAGGAGCGGATGGGCGACGTCTGCCACGATAAACGTCCACTCGTACGGGTGGGAGTCGAAGATGAGTGAGAGGGCCCGCGTACCATAAGTTCTGATGGTGCTCCTGTTGACAGCTGTGAGCACAGGGCCCCGCTTACCAGCACGAGTGTCGCGCCCGGTTGGAGGGAGGATGCTGACAATTGCACCGGAGTCCACGAGAAAGCGTCGGCTGGAGTGGCAGTCGTGGACGTAGAGGTGGTTGTGCGGGCCGATCATGATCGCCTCTACAGACGATCGGCCGAGGCATTTCCCTGAAATGCACAGGGCTGGCGGCAGCGTCGAGCCTCCGCGTCCCATCGGAGATGATAGAAACACCAACGGTGCTTACCGCAGGTCCCGGATCGCTGCTGTGGCTCCCCATTGGAACTCGTGGGCGGGGCCTTGTCGCGGTCACGCTGGGGTGTAGGGTGAGCTGGGCCGCCATCTTGGTGCTTCGTCAGCCAAAGTTCGTCGGCCTGTTCGGTGAGCTGCAGAGGATCAGCGAAATCCGCGCCTGCGAGCATGAGGCGAACGTCCGTCTAGCATCTGTTCTAAGAATGCCTGCTTGAACAGCAGGCACGGACGGTGGCCGTCCATGAGGGCGAGCATCTTGGCCATGAGTCCCCAAGCCGTCTCCCAAGCCGTCCATGCGCAGGCGGCGGGCGGCGCGATCCCGGCGGCTGAGCCGAAAGTGTGCAGGAGGAGGGCCTTGAGGCCTTCGTACTTGCGGCCGCGGGTGGGTTCTGCAGGAAGGGCAGCAATCGGGAATCTCACTCCTGCGTAAGGGCCCCTACGACGTGGAAATATTTGGTTTCATCAAACGACTATACGGCGCAGATGGAACTGCGCTTCCACGTGCGCGAACCACACTTGAGGCTGTTCGGGCCAGAACACCGTCAGCTTGAGGTTGACGGAGCTCTGATGGGCGTAAGGAACGGCGGCGTCCTGCATGTCGGCGTCCAATATCAATTGGGCGCGTCGGGGGTCACCAGTTTAGCGAGTCGAGACGGTAGGTTAATTTCAAAGACTTTATTACGAAAGTAAGGTGAAAACAACGGTAATCTTGAGACAGCTAAATACAGTGCTCCTACCACAACGGTGGTCAACAGAATGAATGGGCTTGCCCAGAAAAGCGCGCGAAACAAACCCCTCCCGCGATCACGTGTCCGAGGTAGCCGACCGCAGGGTTCGACTACCTACCGGCACCAGTAGGTGCCGCTACAATACTATATTTCTTTGGTTTTTTGAGTATGTGTGTATATCTATATATACACACTGAACTTTTTTCCTCTCATTGAAGTACTTTGTTTACGTATTCTGTTGTGCTGCAGCGTAAGGATTTCATTGTTCTGTGGCTCCACCTGGTGGTTAGGCCACTTATTGGGCGAACCCTCGGCCCTAGGACTGGCACGGTCACGTGACTAGGTTTGGCGGGAAGAAGTCGTCACGTGGCTTAGGGGCGTGCCCTTATATAAATATATAGAACTCTGGGAGAACCCTCCCCAGAGGCGTGTGAACTGTTCTCTGTATAACACAATAAAGATCACTTTGTTTACACAACACGTGTCTCGCTATATTGGTGACCCCGACGATCCAAATGGTTATTTTAGATTTGAATAATAGATGCAGCCAACGCTCAACCCGAAGTTGCGGTTGATCCGGCCCAGCAGAACGCTGTCGCTCTTACGCTGCCCGTATTCTGGACATCGCAGCCCCAAGTGTGGTTTCAGCAGGCCGAGGCCCAGTTCCACAATTTCGCCGCATCACGGCTGATGACACTCGGTGGTATTATGTGGTCGGCGCGTTGGATCAGGAGACAACTGTCCGCCTGGTCCCTTAACTACGCGCACCGCCGGCTGAGGACAAGTACGAGGGCCTCAAAGCGCTTCTCTTGCGTACCTTCGGGCTCAGCCGCCGGGATCGAGCAGCACGGCTCATGTACATGGGTGGTCTCGGTGATCGCAAGCAGTCGGTGCTCATGAGCGAAATGCTTACTCTGATGGACAGTCTTCTCCTGTTTGAACATGCCTTTCTGGGGCAGATGCCGGACAGCATGCTTCTCGCGGGCGAGAATTTTGAAGACCCTCTGCAGCTAGCGGAGCATGCGGACACGCTGTGGCAGGTGGTTCGCTCGATTGGGTGTCGGCAGTGCCTTTGAAAGCCCTGTATCCACCGAGAGTTCGGCTGCGCCGCCGGTCCCGGGAGAAGCCGGTAAAGGGAAGTGGTGTTACTATCATCAACACTGGGGTTCTGTGGCCCGTCAATGCCACCCGCCCTGCTCGTATCCGGGAAATGCCGGCCGGCCGCCAGTAATCGCTGCGACGGTCGGCCAGATACACCGCCTCTATGCTTGAGACCGGCATTCGGGACGTTTTCCCTCCATCGGGGGTCGACACTCGTTCTGGAAAGCGGGGGCCCTCTTAAACCGCAGCAAATTGCAGCTCCATACGGTCCCGCACATCTTTGGCTCCTGCCATTTTACCTGGCCATTCACAGTTGTTGGTGGGTGCCGATTTCCTCCAGGCTCAATCCCTGTTGGTGGATGAGGGGGCAGCGCCTCGTTCATGCTGCGACGTTTGAGTTGATCTCCTTACGCCACACTGCATCCGTAACCCGGTGACTTCCATAAACAATATTTATGCTCAGATATTTGCGGACTTTCCCGACATTCTGACCCCCCCCAATTTCATTTGGTCAGCCCCAAACACGGAGTGGTGCATCACATCCTCACTTCAGGACCACCGCTCCACGCACATGCGCGCAGGCTTCCTCCCGACAAGCTCCGTATTGCCAAGGCGGAGTTCCGCCAGATGGAGGCCATGGGAATTGTACAGCGCTCCAACAGCCTATGGGCCTCTCCGCTACACATGGTTCCCAAGGTCTCCGGGGGCTGGAGGCCTTGTAGAGATTACCGACGCCTGAATGATACCACGATTGCGGATCGATACCCTATCCCACACATTCAGGACTTTTCCGCCCATCTGGCCGGCGCCAAGTTTTTTCCAAGGTCGACCTGGTATGGGGTTATCATTAAATTCCTGTGTGCCCGGAGGACGTGCCCAAGACAGCCATCATCACTCCTTTTGACTTTTAAAATTTCTCCGTATGCCTTTTGGCCTGAAGAACGCCGCGCAGGTTTTCCAGCGCCTGATGGACACGGTGGGTCGCGGCTGGACTTTCTTACTCTGCACGGTGCAGTTCTGCTCCCAGATAAGGTGGAGGCCATTTGCCAGTTCCCGCGGCCTTCCACGGTGCGAGTGCTCCAGGAGTTCGTGGGTATGGTGACTTTTTACCATTGGTTCGTGCCCGCGGTGGCCCGGATTATGCGACCGTTGTTTCAGTTACTGGCCGGCAATCAGCGGGACATTCAGTTAAGGGCCGGGATTTTACTGCCTTTACTGATCACATGCCCCTCACCTTTGCGTTTGCGAAGGTGTCGGATCCCTGGTCCTCTCGGCAACAGCGTCAGTTGCCGTATATCTCGGAGTTCACTACCAGCATCCGACACATCATAAAAGTAACCAGGTCGCTGATGCATTGTTCTGGCCCGCCATCGGTGCCATCCTTGATGTGGACCCGGGTATTAACTATAACGCCTTAGCGGCTGCTCAGCTGGACGATGGGGAGATTCTCGCCTACCATACTGCAATTTCCGGCTTGGTGTTGGAAGACGTGTGCCCGTGCCCTCGCTGCCCACTGGATCGCCCATTTTGGTGTCCCGGTGGACATTTCGTCAGACCGGGGGGCTCAGTTCACCTCTGAGTTGTGGTCTGCTATGGCCCGCCTGTTGGGGGCCCAGCTCCATCACACCAAGGCCTATCATCCCCAATCCAACGGTTTGGTGGAGCGGTTCCACCGTCATCACAAGGCCGCTCTAAAGTGCGGCTCACGGGCCTGGAGTGGATGGACGAGTTGCCGTGGGTTTTGCTGCGGATTCGTACTGCCCCGAAGGAGGATTTGGCTTCTTCCTCTGCGGAATAGGTTTATGGTACTCCACTTATGGTTCCGGGGGATTTCGTTCCGGCGGCCTGTGGGTTGCAGGAGCCGCCCTCGTCTGTGATGGTCCGTTTGCGGGTGGGCATGCTCTCTCCTGTCCCGAAGTCTCGCCATGGGATGGTTCGTTCCCATGTTCTTTCTGCTCTCCAAGACTGTTTGTATGTGTTCCTGCGCCACGATGCTCACCGGTCGCCGCTGCAGCATCCATACGTGGCTCCTTTCCGGGTGCTGCAGCATGGATTTACCACTTTTGTTTTGGACATGGGGGGTCGGAGCGAGACTGCGTCGGCGGCTCGCCTGAAGCTGGCCCATTTGGATATTAGTGAACCAGATGACCCAGCCTCGTCGGGGGCATCCGCGGTCCTAGCCGCTTCTGATTTTGCCTTTACTGGTTGCATCCCTTGTGCGGGGGGATGTGTGTACGAGGTCCGACCACCTCATTCATCTGCTGTTTTGTTTTCGTGCCTCTGGTTCTGGGGGGGGTCCTGTGGCGCCACCTGGTGGTTAAGCCACTTATTGAGCGAACCCTCGGCCCTAGGACTGGCAGGGTCACGTAACTAGGTTTGGCGGGAAGAAGTCGTCACGTGGCTTAGGAGTGTGCCCTGATATATATATATAGGACTCTGGGAGAACCCTCCCCAGTCGCGTGTGAACTGTTCTCTGTATAACACAATAAAGATCACATTGTTTCACAACACGTGTCTCGCTATAGTTTTATCTGTGACATATGAATGAATAAGTTTATTGGCCAAGTATTCACATACAAGGAATTTGCTATGACAATAAAACACTCTTGACTCTTGAATTCTTGAAGTCTACATTGAATTTTCAGTTACCTAATCTTATGTTTTAGCTTTGTTTAAGATGGACAAATAATTTATGTGGAATTCAGGTCTCTGTCATTGAACTCATTGCTGAAATGAATGTGTCATGCCACAGTTATGAAAATTATGTCAACATTGGAAATGTTATGAGGTAGATTGGTTAGTGCTAGGCAACAGCCGCATGTTATTAAAATAATTATCTTTTTTTCATAGAAATATGTTCTAAGGAAATTTTTTAATAATAGAAACATAGAAACAGAGAAAATAGGTGCAGGAGGAGGCCATTCGGCCCTTCGAGCCAGCACCGCCATTCATTGTGATCATGGCTGATCGTCCCCAATCAATAACCCGTGCCTGCCTTCTCTCCATATCCCTTGATTCCACTAGCCCCTGGCTAGAGCTCTATCTAACTCTCTCTTAAATCCATCCAGTGATTTGGCCTCCATTGCCCTCTGTGGCAGGGAATACCACAAATTCACAACTCTCCGGGTGAAAAAGTGTTTTCTCACCTCAGTCTTAAATGGCCTCCCCTTTATTCTAAGACTGTGGCCCCTGGTTCTGGACTCGCCCAACATTGGGAACATTTTTCCTGCATCTAGCTTGTCCAGTCCTTTTATAATTTTATGTTTCTATAAGATTCCCCCTCATCCTTCTAAACTCCAGTGAATACAAGCCTAGTCTTTTCAATCTTTCCTCATATGACAGTCCCGCCATCCCAGTCCAGCCATCAATCTTGTGAACCTACGCTGCAGTGTCTCAATCACAAGGATGTCCTTCCTCAAATTAGGAGACCAAAACTGTACACAATACACACCAGGGCATCGAAAATGTCCTCATTCTTCAGGGAACGGGGGTTCCCCTCCCGTACTATAGATGAGGCTCTCACCAGGGTCTCTTCAATACCCCGTAACACTGCTCTCTCTCCCCATCCCCCCACTCGTAACAAGGACAGAGTCCCCCTAGTCCTCATCTTTCACCCCACTAGCCGTCACATACAACAAATAGTCCTCCGTCATTTTTGCCACCTCCAACATGACCCCACCACTCGCCACATCTTCCCATCTCCCCCCCCTCCCCCCCCCCGCCTGCTTTCCGCAAAGACCGCTCCCTCCGTAACTCCCTGGTTAATTCTTCCCTTCCCTCCGGCAACACCCCATCCCGGGCACTTTCCTTGCAACCGCGAGATGCTACACTTGTCGCTTCACCTCCCCCCTCGACTCCATTCAAGGACCCAGGTAATCGTTCCAGGTGCGACAGAGGTTCACCTGCATCTCCTCCAACCTCATCTATTGCATCCGCTGCTCTAGATGTCAGCTGATCTACATCGGTGAGACCAAGCATAAGCTTGGCGATCGTTTCGCCGAACATAGAAACATGGAAACATAGAAAAATAGGTGTAGGTGTAGGCCATTCGGCCCTTTCGAGCCTGCACCGCCATTCAATATGATCATGGCTGATCATCCAACTCAGTATCCTGTACCTGCTTTTTCTCCATACCCCCTGATCCCTTTAGCCACAAGGGCCACATCTAACCCTCTTAAATATAGCCAATGAACTGGCCTCAACTACCTTCTGTGGCAGTGAATTCCAGAGATTCACCACTCTCTGTGTGAAAAATCCCCCTTATCCTTAAACTGTGACCTCGTGTTCTGGACTTCCCCAACACCTCCGCTCAGCGCTTCAACTCACCCTCCCAATCCGAATCCGACCTTTCTGTCCTGGGGCCTCCTCCATGGCCAAAGTGAGCACCACCGGGAAATTGGAGGAGCAGCACCTCATATTCCACATGGGCAGTTCGCACCCTAGCGGCATAAATAATGACTTCTCAAATTTCCGGTAGCCCTTGCTGTCTCCTCCCCTTCTCAGCCCTCTGGCTCCTCCTCTTCCTTTCTCCTTTTTTCTCCCCCCCACCCTACATCAGCCTACATAGTCGTTGCCTATTTCCTTCGCTCCATAGATGCTGCTGCACCCGCTGAATTTCTCCAGTACTTTTGTCTACCCACAATACTCCGGATGTGGTCTTACCAGGACCTATACAACTGCAGAAGAACCTATACTGAAATCCTCTTGTTATGAAGGCCAACATTCCATTAGCTTTCTTCACTGCCTGCTGTACCTGCATGCTTACTTTCATAGACTGATGTACAAGGACCCCCAGATCCCGTTGTACTTCCCCTTTTCCCAACTTGATAGTAATCAGCCTTCCTCGACCCCCTTAAATCCTCTGTCCTCCAGTACTTCTGGGAGATTGTTTGTGTCTTCCTCTTCTGCCATTTCATTGTTCCCCATAATAATTTCACCCGTGTCTGCATTCAAGGGACCCACATTTGACTTTGCTAATCTTTTTCCCTTAACATATCTAAAGAAGCTTTTACTGTCCTTCTTTATATTCCTGGCCAGCTTACCCTCGTACTTCATCTTTTCATCCCGTATTGCCCGTTTTGTTTCCTTCTGTTGTCCTATGAAAGTTTCCCAATCCTCTGGCTTCCAGCTACTCTTTGCTGTGTTATACATCTTTTCTTTTAATTTTATTCTATCCCTAACTTCTCTTGTCAGCCACAGTTGCCTCCTACTCCCCTTAGAATCTTTCTTCCTTTTTGGAATGAAATGATCCTGCGTCTTCCGGATTATGCCCAGAAATTCCTGCCATTGCTGTTCCTTCGTCATTCCTGCTAGGATCCCTTTCCAGTCTACCTTGGCCAGCTCCTCCCTCATGCCTTCATAGTCCCCTTTGTTGAACTGCATCACTGACACTTCCGGTTTAACCTTCTTCTTCTCAAATTGCAGATTAAAACTAATCATATTATGATCACTATCTCCAAGCGGTTCCTTTACCTCTAGTTCTCTTATCAAATCTGGTTCATTCGACAACCCTAAATCCAGAATTGCCTTTTCTCTGGTCGGCTCCATTACAAGCTGCTCTAAGAATCCATCTCGGAGGCACTCTACAAACTCTCTTTCTTGGGGTCCTGAACCAACTTGATTTTCCCAGTCTACCTGCAATCCCCCATCACCACAGTGGCATTACCTTAGTTACATGCCAGTTTTACACCCTACATCCGGGCTACTATTTGGGGGTCTGTTGATAACACCAATTAGTGTCTTCTTGCCTTTGCAATTCCTCAACTCAATCCACAGTGACTCTACCTCATCAGTCCCTATGTCTTCCCTCGCAAGAGTCTGAATTCCATCCCTCACCAGCAGAGCTACCCCCCCCCCCGCTCCTCTGCCCACCTGCCTGTCCTTTCTATAGATGTATAACCCTGAATATTAAGTTCCCATGCCCAATCCTCCTGCAGCCACGTCTCAGTAATCCCCACAATGTCATATCTACCAACCTCTAACTGAGCCTCAAGCTCATCTACTTTACTTCTTATACTTCGCGCATTCATATACAATATTTTTAATTCCTTCCGCATCTCACCTTTCACATTGATCCCTATTACATTTGGCCATACTCTCCTATCTCTTTGTGAGCTTTCTTTCCCATTAATTCTGGGTCATTAACTATCACTTTACTCCCTTTTCCTTTACCTCCTTGACTATCCCATTTGACACCAACCCACCCCCCCCCACCTTATTTAGTTTAAAACCACCTGTGTAGCAGTGGCAAACCTGCCTGCCAGAATGCCGGCCCCTCACCTGTTAAGGTGCAATCCGTCCATTTTGTACAGTTCCCCCTTACTCCAAAACAGATCCCAGTGGTCTAAGAATCTAAATCCCTGCCCCCTGCACCAGTTCCTCAGCAACACATTCAGGTCCTGTATCTGCAGGTCCTGTATCTCCCTGTTCCTGCTCTCGCCAGCACGAGGAACTGGAAGCAAACCGGAGATCAGAGACATAAGGTAGAACAGTGACAATAAGTCAAAGAATAAGGTATGAGTGAAGTTGATTAATAGCTTGATTAAGGGATAACAGTTAAATAGTGTCTTGATGAGGGAGAAGTTGAGAGTTGGGATTTATGGAAATGTATATAATGGCAGTTGGCATTTGAAAGAAGAAAATAGGTTGGACTTGCATTTTTTATTATATTTTCATTAATTTCAGTCCTGCCTATATATAATAAAGGAGCTGTCCCACTGCGGCGACATAATCTGTGAGTTTGGAAGAGTTTGCCCTCAAACTCACAGCATGGTCGACACGTGGTCCTAGGAGGTCCTATGAGGTCACTGGAACTCTCCTTCATGCTCGAGGGAAGTTCCCACATACACGCGGCCTTAGCTAGGTTGCGGAAATATTTTCAGCACGTCGAAAAAAATTTCCGCAAGTAAAAATTGGTCGGCATGGTTCTTTTTAACTTGTAGTGCAGCGGACTGGGGTCGCTATGTAGTT
Organism: Malacoraja senta; assembly: GCA_038087875.1. Classification (NCBI taxonomy): domain Eukaryota; kingdom Metazoa; phylum Chordata; class Chondrichthyes; order Rajiformes; family Rajidae; genus Malacoraja; species Malacoraja senta. The sequence continues at coordinate 114,259,221 of CM075978.1, read as the reverse complement.
ACCGGCAGTCGAGGGCAGCCGTAGGCAATCTCCTTCGCTGACTGGGCATTTTAATTGGCTCATTGGAGTTTTCAGGACCAAGGAAAACAGACCGGTAGGTTAAATGCCCGCTAAACTTTATTATAAGTTGTCAGACTTCTTAAAAGTGTCTCCACTCCTTCTCCCCCCCTTCTCCCCCCCTTCTCCCTACTTCTCTCCCCCCCCCCTCCCCCCTGCTCTCTAAAGGACTTACCTACACTGTGCAGCCGTCTTTTACCTTCCTCTTCATCGCGGGTGTGAATTTCAGACAGCGCCTCCCCCGCCGTGTGTGTGTGTGTGTGTGTGTGTGTGTGTGTTTTCATCGCTGACGGTCTATCCAGCTCGAGGTTATTCAGGCGAGTGCCCTTGAGCTTGAAGGTCAAACACATTCTTCTGAACTGCGGATTAAGTCGCCGCAGTGTGACAGCCCTTTAAGCTATGTTATCTGGCATGTGCCAGACTGTAATTCGAAGAATTAAGGACTGATTGAGTTGCATTCCTTCAAATTCATGTCCATGAGTTTTCCATCCTTAATAACTTCCTTTCTAAATTGCAAATGTTAGGAGTATTATTCATGAATGACATCTGGTAGTCTCAGGGTTGTGGGCGGGGGGTTGTGGGGGGAGAGGGGTGTGTGGGCGATGGGAGTGAGCTCGGAAAAAGACGGGGGAAGGGGTGTGTGGGCGAGGGGGGGTAGTTGTGGGGGAGAGTGGTGTGTGGGCCGGAGTGAGCTCGGAGAAAAGACGGGAAGAGCCATGGGGGAGAGGGTGGCATCATGGGGGGACGGGAGACCAGAGGGGTAGTGGCTGTAATTGGCAGTGCGATGGGGACTCACAGCGGTCGCTGGTCGTTCTCCTCCGCCGGGATCAGAGTCTCCGCTTTCCGTTTGGTGACATCTCCGACTCTGGGCTGGGTTTCCCACGCTGGGCTGGGCTGCTGCTTGCGACGGGGCTGCTGCTTGGGGCGGGCTGCTGCTTGGGGCGGGGCTGCTGCTTGGGGCGGGGCTGGGCTGCTTGGGGCTGGGCTGGCTGCTTGGGGCTGGGCTGCTTCGGGTCCCTCCGAAAGTCCGATTGGAAACCTCCGCCAGCTTTCCACAGCTCCAGTAAAGACGCGATGATGCAGGAAGGGGCGGACTGTCCCGGGGAGTGACGGGAAGAGACTCATTCGCACAGCGCCGACTGGCAGGAGAAGAGATCGATCTGTGCTCACGCGGTTTTTAAGATTTTTGAACCTCGCTAACTTTTACGACATTCAACTGATCGGAACGAAACTTGGTACACTCGCAGCACAGGAGAACGGTAAGTGAACTGGTGAAAAATCGTAGCGCTATCGCGAACCATTTGTGCGCAAATAGAAAGACCGCCAAACCGGAAGATAACAAAATCAGAGTTTTAGTTATGTATAGATAGATGAAACCCTTCCCCCCTCGCCAGGTACTTGAAACAGTGATGGGTTTTATTTCAGTTTCATTTATTTGCACTTGCATGTACATTGATTATGTTACTGTGTTCAAACAGTTTTGCAATAAGTGTATGTGTTTAAATAAATGAAGAAAAAAGGTGAATCTCCTGCATTCATATACTGTTCCCCTGACTCCAATCTTTTTTTTTAGGATTATCGCTTGTTTATTTTTTTGTTTTCCAGCTATATCTGTGATATGTTTTGTTAGTGGCCGTATCCTAGAAGATACAGTGCCCTCCATAATGTTTGGGACAAAGACCCATCATTTATTTATTTGCCTCTGTACTCCATAATTTGAGATTTGTAATAGAAAAAAATCACATGTGGTTAAAGTGCACATTGTCAGATTTTATTAAAGGGCATTTTTATACATTTTGATTTCACCATGTAGAAATTACAGCTGTGTTTATACATAGTCCTTCCATTTCAGGGCACCATAATGTTTGGGACACATCGGTTTACAGGTGTTTGTAAATGCTCAGGTGTGTTTAAATGCCTCCTTAATGCAGGTATAACAGAGCTTACAGAACCTAGCCCTTCCTCCAGTCTTTCCATCATCTCTGGAAACTTTTATTGCTGTTTATCAACATGAGGACCAAAGTTGTGCCAATGAAAGTCAAAGAAGCCATTATGAGACTGAGAAACAAGAATAAAATTGTTAGAGACATCAGCCAAGCCTTATCCCAGGCACATGCCGTCAGGGTAGGCAAGGTCGGCAGTGCCTACCCTGACTAAAATTATAAAATGGTCATTATTTTATATATTTAAAATATATATAAAACATAAATAAAATGGTAATAAATAGTAAAGGCACGGGAGAATTATGCTTAATTCTCCGATGCCTTTCATCTGCAGTACATTTTAAACGCGGAAGTATGAGCTACTCACGTGCCGTCGACGCTGCTTCAAGTTATCAGTGGGAACGGTCCGTAAAGGCAGCTGAAATTCTGCCTTTACACCATGGACTGCGTGCATGTGCTGCGCTGCACACTGCGCACCACCCTGTTGCGCATGCGCACGTTTCTTGGCGGGTTTCTCAAAGATGGATAGTGATTACCTGAAGAGTTTCTCGAAGCAAACTTACGAGGAAAAGACCAAAATAATTGAAAATGGCAGACCAACGCCAGAACTTAAAGAACTTCAACAACGCAAAGGAACAAAAATAATTAGAACATTTAGGTTGGTACAACAGGAAACAAAGAGAGAAGAATGGATTTCGTACAAATAATATGGTAAGTAAATTTCTTTGAGCTATATGTTTTTAAATACTTTATTAAGAGATAGGACCTATTGAAGACAAATTACTTGATAAAAGTCGAGAGAACAATCTGCGCATGCACGGTTTCCACGATTTAAAAAAAAAAGCCGACTGACAGCTCGCCGGGGAGAGAACAATCTGCGCATGCGCGGTTTTCAAGATTTTTAAAAGGCACGTGCCTGCCTTAGGCTTACCAAAATCAACTGTTTGGAACATCATCAAGAAGAAAGAGAGCACTAGTGAGCTTACTAATCGCAAAGGGACTGGCAGGCCAAGGAAGACCTCCACAGCTGATGACAGAAAAACTCTCTCTATAATAAAGCAAAATCCTCAAACACCTGTCCGACAGATCAGAAACACTCTTCAGGACTCAGGTGTGGATTTGTCAACGACCACTGTCCGCAGATTACTTCTTGAACAGAAATACAGAGGCTACACTGCAAGATGCAAATCACTGGTTAGCCGCAAAAATAGGATGGCCAGGTTACAGTTTGCCAAGAAGTACTTAAAAAAGCAACCACAATTCTGGAAAAAGGTCTTGTGGACAGATGAGACGAAGATTAACTTATATCAGAATGATGGCAAGAGTAAAGTATGGAGGAGAGAAGGAACTGCCCAAGATCCAAAGCATATCATCTCATCTGTGAAACACGGTGGTGGGGGTGTTATGGCCTGGGCATGTATGGCTGCTGAAGGTACTGGCTCACTTATCTTCATTGATGATACAACTGATGACGGTAGTAGCATAATGAATTCTGAAGTGTATAGACACGTCCTATCTGCTCAAGTTCAAGCAAATACCTCAAAACTCATTGGCTGGTGGTTCATTCTACAGCAAAGCAATGATCCCAAACATACTGCTAAAGCAACGAAGGAGTTTTTCAAAGCTAAAAAATGGTCAATTCTTGAGTGGCCAAGTCAATCACCCGATCTGACCCTAATTGAGCATGCCCTTTATATGCTGAAGAGAAATCTGAAAGGGACTAACCCCCAAAACAAGCATAAACTAAAGATGACTGCAATACAGGCCTGGCAGAGCAGCACCAGAGAAGGCACCCAGCAACTGGTGATGTCCATGAATCGCAGACTTCAAGCAGTCATTGCATGCAATTGATATGCAACAAAATACTAAACATAACTACTATAATTTACATGACATTGCTGTGTCCCAAAAATTATGGTGCCCTGAAATGGGGGGACTATGTATAAACACTGCTGTAATTTCTACATGGTGAAACCAAAATGTTTAAAAATACCCTTTATTAAAATCTGACAATGTGCACTTTAACCACATGCGATTTTTTCTATTACAAATCTCAAATTATGGAATACAGAGACAAATAAATAAATGATGGGACTTTGTCCCAAATATTATGGAGGGCACTGTAAGTCACCCTTTCAGAATCACAGGATATTTGCCCTGTTTGATTTTGCCTGCATTAATCATTTTTTTCTCTCGGCTTGCGGGAAAAGCTGAGGTCACAGATATGGCTGTAATTCATTTGGCTGTTCTTTAGCTGCCATACTGGTGAAAGGGAGACTGAAATAGTAACCTAATCACTCTTGATGGACATGCATTGAATACCATTAAATGTGTTATACATATGATCATGTTACGAAGCCAGAATTTTTCATGGAGTCTGTGCTGATAAGGGATTCATAAATAATGTGTTCTGTCTGGAAAAATGGTATGTGAGAGGTGGTTACAGTGAGTGGTTGCCGTGCTAGATACACAACCCGTGTGTGCTCTGAATGGATCTTGTTCATTGCCCTGTCTGTAATAACGACAGCATACATTAGTTGCCAGACTGTCAACATTGCTTCATACACACTGCATATGTAGCACCCCGTGAATCGGCTCCATGCCAGGTACACATCTGAACTGCAAGAGATCTTTATGTGACTTAATCTCTTATGTTATTAGGATCACAACCTCATTCATATTCACTGAATCATTTCCCCTGTATGTAGCAGTCAATTAACCCGTTTCTAATGTATTATACCATCTGCACCTCATGTTCCCACTGAAGACCCTGAGGTTATTAAGAATTATAATTTTGTTAGCTGACAGTCAGCGCAGCCAGAATCTATTCCCCTTGAAATGTATCTTTCAGAGATTTACTTCACCTCAACCTGAGATTGCTTGAGAAATTGTACTGAGGGTTCCTCTTACAATGTCATGTATGGATTGTTATCAGTTTCCATGTTGAAGCCCAGAGGCTGCAGACAATTCCATGCAAAATCATCAGATACACCATTCCAGGAAATGCTAATTTATTTTTTACAAAGATGCAGTCATTGAACAAATCAGTCAAATTAGCTTAAAAAGTGATGTTTACACTGCTAAAATGGATAAATTATAAATGTCCATGGATTTAACAAACATGCCCTTGATAAGTGATTTTTTCGAATTTTTTTTCATAGACATTTGGGCAGATATAAGATAGGAAGAATTTAGAGGTTACTAGACCAAGGGGGACACATTGGGACCCGTCCCCTCAACGAGCAGTTGCGGGGTTGGGGGGGGGGCGGCCTGCGGTATCACACACACACTGACCACCCCCCCCCCGCACACACACTAACCACAACCCCACCCCCCCACACACACACACACACACTAACCATCCCCCTTGATATTATATCAATATTATTCATTGGCTTCTTTTACCCCATCCCCGCCCTATCCACTGATGTATAGCCCCCACCTCACAGGCGCGCGAAGAGAGAGGGGGGCAGAGAGAGAGGGGGTAGAGACAGAGGAGCAGAGACAGAGAGAGAGGGAGAGTGGGGGGGAGAGGTCGGGAGGAGGGGGGAGGAGGGGGGGAGGAGGGGGGGAGGAGAGGGGGTGTCGAGGGAGGCGAGGAGAGGGGGAGGGAGGGGAGTGGGAGAGGGGGGAGAGGGGGGAGAGGAGGGGGGGGAGAGGGGAGAGGAGGGGTTACTAGGGGAGGGAGGGCGATGGGGGGAGAGAGAGAGGGAGAGGGGAGTGGGAGGGAGAGAGATAGATGGGGGTAGAGTGGGACAGGTGGGTCGAGGGAAGGGAGGAGGGAGAGGGGGAGGGGGGGAGGGAGAGGGGAGTGGGAGAGAGGGGAGAGGAGGGGGAGAGGGGGGGGAGAGTAGGGAGCAGCGGTGTGAGGGGGGGGGAGTAGGAGGGAGGGAGAGAGAGAGGGGAGAGAGAGGAGGGGGAGAGAGGGGGGAAGGAGAGAGGAGGGGGAGTAGGGGAGAGCGATGGGGGAGAGGGAGAGGGGAGTGGGAGGGAGGGACAGAGATGGGGGGAGAGTGGGAGAGGTGGGTCGAGGGAAGGGAGGAGGGAGAGAGGGAGAGGGAGATGTGGGGGATGGAGGGTGAGGGGGAGATGGAGGGTGAGGGGGAGAATGAGGGGAGGATGGAGGGGGAGGGGGTAGGGTAGAGGGAGGGGAGGAGGGAGAAAGGGGGGAGAGAGAGGGGGAGACGGGAGGGGGGAGAGAGAGGGGGAAGTGGAGAGTGGAAGAGGAGAGGGGGGGAGAGGGAGGGAGGAGAGGGGGAGGAGAGGGGGGGAGAGGGAGGGGGGAGGGAGGAGGGGGGAGAGGGAGGGAGGAGAGGGGGGAGGAGGGGGGAGAGGGAGGGAGGAGAGGGGGGGAGAGGGAGGGAGGAGCGGAACGAGTTGCATATAGGATCTCAACATAGTCTTACAGGGTGATTATCTCATAGAATATAGTCATTTCATTGTTTCTGACAGGGAAGGACGTCATTGAGTCCATTGAGCATCCTGGTGCAACAACCTCACCAGTCCCAGTCTTCTATTCTCCCTAGAACCCTGCATTTTATTCAGTCTTCAGTAGCAGTTGTCAATGTATCAGAAGTGACTTAACTTATATTAAACTTATATCAGAAACAGTTGCGCTTCTCCAAGCTTCAGCTGAATAACTCCACCGTGGTTCACCACAGTCATACATCCACCAGTACCCCTCCTGGAGTGGCCAGTATTGTTTGCCGAATCAACTAGTATGGTGCCGGTATTTACCTGGCAGCGTGACAGTTAATATTTACTAGACTAAGTGGGACCCGTTGGGTCCCAATCACACGGGAGGCCTGGTCCCCCAATGCAACCCATTACCCAATGCAATATTCCACTACTCACCCGTTCCCCCAACGCAATATTCCACCACTCACCCATAGCCCCTAACTGTGCAGGCGCAGCTGATGGGTTCCTGTTGCGACGCCCCGATCCCCACCTCCCCTCAACCCCTCCTCCCCTCACCCTCCCCACACTCCTCCCCACTCCACCCATTGCTCTCCCCACGCACTCACTCCATCCCCCATCAACCCCCCCCCCCCCATCCACTCTTAGCTGCTCTCCGGCGGCGCAGCCATTCCCACCCATTGGGTCCTATTGTGACGTAGAACACGCAGGGGTGTGGGGGAGGGAGGTGTGTGGTGGAGGGGGGTTGAGGGGGGGGGGTGGGGGAGAGGGGTGTGTGGGGAAGGGTGGGGGAGGGGGAATGTGGGGAAGGGGGTGTGCGGGGCAGGGGGAAGGGGGTGTGCGGGAGAGGGAGAGGGTGTGCGGGGAGGGAGAGGGTGTGGGGTAGGGTGGGTGGGCGGGGAGGGGGTGCGGGGTGGGGGTTGTGTGGGGAGGAGGTTGTGCGGGGGAGGGGGTGTGTGCGGGGGAGAATTGTGTGCGGGGGAGGGTGTGTGTGCAGGGGATGGGTGTGTGGGGAGAGGGGGAGGGGGTGCGGGGGAGGGGCTGTGCGGGGGAGGGTGGGTGTGCAGGGAGGGTGGTGCGGGGTGGGTGTGTGCGTGGGAGGTGGGTGAGAGGGCAGGGGGTGTGTATGGGGTGGGGGGAGAAGGGGAGGGGGTGCGGGGAGGGGTGTGTGGGGGAGGGGGTGTTTGTGGGGGGGGATGTGTGTGTGGGAGAATTGTATGCGGGGAGGTGGTGTGTGCGGGGGAGGGGTGTGCGGGGAGGGGGTTGTGCGGGGGAGGGGTTTGTGAGAGGGAGGCGTGTGCGGGGAGGCGTGTGCGGGGGAGGGGGGTGCGGGGGAGGTGGGTGTGCAGGTGAGGTGGGTGTGCGGGGAGGGGGGTTGTGGTTGTGCGGAGAAGGGGGGTGCGGGGGAGAATTGTGTGCAGGGAAGGTGTGCAGGGGGGGATGCGGGGAGGGGGTTGCGCGGGTGAGGGGGGTTGTGCGGGTGAGGGGGTGTGTGCAGGGGAGGGGGGTGCACGGGAGGGCGGTGTGTGCGGGGGAGTGGGGATGTGTGCGGAGGAGGGTGTGTGTGCAGAGTAGAGGGGGTGTATGTGGAGTAGAGGGTGTGTAC
>CM075978.1:114123237-114250999 GCA_038087875.1 Malacoraja senta | reverse complement strand
TGTGTACGGAGGAGGGAGTGTGTACAGAGGAGGGGGTGTGTATGGAGGAGGGGGCGGTGCACGGGGGAGGGGTGTGGTGCGAGGGAGGCGTGTGTGCGGGGGAGGGGGGGGTGCGTGGAGGGTGTGTGCGGGGGAGGGGGTGTGTGCGTGGGAGGGTGTGTGCGGGGGAGGGTGGTGTGCGGGGGAAGGGGGGGTGTGTGGGGGAGGGGGTTGTGTGGGGGAGGATGTTGTGGGGAAGGGGGTGTGTGGGCAGGGTGTGGGCGGAGAGGGGGGTTGGGGGGAGAGGGGGTGGGGGAGGGGATTGGGGGAGAGGGTGTGTGTGGGCAGGGGTGTGTGGAGGGGAGGGGTGGGTGTGGAAGGGAGGATTATGTAAGGGGGAGGGGGTGTGTGTTGGCGCGGTGTGTGTGGGGGAGGGGGGGAGCAGGGAGCGTTGTGGAACCGGAGAAGGGGGCGGGAGCCAGCATGGGGAACCAGAGGGGAAGGTGCTGGACCTGACGGTGTGAATGGGACTCACAGCAGGCACTGGTTGCTGGATGTTCTCCTACTGCGGGATGAGATTCTCCGCTTTCCATTTGGCGACATCTCCAGGCGCCGGACCAGGCTTCTGATCCTCCGAAAATTGTGTCCGGTTGGAAACCTCCGCCGGCCATCCAGTGCCTCCCTCAGCTCCAGTAAAGACGCAATGGCTCAGGAAGGGGCGGACCGTCCTGCGGAGTGACAGGAGAAAAGACCAATCATCGCGGCGCTGAACGGCAGGAGAGGAGACTGATCTGTGCACGTCTTTTATATTAGATCACCGATCGGAACGAAACTTGGCGCAATCGCAGCAGAGGAGAATGGTGAGTAAGCTGCCGAAGGACATAGGTTTAAGGTGAAGGGGAAAAGATTTATTAGGAATCTGAGGGGTAACTTTTTCCACACAAAGGGTGGTGGGTGTATGGAACAAGCTGCCAGAGGAGGAGGTTGATGCAAGGACTATCACAATGATTAAGGAACAATTAGACAGGTACATGGATAGGATAGGTTTAGAGGGATACTAGACTAAGTGGGACCCGTTGGGTCCCAGGTTCACATGGGAGGGCTGGTCCCCAATGCAATATTCCACCTCTCCACCAATTCCAATATTGGTGGCCAGTGGGGGTGGGGGTGTGGTTCTGGAGCGCTAGCATGGGTGTTGTGGGTCAAGTCAAGCACAGTGAGTGCAGGGCCAACAATCCATTTCATGTCAAGTCAATCCATTTCAAGTCAAGTCAAGTCAAGCACAGGGCAGGCGGGGCAGCCAACAATACAATCCATTTGCTTTAATTTCAGGTGAGCTCAAGCAAAGCAAAGGCAAAGCAAAACCAAAAGCACAGGGCAGGCGGGGCCAGCCAACAAAACATTCCATTTGCTTTCATTTCCGATGAGCTCAAGTAAAGCAAAGGCAAAGCAAATGCAAAAGCACAGGGCAGGCAGGGCCAGCCAACAATACATTCCATTTGCTTTCATTTCAGGTGAGCTCAAGCTAAACAAAGGCAAAACCAAAAGCACAGGGCAGGTGGGGCCAGGCTACAATACAATCCATTTGCTTTCATTTCAGGTGATGTCCAGCAAAGCAAAGGTAAACCAAAAGCAAAAGCACAGGGCAGGCCAAACAACTCATTTCATTTCATTTCCATTTCAATTTCAAGCACAGGGCAGGCCAAACAACTCGTTTCATTTCATTAAGGGCTAACAAATCATTTATTGTAAGTACATTAAGGATTAACAAATCATCATTCATTGCATGCACATTGCTGGCTAACAAATCATTTATTGCAAGCACATTAAGGGTTATCAAATCATCATTCATTGAAAGCACATTGCTGGCTAACAAATCATTTGTTGCAAGCACATAAAGGGTTAACCACATAAAGCACATAACCAATTAAGGCATATAACCAAATAAAGCACATAAAGGGCAGACACACAGTTCAGTAGACTCACAGTTCAGTAGACTCACAGTTCAGTAGACTCACAGTTGTGGCCTCTCCCTCGCGATCTTCCAGAGTGACTGAGTCACGTCCAGGCATCCGGGGTTTTATAGTTGTGGTGATTGACAGACGAGAGGACCCATCAGCTGATCTCAAGATTTTTTAAACATTCATAACCTTTTTATTTTTCATCGATCAGAAAAATCTTCGGGGCTGCCTCAGCGGAGGAGGACTGTGAGTAAGATGGCCAAAGATCATAGTGATATATGGTAGCCTATTTTTCTAAAATCATTATACAGCGCAGACAGGAAGTGGTCAAGATGAGACTTTTAGTTATATAGAGGAGCCAAAGCAGGTAGGTGGGACTATTGTAGATTGGATCAGTTGGTCAGTGTGAACAAGTTGGACCAAAGGGGTGTTTCCACACTGTATCACTCTACGATCAGCCATGATCATATTGAATGGCGGTGCAGGCTCGAAGGGCCGAATGGCCTACTCCTGCACCTATTTTCTATGTATCTATGTATCTATGTACGACTCAATGATTTAGAACTCACTGCTTTTGAACGTCATAAGAATTGAATCAATCACCTTCAAATAGGAATTGAATAGGCAAATTTATAGAGACCGGTCCTCGGGAATGGGACTGACTGCATTATATTAGGACAAGATACAACAGGTCAGGTAACATCTGTGGAGGGAAATGAAAAGATGATATTTCGGGTCAGGGCCCTTCACTTGACTGACGGAGTATTGGGTAGATAGCTGGTAGAAAGAGGTGAGGGGAAAGGTTAGGGCAACAGCTAACAAATTAAAGGTTGATCTAGGTGAGGTGGGGTTGACCTCAGCAGCAGCCAATTGGATTCTTATCATGGATCCTGGTTCTCTCCTACCTGAATGTGACCTGTCAGATTCATAGCACCGTCAGCCAGCATGATTGGATGGTAACATTAAACCAATGCATGCTCGATGATGCTCTGTGTATTACAGTATGACGCCAATGATCAATTACAGTATATCGACTATGCTGTAACTAATTTGAGACGTGCTGCTGCTATCATAAAACACATTTGGTGCTGATGTATTTCTAGGTAATAGCTTCTATCATTCTGTTTATGTCTTTAATCATCTTATGTTGAGTTAGATCAAGGCCTTAATCATCAAAAAATACAAGCTTGATACAGTATATACAATCTGTGCTTATAAATGTCTTTATCTGCATCGTTCTGAAAAACCTGTTGGACACCTCCTCCAAGCAAAATATATGCTTCCTGTTGTGTTATGCACAGAACAGAAAGAAACAGATTGTTTTCCAATCCTCTCTAAATTAAGTTTTCTATCTCCTCTGATTGTAAATATAAAGAAGATTGTACTATTTGTATTCTTTCCCCAAATTTTGCATCATAAAGTATTCCTGAGAATAATTTGACTGATTGAGATTAGAAACAATATTTATTGACTACAGAGGCTAAAAATCCTAGAATCATAAAGCATAGAAACAGATCCTTCGGCCCAACTTCTCCATGCCGACAAAAGTGCCCCATCTACTGTATGCTAGTCACACATGCCCATGTTTGGTCCATATCCCTCCAAAACGTTTCTATCCATGTGCCTGTTCAAATGTCTTTTAAATGTCATTACATTGTCTTCCCCCACTACCTCCTCTGAGAATTTGTTCCATATACTCACGACCCTCTCTGTGTAAAAGTTACTCCTCAGGTTCCTATCACCCTACCTATTCCCCTTATGATTTTATATACCTCTATAGGATCACCCCTCACCTCCTGCACTCCAAGAAAGAAAGTTCTAGCCTCGAGCCTCTCCCCAAGATCAGGCCCTCAAATCCTGCACTCTTTCCAGCTTAATGGCATTCTTCCTATAGTACGATTACCAAAACTGAACACAATACTCCAAAGGCGGCCTTACCGATATCTTATAGAACTGTAACATAAAGTCCCAATTTCTATACTCAATACCCTGAGTATTGACGGGCAACATATCAAAGGTCTTCTTTGCCACTCCATTAGCCACCCCTCAGCCCAGTTGACCAAGAACCTGATTTCATTTTTGATAACCATCTTCACTATCTATGATACCACCCATTTTAGTGCCATTTCCATCTTCAAACTTACTAATCCTGTGTTGTACATTTTCATCCAATATGATATAAATTACAAACAGCAATGGGCCCAGCACTCATCCCCAAGTCACACTTATTGTCACGGTCCTCCAGTCCAAAAAACAACTTTCCACCATCACCCTCTGCTTCCTTCCATGAAACCAGTTCTCTATCCAGTCAGTGAGCTCTCCCTGGAACCCATGCAATCTAACCTTCCAGAGCAGCCTACCATGTGGAACCTTATCAGAGGCCTTTCTGAAGTCCCTGTAGACTCTATCCTATAGCTTTGCCCTAGTGAACATTTTTGGTTAATTCTTCATTGTTATCCGATGACTATTACTTTGCTTCCTTAACAATCAGAGTTTTTTGTTTAGCGATTTAGAAATTTACTAAATGTGTATGTCTATAATAATAGAAATACTGCCATGTATATTTACAGCAGGTAACTCAAACCATTGGAGAGGTATTATCAATGTATCCGCAAAATCATTCAAATCCACTGGAATTCCCTCCAACTTAAAGCAGACTTACCTCAGGATCCTCTCCCAAGCCAACATCCAAGCATTCAGTTTGGCCCAATAGGCTGGTCACATCATTTCTAGGTCAGCATCAAACTCCTAAACTTATTGTGGAGGCCAAGTCACTGGATGGATTTAAGAGAGAGTTAGATAGAGCTCTAGGGGCTAGTGGAGTCAAGGGATATGGGGAGAAGGCAGGCATGGGTTATTGATAGGGGACGATCAGCCATGATCACAATGAATGGCCTCCTCCTGCACCTATTTTCGATGTTTCTATGTAACTCGGTGACAAGTAGAATGGATACAGGATGAGCCAATATAGTGCATTTGTACGTCCAGAAGACATTCAATGACTGATGGCTGCACAAGAGCACACAGGGTTGAAGGTGGATGAATCGCTTGTGGATGACTATCAGCTGGAACTTGGGCAGATGTGCCGATGGAGAGTGGATGGGAATGTGGGTACGTGGGTGGGTGGATGGATGGAATGTGAGCAGGTTTTCAGATAGAGAGTGGATGGGAACATAGGCAGGGATGTGGATGGAATGTGGCCAGGAACATGGGTTGGTGTGTGGATGGTTCAGAAATGGAATATGAGCTGATGTGCAGATGGAGACTGGACAGGAAGGTGGGCTGGTGTATGGATGGGGGGGGGGGGGGGCTGAATATGGCTGGAAACAGGAATCAGGATGTCAGAATCTGGCTGTGAATGAGGGCAAGTGTATGGATGGGAGTGGGGGCAACTATACCATCAGGAATGGGGACCAGAGCATGCTGGAATTGGGAGCATGGACCAAAATGTAAATGGTACTGTGGTATTGAAATCTGAGAGTTTTATTATACCCAGGGTCAGAAAGTGTGGGCAGATGTGTTCAGAAAGCCAGGAGATGTAACGGCTGAAGAGAGAAGATCTGGTGGACACTCAAAGGTTAGAGAGAGAGGAAAAACAAAGGGAAAACAAAGGGACGCATTAAAGATGTGAATGGAGTTCACTGCTGTAGTTGAAACTTCAAACCAAACAACAATATTGGAAATCCCAGAAGATCAGTCTAAGTCGCACTAGCTTCTCATTTTCACCCTACGAACAGCTTAAAATGGCCTGTTTCCTTTATCATCGCTACTTTTTTGCATATCTTTAATTCCTTGTTCTTTATCTCTCCACATCACTGTCTATATCTCTCGTTTCCCTTATCCCTAACCAGTCTGAAGAAGTGTTTCGACCCGAAACGTCACCCATTTTTTCTCTCCAGAGATGCTGCCTGTCCAACTGAGTTACTCCAGCTTTTTGTGTCTATCCTACTTATTGACTATCACTTTGCCTTCAACAGCATTATTCCAACCAAACTCATCGCCATACTCCTGGACCCAGGCCTCAGCAACCCCTCTGCAACTTTAACCTTAACTTCCTGACCCAAAGACCACAATCAGTAAGGATAGGTGACAAAACATCCTCCTCAATAATTCTCAATACCAGTGCCCCACATTGCTGTATTTCAGCCCCTTACACTATTCTCAGAGCTGTGTGGCCAATTTCTGCCCTAGTTCCATTTAGAAGTTTCCAGATGGCACCACTATAGTGGGCTGGATCTTGAACAATGATGAGAAAGTACAGGAAGGAGATCGAGAGCATAGTAGCATGATGTCAAGACAACAACCTCTTCCACAGTGTCAATGAAATTGAGGAGCTGGTCATCAACTTCAAGAAGCGGGGTGGAGTACCAGTCAAGCTGTGTCAATGTTGCTGTAGTGGTAATAGTTGAGTTCCTAGGTGTAAAGATCACCAACAATTTGACCTGGACCAACTACACTGAAGATAAGGCCAAGAAAACACACTAACACCTCTACTTTCTATTTAGGTAAATTAAATTTGCCATCTTCCCAATGATTCAGCCCAGTCCAACTTGCAAACCTGCCTCCACCACCCTCACTCCATCTGCTGTTCATACTGCCTCAGGGGAAAAATGCCAACATAATCAAGGACCACTCACACCCTAGTCATTCCCTCTTCTCTCCTCTTCAGTCAGGCAGAGGATACCAAAGCTTGAAAGCACATATCGCCAGATTCAAGAACAGCTTCTTCCCCATTGTTATCAGACGTTTCCGATCTCCCAATTTAACGTTGTGCAAATTGCACTTATTTAATGCACCTTCTCTGCAGCTACAACACTATATACATACTCGATTGTAATCATGTATCTGTACACTGTGGATGTCTCAATTGTAATCATATATAGTCTTTCCACAACAAAAGCTTTTCATTGTACCTCGGTACATGTGACAAGAAACTAAACTATATTCTGCATCCTAATTCCTTTCTCTTTGTGAACTGCCTGTGGTATTTATGTTTAGTATGATTGTACTCATATGATATTCATCTAGCTATTACACAAAACTAAGTTTTTCACTGTATCTCTCATTACACGTAACAATAATAAACTAATACCAATATGTAAGTTGCCTTTCCTTGAAAATAGTAAAAACTAGTCAATAATTTTGTACGGGAATGTTTCTGTGCACAACCTAATTCTCCAGGGGTCAGATTCACCTTTAGTCACTGATACTGAATATATGTGCATTGAAATTAGTGGAGCAAATACACAGTTGATACTCACTTTTATGTGTACTGCCAGAGACCAGAATGTACCTTTCCCCCATTGAATTCAACCCAAGAAGGTCTGCAGGCACTAATAAAGGCCTACAGATCTACTAATGAAGGTCACCAAGCAGGTCTACGCAATGTTCTCACAGCCTGTGACAACGTCATCTTTCATTCATATGGAACCCAGACACTCACATGTCAGCAACACGCTCAGCAAGTACATGACCACTGAATTATTTGCTGTATTTAGCAGGTCAAGCAGCATAAGGGAAGGGAATGGACAGGTGACATTCTGGGACGGGATCCTTCTTCAGACCCGAATCATCACCTGTCCATTCTCTCCTCAGATGCTACCTGAGTTCCTCCATCAATTTGTATTTTGCTCAAGATTCCAGCATCTGCAGACTCCTGTGTCTTTATTTGCTGTATTTGTTGCTCGTGGGCACACAACAGCCACAGACTGCCGGTGTGGGATGGGGGGTGAGGGGGTTAATACTGGTGATTTCACACTCATCTGACAAGTATTAATGGTGCCTTCATTCGTGTATTTGGAATTCTATGTTTACGGGAGACCTTCTAGCTTTACAGTGTACTGCTGATGTGTGATTTATTGTGGACTATTATAGCTGCAGTCTTAATTTATTTACCCCGCTGTGCCAGTATAAAGCTGGGCATATTGTTTCTGTCAAGTAATTTGGTGAATGGTATTCACTAATATATTAAATGTAATGTCTGCTACTTTCTCAGCCAGGTTAATCTGTAAATCTCTCTATGGTGCCAGCTGGAGAAAAATAGCAAATATTCTACTGTCAATATCACTGCTGGTTTTGGCGTTTTGATGGATTAATGGCAGATTGTGGTTCATCTGAAGGGGAACATGTGATGTTCTTGGTCAGATGGCAGCTGACACCCATGAGGTCTGGGAAGGATAACAACATGGCCATGCTTGATTCCACACCAGCTTCTCTGCATTTTATCCCATTTGCAGAACCAGAATTTCCCTTGATCTTTTCTCTGACATGCCAGATGGTCTTTTTCTCTTCTGCTGCCAGCTTAGCTCTGCAGACAATCTCCTCGCTGTCTGATTCTGGCTCAACTGCTATTGCCAATATCTATCCCTCAAGCCACACTTCAGAACACATTTTCAGCTTATTGTTATGTTGCTATATGTGGGACTTGGTTGGAGGGCAAATTGGTTGCTGGATTTTGTACGTCATGTCAGTGGCTGAACGATTAGAAAGGCAGCATCCAATGGCATGTTACAATTTGGCAACTTAAGATAATAGGGGTATCAAGCATAATGATCACAATGCTTGTCAGTTACTGAGAACATTTTTTTGCATATCATTTATATGTAACTATCTTCTACACTGTATTTTTCTGGAGAAATTACTGCAGCATGTGCAGTTTCTTGTGTCACTGCTTTTATTGGGAAAAGTTGTAAGTTTCTATGTCCTCCAGTCTCTTAATTGCTTCACTTTCTGGATGAATTGGCTTAGTTTAGTTTAGCTTAGTTTAGTTTAGTTTAGTTTAGAGATACAGCGCGGAAACAGGCCCTTCGGCCTACCGAATCCGCACTAACCAGCGATCCTCGCACATTAACACCACCCTACACACACTAGTCTTGCTGTGATGAGGATGCTAGGAGGCTGCAAGGTGTCTTGGATAGGCTGGGTGAGTGGGCAAATGCATGGCAGATGCAGTATAATGTGGATAAATGTGAGGTTATCCACTTTGGTGGCAAAAACAGGAAAATAGACTATTATCTGAATGGTGGCCGATTAGGAAAAGGGGAGATGCAACGAGACCTGGGTGTCATGGTACACCAGTCATTGAAAGTAGGCATGCAGGTGCAGCAGGCAGTGGAGAAAGCGAATGGTATGTTAGCATTCATAGCAAAAGGATTTGAGTATAGGAGCAGGGAGGTTCTACTGCAGTTGTACAGGGTCTTGGTGAGACCACACCTGGAGTATTGCGTACAGTTTTGGTCTCCAAATCTGAGGAAAGACATTCTTGCCATAGAGGGAGTACAGAGAAGGTTCACCAGACTGATTCCTGGGATGTCAGGACTTTCATATGAAGAAAGACTGGATAGACTCGGCTTGTACTCGCTAGAATTTAGAAGATTGAGGGGGGATCTTATAGAAACTTACAAAATTCTTAAGGGGTTGGACAGGCTAGATGCAAGAAGATTGTTCCCGATGTTGGGGAAGTCCAGGACAAGGGGTCACAGTTTAAGGATAAAGGGGAAATCTTTTAGGACCGAGATGAGAAAAACATTTTTCACACAGAGTGGTGAATCTCTGGAATTCTCTGCCACAGAAGATAGTTGAGGCCAGTTCATTGGCTATATTTAAGAGGGAGTTAGATGTGGCCCTTGTGGCTAAAGGGATCAGGGGGTATGGAGAGGAGGCAGGTACAGGATACTGAGTTGGATGATCAGCCATGATCATATTGAATGGGGGTGAAGGGCCGAATGGCCTACTCCTGCACCTATTTTCTATGTTTCTGTTTACTAGGGGCAATTTGCATTTATACCAAGCCAATTAACCTACAAACCTGTATGTCGTTGGAGTGTGGGAGGAAACCAAAGATCTCGGAGAAAACCCACGCAGTCACGGGGAGAAGGTACTAACTCCGTACAGACAGCACCCGTAGTCGGGATCGATCCCGGGTCTCCGGTGCTGCAAGCGCTGTAAGGCAGCAACTCTACCACTGCGCCACCATGTGGTTCTTTGCTGAGCCATAGACTACGGCACAGCGGTTCTTTGTCGAGCCATAGACTGTTTGCCGTGAGCCATGTGACCCACCCCTCTAGCTCATAGGCTGACTTGTTGCTGTTGATAACTATGTTCAAATGTTCAAATATTGCAAAACAAAAACAAAATACTGGAAAAGCTCAGTATATCAGGCAGCATCTGTGGAAAGAGAGACCTGTGTTAAATTTCAGGTTTGCAACTCTTTGCCAGAATTGGGAAAGAAAGAAATACAAGTTGGTTTTCGGACTAACTTTGCCTAACTAAATGATAACTTTGCCCCACCTCTCCCTCTTTTGCAGCTTTATCCCCCCACTCCATCAGAACCGAAACGTCGTATGTCCATTTCCCTCCGCAGATGCTGCATAGTACCTTCAGCACTTTGTATTTTGTGTAGGTTAGTTTCTGTCGGAGAGAAGGTGGGGGAGGAATGTGTAGCATAAAAATAATGTCTGAGATAAAATGAGTCCAAATGGCTTCATTACAATGCATTAAACATCTTGGTCTGAGAAATGAGTTGTTAATGGTAAGGTGGTGGGACTTGCCCAAGAGGCTAGACAAATGAGTTGGATGAGTAAAACTAGGGCCACATAACAGAAAAACAGAAAATTGAAAATGTTGTTAACACTTAATGCATTTATACAGTACATATAGAGAAAGAAACAATTAATGATTTAAGTTATAGAATGAATCCATAATGATGGCACTTATTCTCATGGAATCTCCTATTAGTATAATCCACAACTCTACGTACCTCAACACCACCTATTAATACTTTTCTCCCCATGCCAGAGTTTGATGCAGTAATGATTAATCTCATCCATAGATGTGACCAGTCCCAACCCAAATTCTCTGCTGAGAAAATGTAGGAAGGAACTTTAGATGTTGGTTGACACCGAAGATAGACACAAAATGCTAGAGGAACTCAGCGGGTCAGGCAGCATCTCTGGAGAAAAGCAACAGGTGACATTTTGGGTCGAGACACATCTATTCCTTTTCTTCAGAGATGCTGCCTAACCCGCTGAGTTATTCCAGCATTTTGTGTCTATCCTGTCAAGAAAGTACCCACGGGCCAGTACTGGAGATTTCCAGACAATAGGATAACATTTACATTCATCAGTGCTTAAAAAACACAGGTCATCAATCAAACTGATATCATGGGAGTGAAGAACAGACTGATTATTTTGGTTCTATTAACAACTGAATAATTGAATTGACTGTAGACAAAAGTGCTGGAGAAACTCAGCGGGTGAGGCAGTATCTATGGAGCAAAGGAAATAGGCAACGTTTCGGGCCAAAACCCTTCTTCAGACTGATGCTCTCTCCACAGATGCTGCTTGGCCTGCTAAGTATTTTCATCATTTTCTGTTTTTATTTCAAAATTATAGGCTCTACAACATTTCTATTTTTGTAGAAACATTCATTTTGCAATGTATTATGTCTCATAATTTAATTTTTTTTATCCATCTCTGCATCGAACTAGAACTACCTCATAATATGAAATTATTAAAAACTTCATTTCTGCTATTATAAAATTGCAAAGATTCACTGGTGGAACCATGAAGTACAATATGAGGACCTGAACATTAAAGTGTCCTTTTCTGTGACTGTGACTGGAAAATGCACCAGCTGCAACAGACCCATTTAGGAAAACATTGCATATATTGACATGCCACATTGTACAAGCTCTCCTGCTGTCACTGACATCTACTAAAAAAGGCAATTACATGTAATTGCAGGTATTTACATGTTTACTAGTGCACATCCCACGGATGATCGAGCCAGGAAGATAAGAAAGAGAGAGAAGGAATAACTATATTTTCAAATTTAATTTTCTGCCATTAATCATCTTATGACCCATATTTATACATAATGCAGAAGTGTATGTATTTGTGTCACACCTTTCATTGTGAGACATGCAGGCATTTTACAACCAATTAAATACTAATAAGCCTCTACGAATAGGCCTCTGCTTCCTTAGAAAGCTTAGTAGGTTCGGCATGTCCCCTACAACACGCACCAACTTCTACACAGGTACCATAGAAAGCATTTTATCAGGATACATCACAGTTTGGTTTGGGAACAGCTCCATCCAAGACCGCAAGAAATTGCAGCGAACTGTGGACGCAGCCCAGACCATCACACAAACCAACCTCCCGCCCATTAACCCCATTTAAACCTCAAGCTGCCTCGGCAAGGCCTGCACCATAATCAAGCACAGGTCACACCCTGGCCACTCCCTCTTCTCCTCTCTCCCATCAGGCAAAAGGTATAGAAGTGTGAAAATACACACCACCAGATTCAGGGACAGTTTCTTCCCGGCTGTTATCAGGCAATTGAATCATCCTACCACAACCAGAGAGCATTGCTAAACTACTTTCAACCTTTTTGGTGACCATCGGTCTATCCTTGATCGGACTTTGAAGGTGGACAAAAGTGCTGGAGAAACTCAGCGGGTGCGGCAGCATCTATAGAGCGAAGGAAATAGGCAACGTTTCAGGCCGAAACCCTTCTTCAGGTGATCGGACTTGATCGGACTTTGCTGGCTTTACCTTGCACTAAATGTTATTCCCTTATCATGTATCTATACACTGTAAACGACTCGACTGTAATCATGTATAGTCTTTCTGCTGACTGGATATCACACAACAAAAGCTTTTCACTGTACCTCTGTACACGTGACAATAAACTAAGCTGAACTGAACTAAGTAGTCTTGAGAGGACACAAAGTGCTGGAGTAACACAGTGGGCCAGGCAGTATTCCTGGAGAACATGAATAGGTGACGTTTCAGGTCGAGACCATTCTTCAGGCTGATTGTAGGGGGGAGAAGAAAGCTGGAAAAGAGGCAGGACTTGCATAGCAGGTAATAGATCAACACAGGTGAGGGAGGGGAGTTTTGATAGGCAGCTGGTTTGAACAAAGGCCAAAGATAACCAGGTAAGGAAGGTGTGAGAGGTTTGAAGAATTATAGATTGTAAAGCTAGTGGGAGAAAATTGGCAGGAGGGTGGGATGAGTGGAGGGGGAAAATAGGTGGGAGTCCAGGTGGGACACAAGGGAGGGAAGGATGTTGGGGCATTGGAGGAGAAAGAGGATTTGGGGGTGGGGGTGGGGGGTGGGGGGGGGGGGGTGGGGGGTGGGGGGGGGGGGGGGGGGGGTGGGTTGAGAGGTACCTAAAAGTAGAGAATTCAATGTTCATACCTCATTTTCCACTTGGGTAGCTTACAACTCAACAGTATGACAGTTGAATTCTCCAATTTTAGGAAACTTCTCAACCCATCTCCCAACCCTCTTTCTCCCCCAACCCCCCCTTCCTTCCACCATGCCCCACTTGGACTCACACCTATTTCTCTTTTCCAGCTTTCTTCTCCACCCCCCCCCCCACCCGCACCCCCAGCCTGAAAAGTCTCCTATCCATGTTCTGCAGGGATGCTGCCTGACCCGCTGAGTTACTCCAGCACTTTGTGTCCTTTTGTGTAACCAGCGTCTGTAGTTCTGTGTTTCTACAGGTACTCTTGAGACATGGTCACCGTTGATATGTGGAAAACTAAGCAGCGAACTTGTGCACAGCACGCTCTCTTACAAGAAAAGATCTAATGATATTAATATATTGTGATAGTGGCCAGGAATGCAAGCGGGCAGGATCCAGAATGCATTGCCTGATGGAGACAGGCTCAATGGTGATTCACAAATGGTGATGGAAAGAAAAACATTGCACAGTTGTTGGGAAAGGGAGGGGTGTGTGATTAAATGAATTGCTACTGCAGACAGTGCAGATTCAAATGGCTCCTTCAGTGCTGTTATCATTCAAAAGTAAATCACAATATGTTATGGAGATACAATCCTATTTGTTTTTATTTGTAAGACAAAACGATTGAAGAGTTGTGAATTGTGAAGTTAGAAGTATGAATATAGGTGGATGAAGGAGGAGAGGGGAGAAATAGGTGTGAATCCAGCTGGGGCACAGGGGAAAGGGGGTGAAGAAAAGGGGGGGGGGCAATGTGGGGAGAAAGAGGGAAATGAAGTGTTCTGCATGTGGTCTCATTCTGGCAACAAAGGAGGCTCAGGACAGAAAGGTCAGTAGGGGAATAGGAAGTGTTAAAATCTTTAGTAGCTGGGAGATCCAGCAGGCCTTGCTGGACTAAGCACAAGTGTTTGGCGAGACAGTGGCCGAGTCTATGCTTGGTTTCACCGATGTACAGGAGGCCAAACGAGAACATCGGGAGGCATAGATAGGATAATCATTCTGAACCTTTTTCCTAGTATGGAAATGTCAAAGATTAGCGGGCACAGCTGTAAAATGAGAGGGGGGGGGGGGGGGCAAAGTTTAAGATGTGAATGGCAAGATTTTGCACAGAGAGTGGTGGGTGCCTGAAACGCACTGCTTGGGGTGGTGCTGGAGACGTATACGATAGCGGCATTTAAGAGGCTTTTGGAAAGGTTCATGGACATACAGGGAATGGAAGAATATGGAATATGTACAGGCAGAGGAGATTTATTTGACTTGGCATCATGTTTAGCATGGACATTGTGGGCCAAAAAGCCTGTTCCTGTGTTGCACTATTCTATGTAGAAACAAAGAACTGCAGATGCTGTTTTTTTTTTTAAATGACACAAAGTACAGTAAGTTCTATGGTACCCCCTGTTCTCACGGTATGTCCTAAATGGATCTGTGAATTGCTGTGGCATAATTTCTACTTCCTTATACAGACATTCTCCGACTTACGTAAGGGCTATGTCTCGTGAACCCTTGCGTAAGTCGCATATTATGTAAATCGGAAACGGTAGTGCTACGGCGTGCGTGTAAATTTACTATTTGAGACAGAGACCATGCAGTAGGGCTCCAATGCAGAGACAACGTGGGAGCTCTGACGTGGACACCACGGGGAAGCTCCAAGGTGGAGACCACTTGGGAGCTTTGACACGGAAAACACAGAGGAGCTCCAACGTGGAGACCACATGTCGGTCAGTGGGCTAAAAGATTGCTTATGTAAGTGGGAATCTATGTAAGTCGCCTATTATGTATAAAATCATGAGAGGAATAGATCGGGTAGATGCACAGAGTCTCTTGCCCAGAGTAGGCGAATCGAGGACCAGAGGACACAGGTTTAAGATGAAGGGGAAAAGATTTAATAGGAATCTGAAGGGTAACTTTTTCACAGAAAGGTTGGTGGGTATATGGAACAAGCTGCCAGAGGAGGTTGTTGAGAAAGGGACTATCCCAACATATAAGAAACAGTTAGACAGGTACATGGATAGGACAGGTTTGGAGGGATATGTAGCAAACCCGGGCAGGTAAGGCAGCTGGGACATGTTGGCCGGTATGGGCAAGTTGTGCCAAAGGGCATGTTTCCACACTGTATCACTCTATGACTCTATGTAAATTGGGTGATGCCTGTACTTGAGTTCCATTTACTTCTAAAGGACTTCTGAGCTATTTTCCTTACCGCTCCATGACATTTTAATGATCTACTGTATGTATAGTGCACCTCCTAAGTCACTTTGTGTCATATTTGCTTATGGGAAGTGAATGTTGCTGACAATACCTGTGCTTGTTCTATGTCACTAATTGTTCCTAGAGTTTATTGACAAGCATGGCAGAGTACAATCAAGAGTCAAATTTCAACCATGCTGGTGGATCTTTCATTCTCCAATGGGCTTTCTGACTCAGATGAAGTTTTAATGACAATCAAGTAATTTCATGGTTACTATTACTGATAGCAGATTCATTTCAATCCTCTAGCTGCTGCACACAGATTCAATCTCAAGTGTCCATATTAATAACCCAGACCTTCACATATTAGCTACTATGCTACCAATTCCCATCGGACTTCCATTGCTTTTTATGAAAATCATTAGTTAGCCTAAAGATGTGCTGCAAAATTGAGCCTATCTGTTAACTGCAAAGAAGCTGAATGATGGGTAAAGAGTATTTCATAAGCTGTATTTTTAAAGCTGCTAAATTAATTGCTCAAGTCTTAATGACCTTGTGTTAGATTCACTTAACCTTACATTTCACTCCAAAGATTTAGCTACATTTTACAGTAAAAAACATCAATCAGAAATACAGATTATAAAGCAGACTGAAGAATGATTAGCATGATTATATGCCTATTGTAGATGTTCTAATATTCTTATTACTATATTAACCAAACAGCATGACTCAATCAGCAAAGCCCATTTAATTGAAGAATAGTGCTAGGAAATTGGTAGATGATGACATTTATTCCAAACTGTAAAAAAAGATTGATTCTGTGGGAAAAAAATCCGTTAGTTATGCATCCATTGTGCACAAAATATTGTTATCCATCATAAACAAAGCAATTCATATGCATCTGATAAAAATAGAATTCATGCATTCAAACCAACATGAAAATAATAATTGTAAGACATAATCAATAATTTATTGTTATTCTTTAGGAGTATTGAGAATGCACAAATAAAAGTAATGTGGTCAACACTGTACATATTGTAATCAGATGTATGATGGAATACTCTCCACTTGCCTGGATGAGTGCCATTCCAGCAAAATGTAAATAGTTCAACACCACCTCATTTCATTGATATCTTAAAACTTTATTATCTCTAATAGCAAGACCCTTAACAGCATACATGCCGAGAGGGATCTTGGGGCTCAAGTCCATCTCGCCCGACAGCGGCAACAAAGCTAGAGGCTTGATTGCCTCTATCCTCAATCATGTATAGTCTTTTCATTGGCTGGATAACAGCAAAAAGTAAACGTGACAATAATAAAATAAAATAAAAATAAAACTAAACTAAGGGTAATAAAGAAGGTGACACTTGCCTTCATCGGTCACGTTTTAGGAGTCAGGAAGTCATGTTGCAGCTTTATAAAACTGGTTAGGCTGCATTTGAAGTGTTGTGTGCGGGTTTGGCCCCATTACAGGAGTAATCAAGGCTTTGGAAAGGGTGCAGAAGAGAAGAGGTTTACCAGGATGCTGCCTGGACTAGAAGGTATCAGTATTGGACAAACTTGGATTGTTTTCTCCCAAGCATCAGAGGTTGAGGGTGAAACCTGATGGAGGCATATAAAATTATGAAAGGCATAGATAGGATAGACATTCAGAACATTCTTTCCCAGTGTAGAAATATCAAAGGGTAGAGACCATAGCTTTAAGGTCAGAAAGAGAATGTCTTAAACGGGATTTGACGGACAAATTTATTTACACAAAGAGTAATAGATGCCGGGAATGTGCTTTCAGGGGTGGTGATGGAAGCAGCCAGGGATGGTGATGGTGTTTAAGAGGCTTTTAGATAGGCATGTGGATATGCACGGGATGGAATGATATGGATCATGTGCAGGCAGAGGAGATTAACGTAGCATCATGATTAGCACAGAAATTGTGCGCGGAAGAACATTCCTATACTGTAATGTTCTATGTACTGTTCTTATAAGCTCATAAATCATAGGAGCAGAATTAGGCCATTCAGTCTATTGAGTCTAAGCCTTTCAATCATGGCTGTTCTATCTTTCCCTCACAACCCCATTCTCCTATATTTTCCCCATAACCTTGACACAATTACTAATCAAAAATCTGTCAAACTCTGCCCTAAAAATACCCAATGACATGGCCTCCACAGCCATCTGTGCCAAAGAATTCCACAGATTCACCACCCTCTGACTAAATCAATTCCTTATCATCACCTTTCTAAAGGTATGTCCTTTTATTCTGAGGTTATGCCCTCCGGTTCTAGACTCTTCCACTAGTGGAAACATCCTCTCCACATCCACTCTATCCACGCCTTTCACTATTCGATAAGTTTCAACAAGGTCCCTCCTCATCGTTTTAAACTCCAATTAATACAGGCCCTGTGCCATAAAATGCTCATCATACGTTCTGTATTCTATGCACTACTGACGCACCGTGGCTGCGGTGCATACCAGCGACAAAATACAATTACCCAGACTAATCCGTCAATACCTGACAAATTGCAGCTTCTACCACCAAGAAGGATAAGAGCTTCGGACACATGGGAACACCACCTCATGCATGTTCTCCTTGAAGTCGCACATGCTGACTTGCAAGTATATTGTTCCATCGTTGATGGATCAAAATCCTAGAATTCCTTCCTTTGTGGCATTCTGGGATTGTATTCATGAGACGGTCTGCAGAGGTTCAAAAAGGTGATTTAACAATTCCTTATTAAGGATGGGCAATAAATGCTGGCCTTGCCAGCAGTTCCCATATCAATGTATACACAAGAATACCTTTTTTAATTAAAATGTTTTAATAGAGCATCATAGCTCAAATGAGATAATGAAGCAAGCAAAGAAACAAAATGGAAGATAAATGCCACATATTCCCTTATACATTGCTCCTTGGCAGTGTATGCTCTGGAGCATATTTGTGAAAGTTAGCTGGTTAAGTAGTTTAGGTAAATGGGATGTTTCAAGAAGACAGAGTTCTGGCTCATTAGGAGTAAACAGCATCTTTCTGGGGTTTCAAAATAAATGATAATGCGAAGGCGAAGCCCAGTTTATAATCCCTCCATTCTGACTGGCTGTTGGGCAGCCCTTCCTTGCCCTCCTCAAAGTTCCTGCGGCTTCCTGTTTCAAATTTATAATTTTTTTCCTTAAAAATAGCAATGATTTTTCCCAACCATTTCCGATGTTGATAAAATCTACTTTTCAAAACTTAATCTCATCCATTTTAAAATTCCCCAATAAGCAGCACCTCTGACAGTGTGGCACTCTCTCAATGCTCAACTGCAGTGGCACATGAGAGTATTGAACTCTCTCCTCTGGAATTCAAGTTGGTACCCCAGTGGCTGACTCCAATAACTAGTGTTTACAGCAGCAATACTATTGAAGCATTTGCTGAGGTTTAGTGTAGCTTTTCCATCCCTACTGTCACCTGCCATGACCCCCTTCCCCTTGTCAAGGGGAGCTGGTGTGAATTGTGGAATCTGAAGTGGTGTTGTGGTAATGATTAGCCCATTTATTCAGGTGGGCTGTGGTAATGGCCCTTTTGTTAACAGATTAAAGCAATTTAGAACTGAGATTAAAAAAATACATAAGGCTGAATAGCTGAAACTTTGGGGTGGGTATCAATCTAAGTAATAAAAATAAGCTATTGTCTATCACTTACAGGAAAAGATAGACCAGTGGTTGGTTTGCATAATTACATCTTCGCAAGGTACTCTCAACCCACAATTCTATTTCGACTCTGGAATTAGTTTGATAGGGGTCCAAGAAAAATAGCATTAGCACTGAGCTGATTCTTCAATGGTTCCAGTAAAAAAAGGGCAACTATTGCCAACAGTATTGTGTCGAGAGCAATAATCCTGGAATTAAAATGTCTTCAGAAACAATTTATTATTAGGAATGGGTTTCTACAGTGACATTTTCTTTCTATTTCCAAAATGTATTTTCTTACAACAAATGATGCCTGACAACCTATTTAGTTCATGCTTGATCATAGCATAATCTCATTAACTCCACCTGCCTAACATATTCCTTACAACCTGTACTCTCACGACCCCTTCAACACCACCCTGATAAGTACTTGTGGTACTTAGATTACTAAATTAACCTACCAACTCATGCCATTTTGAGTAGTGGGAGGAAACCAGAGCACATGGGATACACCACACAGTCAAAGGGAGAAGGGGCAAATATACACATGGGAATCAGGAGTG
Organism: Malacoraja senta; assembly: GCA_038087875.1. Classification (NCBI taxonomy): domain Eukaryota; kingdom Metazoa; phylum Chordata; class Chondrichthyes; order Rajiformes; family Rajidae; genus Malacoraja; species Malacoraja senta. Next base: position 114,231,396 of record CM075978.1, on the reverse strand, counting down.
AACCTGGATTCCTGGTGTTGCACCACTGTGTGTCTCAGTACAGTGTTCTTAATCCTCTTGTCAATTGGAATAGAAGGAATCCTAAAATCAAACTAAGCCTCAGCTGATTGCTAAATCCCAGGGCAGATGTTTTTTTTAAGTGCATTTTCACAACTGATTTCAAAACCCAAAACAATTGATTAATCCAATGAGCTCTGCACATTAACATTCCAAGAGAAGAATGTGTTGGCACCTGAGAATGTATGTGAAAAAAGCTCAGAGCAACACTGGGTAAGGTATGAGATGTAAAAGAGAAAAGAAAGGAAAGAATTGGTATAAGAGAAGGGGCAAGAATGTGAGCGGCTGAAGGCAAAGTTATGTTCCCTTGAATTCTCCCGAATGTTGAATTCATTAGCTGGGTTTATCAGCACCGTGTGTCTATATCACAAAGGAGAAATTATTAAAGTTGACATTTATTCTGAGCATCAGACAGTAGCTTGATTACTACTTCATTAATATTGCAATGTAGTCACTCCTAAAGTTGAGCACAGCGGTCCGTTGAAAGTCGTGAAAGAAAATAAGGGACTACAGTCAACTTGAAATGGTCTGTGGGATGTATAAAGATTACAATAGATGGTATTATCATGTTGGAATAGTAATCTGAGGACAGAATATGTTGCATCTACAAATTATGCGTGATAGATAAAGCAAAATGTTTATAGGAACTCTACAGATATTGAACGCACCCCACAATGTGTTCTTGGATGACAGTCGGTCAAAAAAACTCATGATAAATCATTAATTTGAACCATATTCTTAGTCCTTAATCTTCCAGATAGTTAGCCTAAAGCAAAACGGCCAAGAATGGTCACTTCTGGAAACCCAAGAGCTGCAGAAACTAGAAATCAGAAATAAAAGCAGAAAATACCAAAACACTCAGCAGATCAGACTGCATCTGTGGAAAGAGAGATGATTAACATTTCATGTCTGATCGTCGTCGCGGCTATCCCTCGAGGTCGAGGATGATGGTCTACGTTCCGTTGTTTTTCTGCTCACAGAATGAAGAAGCCTGTGCGTGTGTTTGTTTGATGTGTACTTGATGTTGCACTCCAAGAAGCACACGGTCCTTCACAAATCAATCAACTAATTCCAATGGCAAGGAAACCAAGACGATTGGAGCTGATAGATCTGTTGCAGCCTTCATCCGCCTTCATAGCCGTTGAGTTCAAGATAACTTTGTACGCCTGGTCCGCCGTTGAGATTTTGTTTTCTCTTTTCCCCTTCATCAGAATGGGGGGAAAAAGAAAACAAATTTGGAATACAGGTGAAGAAAAGTTGATGGACAGATGGGTAGAACAAAGGGAATATCTCTGATAGAATGAAACTACATCGTTTAATCTGGTTGCTGGAAACACAACATGCTTCTTTGCTTATGTGTTGCTATGATGGCTGTGGGACATGCCCAGCAGCCAGGCCACACTACACCAACATCTCCGTGAGTATAACCTGCCCACTCAGTTTCCAGCATTTTCTGCTTTATTTCAAGTCTTTTACAAATCACTCTCCAACTGTGAGTAGCGTAATATGTCATGATCTGAACTGCAATGGTTGCTCTTCTATAAATTTATGGGAATTGCAACTGCATTGTCACCACACCCAGGGCAAATACTTTCAGATTTCAATGAACAGCTGAGTGGCTGCTATTAATTAGATCTGCTCCCTTTAAAAATTTGATTAATTGGCATTTTCAATGCAGCACCAGAAATGTATTAAATCAGTGTGGAGTCCAGAAATGTATAAATCAATTTGATGGCAATACATGAATTCACTTGACTCAATACTCCATCTAAACCAAGTAATAACGAGCCAACATCAAAATCTTCCCTTTAATTGTAATTCTTTAAATGCTTCACAGCTGGGATATCCATTCAATCACAATAAGCCTGCCTTAAACACACGCAATTCTTCCAGAAAGTAAAATCCATATGCTGAGATCTCTGGCTACTTTTGAAACTGCAGGGAAATACAAAGCAGATGGGTAGCATTTTAATGTTTAATACTTTAAATTTTGAGGGAAAATCCCTGCAAATCCCCCTCAGAGCTCCATTTTTGCAGAAATGTGCCTTTCAGCATGATCTTCATTTGCTCCCTTCCTGTATTAGAGTGATAGCTCCACCCAGTGGACACAGGCAGAATCCCATCTTTAACTTCTTATTCCCCAGCAATGCCAGAATTTTCTCCTTTGAGCGCTGTTCCTTTGTTACTCCCTTTATGAAATAAATATGGCAGCGATCTTCATCAGTAATTTCTGTTAACATTGTGGCCAAGTTCCAAACAGCATATGTCCAGATACAGCACTCACAGATTCATTTCCAACAATAGTGCATGATGTAATGTAAATGCTACATTTAAACAATGCAATATCACGGGCTATTCACACAGCAATTTTTTTTTTAAATCCTCAAATCAAAAGCACAACGCATTCTAAATAATTAATTTTATTTTCTTCATCTTAAACATTTCATCATTTTAAGTCAAGTCAAGTCACATTTATTTATGTAGCACATTTAAAAACAACTCTCGTTGGCCAAAGTGCTTTACATAGAAACATAGAAACATAGAAAATAGATGCAGGAGTAGGCCATTCGGCCCTTCGAGCCTGCACCGCCATTTGATATGATCATGGCTGATCATTCAACTCAGTATCCCATCCCTGCCTTCTCTCCATACCCCCTGATCCCTTTAGCCACAAGGGCCACATCTAACTCCCTCTTAAATATAGCCAATGAACTGGCCTCAACTACCTTCTGTGGCAGAGAATTCCACAGATTCACCACTCTCTGTGTGAAAAATGATTTCCTCATCTCGGTCCTAAAAGTCTTCCCTCTTATCCTTAAACTGTGACCCCTAGTTCTGGACTTCCCCAACATCGGGAATAATCTTCCTGCATCTAGCCTGTCCAACCCCTTAAGAATTTTGTAAGTTTCTATAAGATCCCCCCTCAGTCTTCTGAATTCCAACGTGTACAAGCCGAGTCTATCCAGTCTTTCCTCATATGAAAGTCCTGCCATCCCAGGAATCAGTCTAGTGAACCTTCTCTGTACTCCCTCTATGGCAAGAATGTCTTTCCTCAGATTAGGAGAACAAAACTGTACGCAATACTCCAGGTGTGGTCTCACCAAGACCCTGTACAACTGCAGTAGAACCTCCCTGCTCTTATTACATTTGTTATAAGAATAGCATAAACAAAACAAACTACATACATATATACATGTAGCTCTCACTCAGAGGATGTCAGGAAAGGCTTGGGAGTATAGATAAGTTTTTAGTCTTGACTTAAAAGAGTCGATGGAGGGGGCAGTTCTGATGGGAAAGGGGATGCTGTTCCACAGTCTAGGGGCTGCAACCGCAAAGGCGCGGTCGCCCCTAGAAATTTTAAGCAGTTTCCAAAGAGAGAAAACTGTGTTGAAACTGCTAGAGAATAAAAACAATTTGAAAGATAAGACAGAAGTTAAAATTCTGCAGGCTTGTTGGTTTAACTCTGCAATTTTAACCCTCCAGCTATATATTGTTCGGAAATTACAGTTTTCAAAGTCACACACCCCCACATTATTGCTAGTGCAACTTTCAATATCAAGAGGAAATATACAATAATGCCCATGACAATCGTTCTGTTTGTGGCTTTTTATATTATTATTTTTCAGAAAGCTAATAAAAAAAGGCCACTTGTAATGCACTTATGTATTCCCATCTGCTTTGGATTTAAAAAATAATTTAAAATGCAACTATATTTCAAAGAATGTTATTCCCTTCTTCAATCCCGCTGATCAACAAAGTCCCAAGGGAGCACCCAGATAATCTCCACCAGGCATCGAAGCTAATGACAACTGCTTTGCTTTTGTGGATGTAGATGACTGAATCTCACTGCAATGACCTATAATTGTCCTTGTCCAGGGCATGCCATTTTGCTGCCACAGCTGCAGAGTGTCTGGGAGGCTGCGATATCGCAGTATTACACTTCAGGCAGCATTCACCTTTATGATGAATTGCAAGAGATTTCTGATTGGATTTGTTTCTGTCAAGGAGGAACAAAGGGGCCTGGATGATTGCTTTAGCTGCTAATGTTGGGGGTAGGGATGGTGATAGAGCCAAGGGGTGAATATGCTTAACATTATAGTCACGGAATTGAAAAGTCACAGGCAACTTGGCTCTGAATCGTAACATCAAGCTGTCTTTTCCTGGTGGATCTAATGGATCTTTCCATATTTTAATGATTTGGGCTTCAAACCTGTGCATTCTAAGCATAGTTCAAATGAATTGTTCCTTTTTAAAAAAAATGAGTCCTTGTTTATTACAATACTTGCTGCAATATTTTTTATATCTTACAGTACAGGTCATATTTCAGTTTTGCTCCCAATTTTGTGCCTGCTAAACACTCTTCAAACTTGGCATCCATCTCTCGACTTTGTTCTTCTGTGAAAAGATTTCTCCAATCACCCACCACACCTACATTTAAAACAAATTTAAATTGATTAAATGCAATGTTCAGCCAAATAAATAGAATTGTTGTCTGGTTCCCTCAGAGCAGCTTAAATGGATGGGTTTAGATAGGGAGAGTGCTGTTTTGCGCACCAATGTGACACTGGCAAAAAGTGCCATTGTTTTGACTTAAGTAAAGTAGGTGAAGTATCCTTTATTGTCATTCAGACATTTCAGTCTGAACAAAATTGTATACCTTGCAGTCATAACATAGAATAGTAAGATTAAATGAGAACTTACCTAAGTTTGAAGTTTGATCTTTATTTTATGAGGAGTTACGTAGGTGATTACGTGAAGAAACCCGCCAGTGCGCCTGCGCGTCAATCTTCAAAGCAGCGGTGTGAAATCACAAAAAACAACAACCGAAGTAATATAGTCTCATAATAAAACGAGTAATACAAGAACTTCCATCTGACCTTTATGATAGAGGGTAGGGTCGTGGTGGGCACGTAATCACCTACGTAACTCCTCATAAAATAAAGATCAAACTTCAAACTTAGGTAAGTTCTCGTTTAATCTTACTATTTTACTTCGGAGTCACGTGAGTGACTACGTGAAGATTTTAAAGCTTTGTGATTTCATGCTGTGGATCAATCCTGGCTTCTCACTGCATAGATTGACTCGGAACGAGAATAATCAATCAAGCATTCATAATAACATTTGTACCACAAATGCAGTAATTCATTTCAATAATGAAATGAATCAGATCCCCTTTAAACCAGAGAATTTACACAGAACTTAAAATAGTTTCTGCAAACAACCCCGTATTAACAATAGGCCGATGGTAAAAAGTTGAAACATCAACTCATTGGACCACCCGGCGGCTGCGAGGATATGGTCGACGGGGACGTCTTTTGCCCTGGCCGCCGACGTTTCTGCTGCCCTAGTCGAGTGAGACGTAAAAACATAAGTGTTAATACCAGCAGCTGTTAAGACTTCTTTTATCCATCTGGAAATAGTCTGTATTGAAACTCTCTTGTGTAGTTTCTTGTGTGTGATCAACAACCCAGTTTCCGTATTCTCAAATTCTTTGTGACCTCAATGTATTGTAATAAATATGTCTTAATACAGAGACATGGATCATTTGGATATGCTGCTAGCATAATTTTAAACCCTGTCACACCTGGCCTAATTTACTTTAGTAGGTCATAGATATAGAATGTAACCTTGTCTTCAGTTACTTCCATACTGTCTATTTGTAATTTTCCAAGTGTTTACACTCGTTGTGCTGTCACTCATGCCATAAGCATGAATACTTTCATACTGAGCTTGACCAAAGGTAAAGACACACTTGATGACCATTCACGAAGTAGTTTCAGTACCACACTTACATCCCAGATTGTCACGTACCTAGGTTTCGGTGGTTTGGAATTAAAGATTCCTTTCATTAGTCTGGAAACAATTGGGTGTGACCCAATTGAGTTTCTTTCTGAATCCAGAACCAAATATGAAGACAATGCACTTCTGGCTGAATTAATTGCACTACAACTCAGACCTTCATCATAATAAGGCATTGTCCCAGAAAAGGCATTCTTAAAACCTGCAAATCAACAAATCCAAACGATCATATAATGGATGTTGTTCCCCTGTACAGGGTGCAGCAATAAATTACTCTTTTTTGGGACTTTCATCAACATTTGTGTTGTTAATTCTAATATCAACGGATACCATGGCTGTGTAGGCCAATCTGGTACTACCAATACCCTTGAAGCAGCATCTTGCCTGATTTTAAGCAAACATTGGCTTATGAGGCAGAAAGGTGGAAATATATATGAAAACATACCACCCCAATGTAGCGAGAAAGCATCAATCGCCACTGCTCCTGGATCTGGTTTCCATGAGACATATCTCGATAGCTGATGATTCAAGTCGATGTCGGTCATTCCAAATCTGATTACTATATCATTGAATACCTCTTGATTCAACATCCATTCTTTATTATCATGGAACTTTTCGTGACTTGGTGTCTGCTATCGTGTTCATTCTACCTGGTAGATAGATAGCTGAAATCCAAATGTTCTTTTCAATACACCAAGACCAAAGTTGATTTAACCATTTCGTCACATGACACCGACTTAATTCCACCCATATCATTAATATAGGCAACTACTGTTGTGTTTATTAATTTGAACTTGAACCTTCCTTTTAGTTGTGTTAGAACCATAAGCTTGGAGTCCATAGAAACCCCCTAAAAGCTCCAAATAGGTAATTCCCCATGTCTGCAGTAACACTAACTTTTCCTGATTCCATCTGCCTCCGCAGCTCCATGTTAAGTCAGTTGCATCCCATCCTAGTGCACTGGCATCAGTTTGTAATATCATGGAATGTTGTTCAATCAGCATTTTGCCTGAACTGCTTGAGACATGTAGAATCCACCACTGCAGCTTAGAAACAGCATTTGTTGTTACTTGCATGGTTCTATCAAAATGACCAGCATTTACTCTCAGTGCCTGTTCTTTGATTCTCTGCAGCTGTTGATAATGTAATGGTCCATACTGGACTGCTGGGAATCTACTAATTTTCCCAGTACTCGAGCCACCTGTCTGATTAGAGGTTTTTGCTCGTTTAACAGATTACTGCAATCTTTAATCAACTCCACCCTTTTTTCACTGGGCAAAGTAATTTGCATTTGGGCTAAATCAATTGTGAACCCCAAATAATCAATCGAGGTACATGTTTTTAACCTTGATTTCTTTGGATGAATTTAGAAACCCCCAAACTTTCAAAAGTTTGATTTTATTACTGCAACCGATGCTTCTGTTGACTGTTTTGTCCTTCCTATAATCAGGACATCATCCAGGTATGCCATTAGTACATGCCCCTGGCTCTCAGCAACCCCAGAATTGATTTTAACAATTTTATGAATATTCTGGGAGGGAACGTTAACCCATTAGGCAGAGCTTTGAACTGTCCTAATTGGTTCATCCATGTAAATTTAAGCTACTTCATATCTTGCAAGTGAACAGACACTGAACAAAAGGATTCAGACTTGTCAAGTCTATAATAATCCTACATCCTCCATCCTTTTTTGATCGAGGGAATATATTTGACCCAAATTGGTGAATTTGGTAGACTGATTCTTCAATAACACCTTTTATATATAGGGTTTTGAAGCGCAACTTGAACCTCCATTACTTCGCAAAGTGGAGAGTTCTGCTAGGAACATGCTGGACAGGCAAATCATAATTTGGATTGAATTCAATTCGAAATCCTTGTATATTATTCAGAATTACCACATCTGAAGTAATCTTCTTCCAATGTTTGTAGAAGAGACGTAATCTGCCTCCAACTTTTGGACTTAATCCAGTTAGTATGTTCCCCTGAGAACCAGGTCCACCTACCTCTTGAGTCATTTGAGTATTCTGAGATCCCTGGATTCTCCCGGAAGCACCACCACTGGTCCTTACTCCCGCTGCAGGCCGCCAGCTACGTCCCTGCGTTGATGAGCGACTTGGTCCTGGTCTAGGATCCGTATGACGTCTGAAAGGATACTTCCTCTTTACAGACTTTGCAACCATTGATGTTTTTATCAAGCCTGTTTTCGCTTCATCTTCCAACTCTTTAATACGTCTCCCGAGATCCTCTCCAAAGAGTAAGTTGGGTAATTGTATATTACTTGGTTTGCAGAGTGCTGCGAATTTCGGATTCATAGTAGGCCGTATAGCACTTTCCTCAGATAATTGATCTCGAAGTGGGTGCTGCATTGCAACCCCAGTGCTTCCTGATGCAACTTCGTCATCTCTTGGCTGTTACCTGCTATTGTGGTAAAAGCAGTTATTCCAGAACCCAGCAGCTTTAATATTCTCTGCAACTGATTCCAGATAATTTGGTTCACTGCTGCTGCTTTCAGCAACCCACATTTACTTGGGATCTCCTGCTTTCTTGCAGTCTCATCCATCTCCTGCTGTTCCAGCTGATGGTAAACCAAGTAATTTATTAAGGAGGCCAGTTCTTCTCCTAATGGCTCTCCTGACCCTGATGGGGCAGCGAATCCTACTGCCAGGGGTGGAACATCTGGCAGCTGCCGTTCATCGCCTTGTACAGCCTCACCGTCAGAGTCGGGGTCTGAAATCTCATGACCCGTAGCACGCTCCTCATTCCTGAGGGTGCATTCCATCAGCCCTGAGCCAGGTGCTGTTAAGCTGCTTCCTGCAGCTTGGATTACAGTACACTCCTTCCTGAGTGAACTTTGCTCCAACAGCCTATGGAAAAGGCTTTCTATTTGGGCAATATGCTCGAAAGCAGTATCTAGCCCTGTACCAGGAGCTGTTTGAGCTGCTTCCAGCAGCTTGGCTTTCAGTACACTCCTCCCTGAGTGAACTTTGCTCCAACAGCCTATGTAAAAGGCTTTCTATTTGGGCAATACGCTCGAAAGCAGTATCTAGCCCTGGAGCTACTTCCATTGCCTGGGACTCCCTCCGTGGGCCGTTGGGATTTAAACTTCGTCTTTTGCCCGACAGGCGCTGACTGTGTTTTCACCAGCCCCAGGTCCACAGTCGCTATGCTCACCGCTGGCGACTGTAACGGGGTTTAGAGGCGGTTGGTCTCTAACCGCAGACTCCCGACTTTCCCGACTTCTGTCGGCTGTGTTGCTCGCCTCTTCACCCTGTCCGTTTTTTCCATGGCGTCTGTGGAAAAAATCCCCATAGACCCACAGTAAACGGACCTGGAAAACCTGAAAAAAGTTTCTACTTACCTTGTAGTTGAAAAACTACAAACCACTGTAGGAGCTCTGCTCCTCACGTCCGTTTGCGTCAAGGCGTCTGACGTAATGATGCGCAGGCGCACTGGCGGGGTTCTTCACGTAGTCACTCACGTGACTCCGAAGTAAAATAAAATAACGAAACACACACTTAACACAGTTTAACATCCACTACAGTGAGTCTACCAGGCACCTCCTCACTGTGATGGAAGGCAAAAGTCTTAAAGTCCTTGTTTCTTCCCTCCTCGTCTCCCTCTGCGTTGAGGTGATCTAGCTTTCGATGTAGGGACCCTTCCGGGTGATGGTAAGTCCAGAGGCCGCATCCGAGCTCCGCAAATGGGCTGGTTCAAACTCCGCGGCCCAGGGCGGTCAAAGCTGCCGAAGCTGCCACCCTCCAGTCCAGCGGACGAAGCTGTCATTGCGGGAGCTCCAGAAAACCGGTCACCAACCTGGGACCTGCGAGCTCCCGACGTTGTCGTCCACTGGGCCTGTGGCTGAGTCCACTGGGCCCGCGGCCGAGCCTCCAAAGTCGGGTCGCCGCCGCCGCAACGCCACCACAGCCCCGAAGTCGAACAGCCCCGCGTTGGAAAGTCCTGGCTCTGATTTATCTCGGAACCTCGAGGTCGGTCCCAGTTGGAGGCCGCCAGCTCCGCGATAGGCCTCAGCATAGACAGAGACGGAGACGGGGGATACGACAAGAAAAGGTCGCATCCCCCCGAAGGAAGAGACTAAAAAGAGTTTCTCCCACCCCCCCCACACATACACAACTAAAATAAACGAAATAAAATAAACGAAATAAACTAAACAACAGGACAAAAGAAAACAAAAAAAAGAAAAGACAGACGGACTACAGGTGAGCCGCAGCTGCTTGGGCTCCAATTTAATCCAATCATGTTTGAACTTCCTACACATCTTCACCACCACCACTTTTTCATGCATTTTTTTCCATTATCGCTCACTCTTCATGAAAGTGACCCCTCTGGAATTATATGGAAACACTAATTGGAAACTTTCTTGCACATTTTGGACCTAATCTTCCATTAGCAGAATCCTAATGGCCCTGACTCACGGTGCGAGTCCATCCACGAGTGATCCAGAGTGAAAGAAAAAATCAAACTCGTAGTTGTCTACGAGATTCCAAGTTTATGTTCACGAGTTTAAATGAGTTCTCACGTGTATGTCTAAGTTTGCCGTTTACTTCTCATTTCTGCGATGTACCAAGTTCCTCTCCCGAGTTACCAAGTTCCTCTCCCGAGTTACTCTTGAGCCAACAACGACTACCGACGTGTGGAAAAATCATCACATGGTAAAAATGATGTCATGCAGGGTTTTTTTCACTATAAAATGACCCAGCTTGAAGAACGATCTCGACCCGAAACATCACCTATTTCTTTTCTCCAGAGATGCTGCCTGACCAGCTGAGTTAGTCCATCATTTTGTGTCTATCTTTGGTTTAAACTAGTATCTGCAATTCCTTCCTTCAAACTTTTAGAGCAGTTTGTTTCAAGAAACAATCCTTCCAAAATTGCATTCAAAAGTCCATTTGAACTGCATTTGTTTAAGGTCTGGCATCAATCATAGGCGGTTTTGTGTCGGGAGGAACTGCAGATGCTGGTTTACACCGAAGATAGACACAAAATGCTGGAGTAACTCAGCGGGACATGCAGCATTTCTGGAGGGAAGGAATGGGTGACGTTTCTGGTCGAGTCCCTTCTTCAGACTGAAAAAACGTTTCGACCCTTCTCTCCAGAGATGCTGCCGGCTTGGCTGAGTTACTCCAGCTTTTTGTGTCTAGTAAGATTGTTTTATTCCCTTAATTTATCTCTCATCAAAACGTTGGTAAACGTCTAACAAAAAGATTAGGTAAATTGAACATTAATGTTATTTTTTTCCCCGACAGCAAGGTCCGTAGACCAGAGGGATATCAGTGTGTGTCTCTCTATAAAGCAGCGGCTCAAAACATTGCTGATTGGGCAGATCTGCCCAGAAACCACCCCTTTCACACTCACCCCAGCCCTGGGAAACAAAGTTTTCAGAGCGCTACAGTCACCCCAGCCCGCCCGCGAACCTCTGAATGAAAGACAAAGCTCAGATGTTCTCTTCAGCAGTGGCGTCCCAGAGTTTCCCAGCCCAAGTTTTAATTTAAACTCGGGTAAACTGAATTTTTATTAAAAACCCGAATACAATTGGCCCTTAATTGTAAATATGAGAATGTTTTCCCATATTGTATGGTAGACTATCATCCAGTGTAGATACCATAATTGGTACCATAATTACAACTGGTTACATCATTGCATTACATCATGAACTCTCCAAAAGCTATCGGCCGGCGCATGATATTTCATGAATATCCCGTAAATCAACGGCAGAGAGCTGACTTTCTGGCTTTTCATTCTTTCAACATGGAAGTCAAGTCAAGTCACATTTATTTATATAGCACATTTAAAAAACAACTCTCGTTGGCCAAAGTGCTTTACATTTGGTATAAGAATAGTATAAACAAACAAACTACATACATATATACATATAGCCCTCGCTCAGAGGACGTCAAGAAAGGCTTGGGAGTATAGATAAGTTTTTAGTCGTGACTTAAAGGAGTCGATGGAGGGGGCAGTTCTGATGGGAAGGGGGATGCTGTTCCACAGTCTAGGAGCTGCAACCGCAAAGGCGCGGTCGCCCCTGAGCTTATGCCTAGATATTCAGCAACCCCAAGTCGGCTGATCTGAGGGACCTGGAGGTGGAGTGGTGGGTAAGAAGACTTTTGATGTAGGTGGGGGCAAGCCCATTGAGGGCTTTGTAGACATAGAGGAGGATCTTGAAATGTATACGGAACCACACAGGGAGCCAGTGGAGAGAGGCCAGGATCGGGGTGATGTGGTCCCTTTTTCGGGTGCCCGTCAGGAGTCTCGCTGCGGCGTTTTGGACCAGTTGCAGGTGGGACAGGGAAGATTGGCTGATGCCAGTGTAAAGGGAGTTGCAGTAATCTAGGTGGGAGGAGATAAATGTGTGGATGATCTTTTCGAGGTCATCAAAGTGGAGGAATTGTTTTATTTTAGCTATCGTCCGAAGCTGAAAGAAGCTAGCTTTTCCCACGGCATTGACTTGTTTGTCAAATTTCAGTGCTGAGTCAAATATCACGGCAAGGTTTTTGACGTGAGGTTTGAGTAGTGGGGTAAGGCTTCCAAGGCTGCCTGCTATCATTTTGATTGAGTCCGAGGGGCCGAGAAGGATGACCTCAGACTTACTATCGTTTAGTTGGAGGAAGTTCTGGGCCATCCAACACTTTATATCCTCGAGGCAGTGGGTAAGGTTAAGCAGATTTGATTGGTTTTTGGGCTTCAAGGGGAGATAGAGTTGTGTATCGTCTGCGTAGCAATGGAAGGAAATGCCGTGCCTTTCAATGACTTGGCCTAAGGGGAGCATATACAGGGAGAAGAGAATGGGGCCAAGGATGGAACCTTGTGGAACCCCACAGCAGAGATTAGCTGGGGAGGAGAAAGAGTTGCCTATGTTAGTCGAGAAACTCCTACCTTTGAGGTAGGAGGAACCAGCTCAGGGCAGTGCCATCAATACCAAACCCGTACCAGAGACGTTCAATTAGGATGGTGTGGTCGACAGTATCAAATGCTGCGCTGAGGTCAAGAAGGAGCAGGATTGCACAGTCGCCAGAGTCAATGGTGAGGAGTAGGTCATTATGTACCTTCAACAAGGCAGACTCTGTGCTGTGGTGAGCCCTGAAACCTGATTGGAAAGTTTCCAAGATGGTGTTTTGGTGAAGGTAAGGCATAAGTTGACAAGATTACTTTTTCAAGGGCTTTTGAGAGGAAAGGAAGTTTAGAAATGGGTCTGTAGTTGCTTGGCAAGGTGGGCCATTTGGCCCATCAAGGCGATGCCAGCTTTGACAGCAATCCCATCAATCACATTCCCCATTCATTTCCCTGTAATTTATTCTCTCTCACATGCTCGTCAACTGTCCCAGATTCCATTACTCACCGACACACTCGGGTTAATTTACAGCGGCAGATTAACCTACGTTCTTTGGGGATGTGGGAGGAAACCAGAGCGGTCACAGGGAAAAGGTGTAACCCTGACACGGACACCACCGGAGGTCTTTTGATCGCTGTGAGAGAACCATGTGCAACCTTCTGCGCCACCGTTCCCAGGCAAATTAACTGCAGGATCCATACCGCATCCACGCTGCTGAAGCCAGAAAAACAATGAGGCAATTTTCCACATGGTTACTGGTGCCACCAGCTCCAGCCACCTTCAGTAAGGCTCTGAAGCTGCTGTCAGCCACAGAGGGAAAGTGTGCAGTTCACCCATGTACCCTTCCCCTTCTCCCCCCACCCCATCCTCCCACCCCTTCTTTCCCTCGCATTATTTCTTGATGGCTTCTTTTGGAAGAAATCACTTTGAAAATTATTGTTTACCAACCCTTCTTGTATTTCACTGCTGAAGCACTGTTTGATCAATGGGTCTTGTACCTGTGGTAGTTCAATTATTTGTTTCATTACGCAATCTTCACAATTTGCCTGGATGTTAGAATATGTCACTATGTAAAGCATGTCAAGGTTTAATAGTAATTTACTATTAAAGTGGAGTGGACCCCGGCAGTAATTTCAGGTGCTGCATGCAATGGGCTTGCGAACACAAGACAGACCAACCAGCTGGCTTCACGGGGTCTCTCTGGAACTGTGGTGGGCTAGGACTGCAGGCTGGGTGATGTGTGAACCAACAGATATCCTACACACCTTGAAAAGCTAGGAGGCACCTTGTCGCTTGAAAGGAAATGATTCACCATCAGGGCATCAGGTGTACTTCACAAGTGGCTACAGTCTGGACTCACAACTGAAAGCCTCCTTAACGCGGACAGACTGGGTGGAAAGTGATGCCTGAGAAAATCCCCTGTACAAACGAATAAAATTTGTCGGATATAAATCCTGAGACAGGACACCTGTCCCATATATCTGCTTCTCCATAAAAAGTGCATTAATCTAACAAGGATTCATGGCACCGTTTCAATGTGAAAAGTTAAAGTTCTGAAGGGAACTAATTAACTCTCGCATTGCGGCTTTCCCCACACTGCATGGTTCATTCTTTTTGCCACTGTTTCTCAGATCCCTGATGAGTGCTTTTAGCTCCTTCACTGAAAAATTTCCATTAAGATCTGACTAATCTTCAACATTTCACTTCTGGCACTCAGGCCAAACCCACGAGTTACTCACGAGTCACTACGGTAAACTCACGGGCTACTATGGTATTACCACGAGTTTAAAAGTTTCAAATTTTCTTTCAAGAGTAAATTTGACTCGTGGAAATCTTTCAACATGATGAAAATTTTTCACGAGTTAACAAGTTTCCCGAGTACCTGCCGTTAGCGTTACGAGTCGCTAAGTTACGTCCACGAGTTCCGACGTTCCCGCTACGTTAATTCCACGTGATTACCACGAGTTTGATTTGTTTTTAACTCGGGATCACTCGTGGGTGGACTCGCACCGTGAGACAGGGGTTTAAGAGTCATAGCTTCATAAAATCGGATAGCCATACAACATGGAAACAGTCCTTTCAACAGAAACGTGTCTATGCTTGAAATAAAAACAGAAACTGCTAGAAAATCTCAGCAATTCAGGCATTGTCTGATTTGGTTTTTCTAGAGCATGCCTTCCTTTAATTATTGAAGCACAGAAGATAAATGCAGGCAGGTCATGCTTGAACTGTGGAGAACACCAGTTAGACCACAGTTTGAGTACTCCCTACAGTTCTAGTTGTTACATTGCAGGATAGGTGGGGAGGTGCATGGAGGATTTATAAGGATGTTTATAGGACTGGAAGATTATACCAAGGAGAAAAGATTGGATAAGCTACTATGCTGTCTTTGGAACTGAAGCAGCCAAGGGAAGACTTAATCAAGCTATTTTGGTGCTATAACAATTCTATAACCTCCAAAGGTAGAAATTTCACGATGTCATTGCATAACGTTTATCAGATAGGCCTCAGTTTTCTTAACAATCTTATGCATCTTAAAAACGACATTGTGGGTCCTTTTGATGTAATCTGGTGTGAGTAAAATAAGTCTTTTCGGGTAAATCAGTGATCTGTTTAACAAGCAACTGGATCACATTTCATTCACTTCATAGTAAAACAAAATCAGACATATTATGAAATGGTTGGAAGCATTGAATAGGATGGAATAAAATAATTTGCCCCTGTGATCATGTGGCTTTTCCATGGGCACTGCACTTCCCTTATCTCAAAAAAGGCATGCAAGTTGGTGGGTTAATTGCCCATTGTAAATCGGTCTGAGTAGATCAGGTGAGTGGTGGAAACTGGGAGTTCACGGAAATACATGGAGAATAAAAATGGATTGAGTCTAGATGGATGTCTAATGGGCAACACAGATTCAGTGGGCCACAGGGTCTGTTTATGTATTGTATGAGAATTCCAGATCATGAGCTGTCTCTAATTAAAAAAATATTTCCTCATATTTTGAGAAATCCTCTCCCCAAAATTATAATTGTGTCACCTGCTCTTCTAACCATCCACTGATGATTTACCCTCCACTTACCTTCCCTACACCCCAGATGATCTGTACACCTCCATCATATCTCCTCTTAACCTTAGCATGAAAAATAACTACCCAGGCTCTCTAGTCCAACTCAGTGACTGAAACAAAGAGACAGGACAAGATTGAGGTCAGAGGCTTCTCACCAACTAGGGCAGAAGGTAGAGAGTGGTGGACTCAGCCCAATCCATCACAGGCACAAGAGCACAAGCCTACCCACCTTCAAAAGCATCTACATGAGGTGCTGCCTCAAGATAGTGGCATTTAACAAAAAAGCCGGAAATCTCCAGGACCTGACAATGTTTCCCCATCTACTCTTAAGCTCTGTGCCAAACAGCTGGCTATGTCTATACAGACATTTTCAACCTGTCCCTGCAAACATGTACTGTCCCTGCCTGCTTCAACATCTTCACTATTGTCCCTGTACCCAAAAAGGGAAGGATTACTTGTCTTAATGACTACAGGCTTGTCGCACTGACCTCTGTAGTCATGAAGGCACTCGAAAGGCTTGTGCTGGCCAAGCTGAAAAATATCACGATCCCCCTGCTGGAACCTATGCAGTTTGCATATCGGGCAAATAGATCTGTGGATGATGCAGTCAAACTGGGCCTGCACTTCATCCTACAGCACCTGGACCGCCAGGGGACCTATGCGAGGATCCTGTTTGTTGATTTTAGCTCTGCATTCAACACCATTGTGCCAGAGCTACTACACTCCAAACTTTCCGAGTTGACTGTGCCTGAACCCCTCTGTCGGTGGATCACGAGCTTCCTGACAGACAGGAAGCAGAATGTGAGGCTGGGAAAGCACATCTCGGACCCGCAAACACTCAGCATAGGAGCACCGCAAGGCTGCGTACTCTCTCCTCTCCTCTACTCTCTCTACACCAATGACTGCACCTCCACAGACACCTCTGTCAAGCTTCTCAAGTTTGCGGATGACACAACCCTGATTGGACTGATCCAGGATGGGGAGGAATCTGCCTACAGACAGGAAGTGTCACAGCTGGCATCCTGGTGCCATCGCAACAACCTAAAGCTCAATGCTCTTAAGACAGTGGAATTGATTGTAGACTTTAGGAGAGCTCCCCCTCCCCTCACCCCACTCACCAGCAACAACACCACAGTCACATCCGTGGAGTCTTTTAAGTTCCTGGGAACCATCATCTCCAAGGACCTTAAGTGGGGGGCTACCATTGACTCCACAGTCAAAAAGGCACAACAGAGGATGTACTTCCTACGGCAGCTGAGGAAGCACAATCTGCCACAGGCAATGATGGTCCAATTCCACACGGCCATCGTAGAGTCTGTTCTCACCTTCTCCATCATGGTCTGGTTTGGCTCATCAAGGATCCCCACCATCCAGACCATGTCCTCTCCCTGCTGTCACTATTGGTCATGAGGTACAGAAGCCTGAAGTCCCACACCACCAGGTTCAGGTACAGCTACTTTCTTACAACTATCAGGTTCTAGAATATAGCCTGTACAACCCGAAACCTACCATAACAATGGAACACTATGGATCACCTCTTACAATATCATGGACTAGATCTTTGTCCAATTGTGTATTTTTGCACTAATGTTTAGTTTTTTTGCAGTCTTCTTCTCATTTTACCATCTTGTATTTATGTGCAAATTACAATAAGTATAATTTATGATTTTGTGTGTTGTCTGCCTCTGCCTCATCTTACCTGTGCATTTGACATTAAACTTGACTTGACTCCACTTAACACCTTACAGATTCTTATTCACACACCCTCACTCTCTAACACTGGCGGCAAGGCTGTATGAAGTTAAATTTCATGACCTGATAAGTCATGACCTGCTGAGTCTTTGTGTTGGTCTTACAAAACATCTTTTTCCTGTTACAACATCCAGGAACATAATTGCTAGTAAGAAACGTTAAGAAATCAGGCAGTGAATCAGCTTTGCCCAGATGTGTAATGTAACAATTCACATCAAAAAACATTCACAAGGCTTTCCCAGAAAATAAGTTACACAAACAGTTTCCTGTGCCACAACATGTGATTATACCTACCTTTTCGGAAAAAGAAGTTGCCAAATATTGAATGGGTTTCCTGGGAGTTGTCACTCATCGCCTGGAAGGTGCCCTTACGAGCAATGTTTTCAATCTGTTCAACACTCAGTGAGAAGCCATAGAACTCTGCTATCTTCTGCACTCCCCCTGCCAAGTTCTGGAGGGTGGGGAGAGGGTGGGTAGGTGTTGAGAGAGCAAGGAAAATGAAAACATTTTAATAAATCTGCAAACAGGCAGAACAAAGTAAAATTTAGGAATAAGAGTGGATTATAACTTTACTGGATAATAACACAGGCCTCCTGATAGTCACTGGGAATTAGAGGAACAGATATGCAAGCAAATCACAGAAAGGTATAAGAGCAACATTTTTACCAAGGAGAAGGATGTGGAAGATAAGGGAGTTCTGGAGCAGGTCATTTTTGAGGAGTAGGTGTTAGATATCACAGGATGCTTAAGAATTGATAAATCCCAGGGCCAGGTGAGATCTACCTCAGATATCAACAGGGGGCATATATTCTCTTTGTGGCCACATACTGTAGGTTTCTCCCAGTGCTCTGGTTTCTTCCCACATTCTATGCAGATTGGTAGGTTAATTGACCACTGCCCCCAGTGGGCAGGAGAGTGGTAGCCTGTTGGAGGAGTTGATGAAAATATTAGGCAATAAATGGGAATAGAGTAAATGAGTGGTTGGTGGTGAACAAAATGAACCACCTGACAAACATTCAATTGCAATGCTTTCATGCAGAGGTAAGTGTACATGCTAATCCTCTTTACCAACCTGTATGGTTTAGGGTTAGTAAGAGATAAAAACAAACCAATGTACCTCTTTCAGCTCTTCATACGTAATAATCATCACATGTTCATCATCAATGTGTTTTTCCCAGATGAGTGCAGAATCAAAGTAAGACCCCCAAGCAACTGTTTAGAAAGTGTCAGAGGAAAATATTAATAATTTGTGGTCTGTTATGATTGTTGGGTCATATTTCTTCAATATCAGTCACACCTGCCCGTTTCTAACTACTCACAATAAGAATATGAATATCTAGCAATATCTCTCTCATAATATCGAGCAATGGAACAGCAATCACTGTTACACAGCAAACACCCTCCTTGGCGTAATTTGTTTCTTGCAAATGATCTTCCTGTAGCTTACTAGGATACAATGATGTACCTTAGACTAAAATCTACAGAAGCAAAGTTATGAAACTTAACTGTGATTAGAATTAGTTATCTGTTAATGGTAATGCATCCAAGAAATCAGCCATACACCGCCTCGAGGTAAAATGGACTTGAGTCTGAGGTAACTGGAATTATATTTATTTTCCCATATTAAAGACACATCTTCAGTCTTTTTAAAAAAACATTTTTCTATCTAAAATTCTAAATTAGTACTATAGCCACTGAGACACAGAAGAAGTGTTCACATTGTCCATGCTGACTATCTGAAAATCAGTTCAGTCAGTCTCATTCCCTTCCCCCATCCTTATAGCCTTGCAAGTTTACTTCCTTCAAGTGTCTCTTTAATTTTCTTTTGAAATCATTTCAAGCACTCTCATAAGCACTGGGTGCCAGGTTGTAACTGCTCACTGCGTAAAAATGTAAAGAAAATCTGCCATTGCAAGTATAGGTTTTGCATTAGCACCACCTATACTTAGAACCAGTTTTGATAATAAAACACAATAAATTCCATGCATTTAAAGTTGCTCTAAGTAACTAAAGACATCTACCTTCTCCAGCCATGTACTCCTTGAAGAACTCATCCCAGGATGCAGAGTTGGGCAGTAGCGGGTGTTTCTGACAGAAGTAATAATATGAAACTGCGTTATCCTTTGGGTTGCGAAACACCACCAGTACCTAGGGAAAAATCACAAGCAAAGTTTAGATTGAAACTTTTTCTGCAACAATGCTAGGCAGAGCAAGAAGAATAGTATAATATATATTATTTTCACAATCCCTCAGCATGACTTGCAAACCTGATTCCAATCAGAACCAAATCAATAAATATGCAGGATTTTAGGAAATAGCAGCCATTTTGCTGCTGTGCAATAATACCAAATTGCCAAACTCAACTATTCATGAGGTAAGTTTGCTCTGTAGCCACACCATTTTGCCTTCATGTTTCCCTTCTCCCTACTCTCCCATCCTGGATGAACGGGCTTTCAAGCAGTTTGCTCCATTCATTGTATTAATTCCTCGCTTGATAGAGTCATAGTCAGGGTGATACAGTATGGAAACAGGCCCTTCAGCCCAACTTGTCCACACCAGTCAACAATGTCCCAGCTACACTAGTCCCACTTGCCTACGCTTGGTCCATGAATGTGCAGATAGCTATTAATGATTATGATATAGTTGGGATCACGGAGACATGGCTCCAGGGAGACCAAGGCTGGGAGCTGAACATCCAGGGATATTCAATATTCAGGAGGGATAGACAGAAAGGAAAAGGAGGTGGGGTAGCGTTGCTGGTTAGAGAGGAGATTAACGCAATGGAAAGGAAGGACATTAGCTTGGAGGATGTGGAATCGATATGGGTAGAGCTGCGAAACACTAAGGGGCAGAAAACGCTAGTGGGTGTTGTGTACAGGCCACCTAACAGTAGTAGTGAAGTTGGGGATGGCATCAAACAGGAAATTAGAAATGCGTGCAACAAAGGTAAAACAGTTATAATGGGTGACTTCAATCTACATATCTAGCTAATCAAAAAATTGGAAAAGTATGGAATCAGAGGGGTTGTACTAGAGTGGATGAGAAGCTACATAAGTAAAAGACATCAGTTTGTGCAAATAGGGGACTGCAAATCAACATGCTTGGAAATAACTTGTGGAGTCCCACAGGGGTCGGTTTTGGGCCCCAAATTATTTATTTTGTATATTAATGATATATGTAGGGGTGTCAAACCTCTTGAAATTTGTGTTATTTGCAGATGACACTAATATTTTCTGTGATGGGGACAATTTGCAGCAGCTTTTGGAGGTGGTCACAGCAGAAATGAGTAAACTAAAAATATGGTTTGATTTGAATAAATTATCATTAAATTTAAACAAAACCAAACTTATGCTGTTTGGAAAACGCAAAATAAATACACAAGTAAAAGTAATGATAAATAATGTTGAAATATTATTAAATATTTTCAAATATGCGACTATTTGAAAAAATATACAAAAGATCATTATAATAACCCAGTAGATGTATTGGACGAGGCAATGCAGATAAAAGCTGAATCAGCAAACTTAATATCATATTTGTATAATATTATCTTAAATGTACAAATACCATCTACGGAGGGTATCAGAAGAGACTGGGAACAAGAGTTAGCTATTAAAATTTAAAAGGAAAGTTGGAATGAATACTTATTAAACGTGCATAAATGTTTGATTAATGTAAGACACACTTTAATACAATTTAAAATTTTACATAGATTATATTATTCAAAAACTAAAATTCATAAAATTTTCCCAAATGTATCATCTATTTGTGATAAATGTCAATCCCAAGAAGCTACTATAGCGCACTCATTCGTTTTCTGTACAAAAATTCAAAAATTTTGGAATGAAATTTTTGAAATCTTTACAAAGTTATTTAAAACAAGACTGATACCCAAAGCAGAATGGATTATCTTCGGAATAACGGAAGATGGTCCAGAACTAAATGTGTTTCAAAAGAAACTAATGGACTAGGGGTTAATAACTGGAAAAAAGCTAATTCTAAAATTTTGGAAGAAGGCTCCAATACCAACTATAAATATGTGGATTTCAAATATGTTTGAAACATTACACCTAGAAGAGATAAGACTCCTCCTAGCAGGTAAACCAGATCACTTCCACCTGACGTGGTCTGCATTTATAGAATTATTACAAATATAGGGTGCAAAAGTACTTTAAAAAAAAAAATTGAGGTCAGGTAAGGGGGGATGATAGTTGAAGAGTTGGTATGTCCCATTTACGTAATGCTCATAAAAATATTTGTTTCTCTCTTTTTCCTCTTTCTCTTTCTCTTTCTTTTTTTGTTCCTTAACTCTTTTTCTTTTGTTTTTAATTTTGCTCTTATAGGGTCTTCGTCCTTTTTTGTTGTCACATTTTCTACACTTTCACTTTTTCCTTCACTTTCTTCTTTCTTTCAATCTTTTCCTTTTCTAGTGTAAAAAATAAATGGAGTATATTAATTGTAAGAAGATATAAATGACGAGTACTAATGTATGTGGTTGTAATGTAATGTACTTCTAATAAATAAAATTTTTTTTAAAAAATTAAAAATTTAAAAAAAAATAATGTTGAAATAGAAAGAGTGTATGAAAATAAATTTTTGGGTGTGATTCTTGATCACAAAATCTGCTGGAAACCCCATATAAAACATGTGAGAGCAAAAGTAGCACGGAGTATTGGAGTGATGGGGAAAGCAAGGCATGTTTTGAATGAGAGAGCACTGTATATTCTGTACAGCTCACTTGTGTTACCGTATTTAAATTACTGTGTGGAAGTATGGGGCAACACCTACAAAACCACCTTACAATCACTAAGCACACTACAAAAAAGAGCTATTCGTATAGTAAACAATGTAGGATATCATGAACACACCAATATACTGTATTTAAAATTACACACCTTAAAGATTAAGGATCTGGTAGAATTTAAGACTGCACAAATAATTTATAAAGCAAAAAATAAACTGCTACCTGTAAACACACAAAAACTGTTCAGAGATAGAGAGGGGGGTTATAACTTTAGAGGGAAACTAAACTTGAAACAGCATTATGCTCGGACCAATTTAAAAAGTATGTGTATTTCCATTTGTGGGGTGGTTTTGTGGAATGGTCTTGATGAAACGATTAAATAAAGTATGAATATAATGCAATTTAAAAAAATGTACAAAAGATATATCTTTGAAAAGTACAGTAATGAGGAAGGAGAATGTAAATTTCAAAGATGTTAATGGTGCTTGTTCTTTTTGTTCTTTTCTTTTTTTGTTCTTTTTTCTTAATAGCTTGATTGGAGTAGTTTTAATTGAATTGTCTGTTTAGTTTATTTTATTGAATTTTGCATTTGTTAATGGTGAAGAATGGGGGTAGGACTTGACAAGCATAGGCTTCTTCCTATCCCTTTTCGAACGAGTCTAATGTGTATTATGTTGAAATTGGCTTTTGATTTTTAATTTATGTATGTACATATATGTTATGTATATGTGTGTGTATATATGTGTATATGTATGTATGTATATATGTACATGTATATGTATGTATGTGTGTATGTATTTATGTATATATATATATATAATTTTCCTTTATTTATTATTCATTTTCATCTTTTCTTTTCTTTTTTTAATCGTTCGTTCGAAATAAAAGATATCAAATTCAAAATACATATAGATTGGGTGAATCAAATTGGCAGGGGTGCTGAGGAAGAGGATTTCTTGGAATGTATGCGGGATAGTTTTCTAAACCAACATGTAGAGGAACCAACGAGAGAGCAGGCTATTCTAGACTGGGTATTGAGTAATGAGGAAGGGTTAGTTAACAGTCTTGTTGTACGTGGCCCCTTGGGCAAGAGTGACCATAATATGGTTGAGTTCTTCATTAGGATGGAGAGTGACATGGTTAATTCAGAAACAATGGTTCTGAACTTAAAGAAAGGTAACTTTGAGGGTATGAGACGTGAATTGGCCAAGATTGACTGGCGATTAATTCTTAAAGGGTTGACGGTGGATATGCAATGGAAGGCATTTAAAGACTGCATGGATGAACTACAAAAATTGTTCATCCCAGTTTGGCAAAAGAATAAATCAGGGAAGGTAGTGCATCCGTGGATAACAAGGGAAATCAGGGATAGCATCAAAGCAAAAGATGAAGCGTACAAATTAGCCAGAAAAAGCAGCCGACCAGAGGAATGGGAGAAATTCAGAGACCAGCAGAGGAGGACAAAGGGCTTAATTAGGAAAGGGAAAATAGATTATGAAAGAAAACTGGCAGGGAACATTAAAACTGACTGCAAAAGTTTTTATAGATATGTGAAGAGAAAGAGATTAGTTAAAACAAATGTAGGTCCCTTGCAGTCAGAAACAGGTGAATTGATCATGGGGAACAAGGACATGGCGGACCAATCGAATAAGTACTTTCGTTCCGTCTTCACTAAGGAAGACATAAATAATCTGCCGGAAATAGCAGGGGACCGCGGGTCAAAGGAGATGGAGGAACTGAGTGAAATCCAGGTGAGCCGGGAAGTGGTGTTAGGTAAATTGAATGGATTAAAGGCCGATAAATCCCGAGGGCCAGATAGGCTGCATCCCAGAGTACTTAAGGAAGTAGCTCCAGAAATAGTGGATGCATTAGTGATAATTTTTCAAAACTCTTTAGATTCTGGAGTAGTTCCTGAGGATTGGAGGGTAGCTAATGTAACCCCACTTTTTAATAAGGGAGGGAGAGAGAAAACAGGGAGTTACAGACCAGTTAGTCTAACATCGGCAGTGGGGAAACTGCTAGAGTCAGTTATTAAAGATGGGATAGCAGCACATTTGGAAAGTGGTGAAATCATTGGACAAAGTCAGCATGGATTTACGAAAGGTAAATCATGTCTGACGAATCTTATAGAATTTTTCGAGGATGTAACTAGTAGAGTGGATACGGGAGAACCAGTGGATGTGTTATATCTGGACTTTCAGAAGGCTTTCGACAAGGTCCCACATAAAAGATTAGTATACAAACTTAAAGCACACAGTATTGGGGGTTCAGTATTGACGTGGATAGAGAACTGGCTGGCAAACAGGAAGTAAAGAGTAGGAGTAAACGGGTCCTTTTCAGAATGGCAGGCAGTGACTAGTGGGGTACCGCAAGGCTCAGTGCTGGGACCCCAGCTATTTACAATATATATTAATGATTTGGACGAGGGAATTGAATGCAACATCTCCAAGTTTGCGGATGACACTAAGCTGGGGGGCAGTGTTAGCTGTGAGGAGGATGCTAGGAGGCTGCAAGGTGACTTGGATAGGCTGGGTGAGTGGGCAAATGCATGGCAGATGCAGTATAATGTGGATAAATGTGAGGTTATCCACTTTGGTGGCAAAAACAGGAAAGCAGACTATTATCTAAATGGTGGCCGATTAGGAAAAGGGGAGATGCAATGAGACCTGGGTTTCATGGTACACCAGTCATTGAAAGTAGGCATGCAGGTGCAGCAGGCAGTGAAGAAAGCGAATGGTATGTTAGCATTCATAGCAAAAGGATTTGAGTATAGGAGCAGGGAGGTTCTACTGCAGTTGTACAGGGTCTTGGTGAGACCACACCTGGAGTATTGCGTACAGTTTTGGTCTCCAAATCTGAGGAAAGACATTATTGCCATAGAGGGAGTGCAGAGAAGGTTCACCAGACTGATTCCTGGGATGTCAGGACTTTCATATGAAGAAAGACTGGATAGACTCGGCTTGTACTCGCTAGAAATTAGGAGATTGAGGGGGGATCTTATAGAAACTTACAAAATTCTCAAGGGGTTGGACAGGTTAGATGCAGGAAGATTGTTCCCAATGTTGGGGAAGTTCAGGACAAGGGGTCACAACTTAAGGATAGAGGGGAAATCCTTTAGGACCGAGATGAGAAAAACTTTTTTCACACAGAGAGTGGTGAATCTCTGGAACTCTCTGCCACAGAAGGTAGTTGAGGCCAGTTCACTGGCTATATTTAAGAGGGAGTTAGATGTGGCCCTTGTGGCTAAGGGGATCAGGGGGTATGGAGAGAAGGCAGGTATGGGATACTGAGTTGGATGATCAGCCATGATCATATTGAATGGCAGTGCAGGCTCGAAGGGCCGAATGGCCTACTCCTGCACCTATTTTCTATGTTTCTATGTTTCTATGTTAACCCTCCAAAGCTGTCCTATCCATGTACCTGTCTCCCTGTTTCTTAAACGATGGGATAGTTCCCTTTGTGTGAAAATGTTACCCCTCGGATTCCTATCTTTTCCCCCTCACCTTGAACCTATGTCCTCTGGTCCTCGATTCCCCTACTCTGGGCAAGACACTTTGTACATCTACCCGATCTATTCTTCTCATGATTTTGTACGCCTCTATAAGATCACTCATCATCCTCCTGCACTCCATGGAATAGAGACCCAGCCTACTCAACCTCTCCCTGTAGCTCACACCTTCTAGTCCTGGCAACATCCTCGTAAATCTTTTCTGAACCCTTTCAAGCTTGACAATATCTATCCAATAACATGGTGCCCAGAACTGAACAGAATATTCTAGATGTGGTCTCAACGTCTTATACAACTGCAACATGACCTCCCAACTTCTATACTCAATACTCTGACTGATTTTTTATTTTTATTTTTTTATTTTAAAATATTTTATTTATTAGAAGTAAGTACATTACATTTTGATGGTACCTTTTTACAGGTTCCCAGAATTATTAAAACATTCTTTGTACAACTTCCTTTTTTTTTTTTTTAGAAAGAATTGAGAAAGAAAGAAGTAGTGAAGAGTAAAGGAAAGTTTAGTGAGTGTGAGGTAAAGAAAAGAAATAAGTAAGAAAGTGAAGCAGAAAGGAGATTCTCCCTCGCCACAAGTCGATGTTTTTTATATTCTTAATCATTTTTTGCCCAAACCCAGAATTTTTTAATTTTACGATACTATTGCACCACATGAATCCACAAGGTCAATAAATGGAGACCAACTCGTTAAGAATTGGTCTTGTTTATCTATTAGGAGGTGTCTCATTTCTTCCAAGTGGGCAGTTTCCAACATATTACCAATCCACATTTTGAGTGTTGGTATAGTAGCATTTTTCCAAAATTTAAGTATGAGTTTTTTTGCTGTTATTAAACCATAATTAAAAAATGAGATTTGGGATATATTTAATTTGTTTCCATCTCCTATTACTCCGAAGATAATCATTTCCATATTAGGTTCCATTTTTATCTTAAATAAATTAGTGAATATATCAAATATATCACACCAAAATCCATGAAGTTTTGTGCAAGAAACGAAAGAATGTGTGATATTGGCATTTTGAGAAAGACATTTATCACAGATGGGAGAAATATTTGAATAAAATTTATTCAACCTAACTTTTGAATAATATAATCTATGTAATATTTTAAATTGAATTAAATTATGTCTAGCGTTAATCAAACATTTATGTATATATATCAAATACCTCTCCCATGTTTCTTTAGAATTTTTTTGTCATTAATTCTTTTTCCCAGTCTTCTCTAATTGCCTCTGTTGATGGGAATTCTCTATTAAGAATACTATTATATAAATATGATATTAATTTTTGTGAGTCCGCCTTAATATTCATTGCTTCTTCCAGTGGGTCTATCATTATGCTCTGTAGTCTTGGTATATATTTTTTTATAAAGTCACATATCTGTAAATATTTAAAGTATTGGTTATTATTCAGATTAAATTTTGATTTTAATTGTTGAAATGATAATAAATTTTCCATTTCATACATGTCACCCACCTTTTTAATTCCCAATCTTTCCCATTGTCTATATGTTTTATCCATAAAAGATGGTTTAAATACTGGATTATTCACTATTGGTGTTAATGATGATAAGTTCCTTAATTTTAAAGTTAATTTTATTTGTTTCCAAATTCGAATTATATTATGTATAATTGGATTCTTCTTATATAATGTATTATTCAATTTTATCGGGGAAAAGAGGATCGCTCCTAAATCGTACGGAAAACAATCCTCTTTCTCCATTCTTATCCATTCCATCTGTTGAGAAGGGCAGTCCAACCAATAAATGATATTCTTAATATGCACTGCCCAATAATAATATAAAAAATTAGGCAGTGCAAGTCCCCCTACATCTTTAGGTTTACACAGATGATTTCTTTTAATTCTATGTGCTTTGTAGTCCCAAATAAAATTAGTAATATTAGAGTCTAGTTTTTTTTTTTAATATTTTGGTATATATATTGGTATGGATTGAAATAAATATTTTATATGTGGTAGAACTATCATTTTTATAGCATTTATTCTGCCAATTAATGATAGTGGGAGCGTTTTCCAAAATTTAATCAGAGCGTTCAATTTATTTAATAAAGGATTAAAATTAGCATTAAATAATGACATATCTTCTAGTAACTTGAATACCTAAATATTTAAATTTTTCTGTTGCAATTTTAAATGGAAATTTTAATAGATGATTTGCTTTCTGGGGCTGTAATGACATAATTTCACTTTTATTCCAATTTATTCTATATCCAGAAAAAGAGCCAAATTACGTTTAGTAAATTCGGGATACTCATTTCTGAATTTCTAATATATAAAAGTATATCATCCGCATATAATGAAATTTTGTTATTAGAGTCATTAGTATTATATCCCTGAATATTCGGATGTGTTCTTATCCTTTCAGCCAAAGGCTCTATCATAAGGGCAAATAGCAGGGGTGATAAAACACATCCCTGCCTATTGCCTCGTGATAATTGGAATTTTGGAGACAACATATTATTAGTTAATATTCTTGCCATTGGTTTATCATATAATAATTTCACCCATCTAATAAGATTATCTCCCATATTAAATTTTTGGAGTACTAAGTATAAATACTGCCACTCTACCTGATCAAATGCTTTCTCTGCATCCAAAGATATAACTGATAAGTCTTCCTTTTCCACTTTATGTGAATACATTATGTTAAAATGTCGTCTCAAATTATTAAATGATTGTCTTTTAGGTATAAACCCCGTTTGGTCCGGGTTTATCAATTTATTATATTACTCTGACTGATGAAGGCCAAAGTGCCAAAAGCCTTTTTGACCACCTTATCTACCTGCGACTTGACCTTCAAGGGACCATGCACTGGTACTCCTATATCCCTCTGCTCTGCAACACTAGCCAGAGGCCTACCATTTACTGTGCAGGTCCTGCCCATGTTCGATGTCCAAAATTGTAACACCTCACACTTCTCTGTATTAAATTCCATCATTCCTACGCCCACTTATTCCTTCGCCCACCTGGCCAATCGATCCAGATCCTCCTGCAATCTTTCACAACCATCTTCACTAACTGTAATACTACTAAATTTGTATCATCAGCAAACTTGCAAATCTTGCCCTGTATGTTCTCATCCAAATCATTGATGTAGATGACAAACAGTAACAGGCCCAGCACTGAACACTGAGGCACACCACTAGTCACAGGCCTCCAGTCCGAGAAGCAACCTTCAACCATCACCCTCTGCTTCCTTCCATGGACCCAATTTGATATCCATTCAGCTATCTCTCATTGGATCCCATGCGATCTAACCTTACAGAGCAGCCAACCATGCGGAACCTTGTCGAATGCCTTACTGAAATCCATGTACACAACATCTACAGCTCTGCCCTCATCGACCTTTTTGGTCATGTCTTAAAAAATATCAATCAGATTTGTGAGACACAACCTACCATGTACACGATGCTGACTATCCCTAATCAGCCCTTGCCCATCCAAATACCTGTATAACCTATCCCTTCAGAATACTCTCTAGCAACGTTCCAACTACAGATGTTAAGCTCACCGGCCTATGGTTCCCAGCATTTACCCTGCAGCCCTTCTTGAAAAGAGGCACAACATTTGCCACCCTCCAGTCTTCCGGCACCTCTCCTGTATTTAAGGATGACTCGTAAATTTCAACCAGGGTTCCCACAATTTCCTCTCTAGTTTCCTGCAATGTCCTCGGATATATCTGATCAGGCCCTGGAGATTTGTCTACCTTCATGCATGACAATACCTTCAGTACTTCTTTGACGGTAACACTGACTGCTCTCAACCCACTTCCAATGACTGCCCCAAGTTCCTCCGTCCTACTGTCTTTCTCCTCGGTAAATACAGAGGAGAAATACTCATTGAGGATCTTGCCCATCTCCTGTGGCTCCACACAGAGGTGACCGCTTTGATTCCTGAGAGGTCCCACTCTCTCTCTAGTTACCCTTTTCCCCCTTATGTATTTATAAAATGTTTTGGGATTGTCCTTAATGCTACCCGCCAGAGCTATCTCCTGGCCCCTTTTTGCCCATCTGATCTCCTTTTTCAGTTTACTCCTTAGTTCTCGAAACTCCTCCAGGGATGCACTTGATCCCAGCTGCCTATACCTGTCCCATGCATCCTTCTTATTTTTGACCAACGCCTCAATTTCCCTCATCAGCCAAGCTTCCTTACATTTGCCTGCTTTGCCCTTCACTTTAACGGGGACGTATATATCCTGAGCTTTCGTCAGTACACTTTTAAAAACATCGTACTTGGCCGATGTTCCTTTCCCCTCAAATAACCTGCTCCAGTCAACTTGAGCTAGACCATCTCTTATACCCTCAAAGTTTGCCTTACTCCAGTTGAGCATTTTAACACATGGACCCTCTCCATCCCTATCCATAACTATCTTAAACCTAATTGAACTGTGGTCACTGGTCCAAAAAGGCTCCTCCACAAACACTTCATTAACTTGTCCTTCCCAATTTCCCAATACTAGATGCAGTGTTGCCCTCTCATGTGTGGGAGCCTCCACATACTGCTTAAGAAAACTCTCTTGAACACTAGCAGGGGTGGAAATCCTGGGGGGGGGGGGGGACAGGGGAGACACGTCCCCACCCCACCCCCCGCTTTGAGAGGTGGGGGAAAATTAATGGTGACTAGAATGAAGCCGCCATTGAGAGTAGCGAGAATTCTCGTGCCATAAGTGGGTCGCCAGGAGGTCCTAGTGGTTTGCCAGAAGGTCAAAGGTTCTTGTAGGTTCTTGCAGGTTGTAGCCGGTGCTGACCGGTGAATTTCATTGGCTCATTGGGGGAAAAAAAAAGTAAGCAGTAGTTTTCAGAACCAAATTTAACCGACCGGTAATGTTAAATGTCCGCTGAGCTTCACAGCCGTGTACCTCTGGCTTTTTAAAAGTTGTCTGGCTTCTTAAAAGTTGTCTCCGCTCCTCCCTCCTTCTCCCCCCCTCTTTTAAAGGACTTACCGTGCACTGTACTTTAACCGTCTTAATTACAGCGCCAACCTTCCTGTTCATCGCAGTGTGTGTCTATATCACCTTGGCTTTGCACCATGTGAATTTCACTCAGACATCACTCCCCCCGCTTGCCCTGTCCCCCGTCTGCATAGCGGGCTAGTGAAGGAAGCGATGTGTGTGTGTGTGTTCCACTCTGACAGTCGCTGTTCCAGTTGCTGGTTTTTCAGGCGAGTGCCGACAACTTGACAGTCGCCGGCAGTCGCCTGAAAAATTGCCTAAGTGGGACAGGCCCATAAATTGTACTTTGTCACTTTCCTTAGGTCCATTCACTGTATTTCTCAATCACCATGTCCTTTTCACAAACAGCTGTAATGTTCATAAAACCTAATAGTCTCTTTTAAAATCTACAAAATCTACTTCTTATTCTTGCATTTATCAAAATGGTTATGATTTTCTGTCTTATTTTATAGCTTAAAGTTTCCCTACCTAACACAATTATCGATAAAACTGGCCTGCAATTATTCATTTCAGCTATGTTCTCCTTTTTGAAAACGAGTGTTACATTATCTGGTCTCTTGTCATCAGGCATTCAAATGCTCTTCATAGAACATTATCTGGGCACCACTAATTAGAACTATGTGGTTCTAATCTCTTATACACAGCATCTTAATGTCAAATTCATATTTTTTGGCTGGCAATTGTACTGGAAGGTGGTGAAACTTAATGATAAATGGTTTCATTTTATTGATCTGTGAACAGTCTCTTGAAGTACGGCAATAAAAGTTGCATTCAATGAGATTTAAGTAGCATAACTGATATCTGTGCTGATGGATACTCGAGCAAAAGCCTAACTGCAGGAGGAAATCAATGGGTCAGGTCACAACTGTGGCTAGAAATGAACTATTTGGATCAGAATCTTTCTTCAGATGTTGAAATGTCATCTATCCATTTCCCTTCACAGATGCTGCCTGATCTGCTGAGTTCCACCAGCAGGTTTTTTTTGCACAAGATACCAACAATTGCAGTTACTCATATCTCCATGAGGGCCCCTGGTCAGTGCCATTTGATTCTCCAAATCCCTGCAACCTGCCATCCGGTTATTAGTGATTTTCCATTCCCAATTTTCAGATATTTGTAACACAGGACAAAGACCAGATTAAATGAGTCCTTTTAAGAATAGTTTGGGGGACTATGCTTCTGTTTAGTCACATGTGGGTGGGCAGCGCCTAACGGCAGCGGCTCGACTAGTCATTTGTCTTTTTTTTTAATTTTTGTCTTGTTAAATGTATGTCTTGAGCTAGTTTTTATTATTTTTTTAGCTGTGTATATGTGGGGGGTGGGGATGGGGAGGCTGTGGGGGAAACCGTTTAATTTCTTCCTTGTGCAGGGAGCCGACTTTTTCCCTGTCGGGTCTCCGATGTCGTTGGGCCTAACATCGAGGAGCCGGCGGCGGCCTCCGGCCGGAGACTAACCTGAGGGCTCCAGTCACAGAGCCTGCGGAACTGACATCGCGGAGCTGGCCGTCTTCGGAGCGGGAAGAGCTGTGGTGGCGCTCGGCTGTGACCCGACGTTAGAGCTTCGGAGGCTCCGGCTGCAGGCCCGGTGGACAGGAACATCGGGAGCTCGCAGGTCCCTGGTGGGAGACCGCTTTTCCGAGCTCCGCAACGGCAACTTCTCCCGCTGGAATCGCGGGGTTTAAAGGACACGGAGCCGGGGTGTAACATTGTCCGGCATGGCTTAAACGGCCACAGGACTTACCATCGCCCACCGGGGGCTTAACATCGGAGCCCCAGTTCGCCTCAACGCTGCAGTTGGACTGCTGAACCGCGGGAGAAGAACAAAGGGAAGAGATAAGACTTTGCCTTCCATCACAGTGAGGAGGTGTTGGAGATTCACTGTGATGGATGTTTATGTAAACTGTGTTAAGTGTGGGTCTTGGTTTTTTTTTTGTAATGTAAAAACTGTAGGAAACGAAATTTCGCTCAAACCAAGTTGTTTGAATGACAATAAAAGGCATTCTCTCTCTCTCATTCTCTCTCTCATGTTCCTGTATCCTGATATTAATAGTAACCTGGCAATCTTACCTTTGTTTTCTTCTCAATCACAGATGCCGGTAAATTTTCATAATGACAGTGCGTTCCATAAACCCTTGGTGATGGATAACTGTTTATTATCTTAAATAAAGAGAAAGGATAAACAAAAACAAATTTGCATATGAATGTTAGAATTAGCCATGATAACATCTCACTTGCTAGCACTAAACGCATTCTGATGAAGGATAATTGACCCATAACATTAGCTTGATTTCTCCCTCAACATTTGCTGCTTGGCTTAATGGAATGTTTGTACACTTTTCAATGCATTGAGTTTCCATTAAGAAACATTGATGAACCAATTGAGCAGTTTATATTACACCATGAACAGATGGAATGTGGCCATTATGGACACGCTCTTCTTGGAACATTATAACAATGTGCTTTATATTGTACTTTATGAACTAGCAGCTATACAGCGTTCAATCTAAATAACTCCTTTTTTTTTTCTTCCAGTTTTGGCATTCACCACAGAATCAAGCACTTCCAATTCAGGAATTGAAATTTGCTTGGAATGTTACTTCTAGTTTATTGTTTTGGCTTGTACACAGACATCATAGCCTCTAAACTTTGTGTTAAAGTCATAATGTCTTGTATTAGTATTTCAATAACTGCATGTGATCTGGCAACCAGAAATGGGGAGAGTAGTGGCCTCACCATGTAGACAATGGGCACAAGATATGGAAATATAATCATCATCATATATACAAAATAGATTTGTATTAATTATAAATACTCCAGAAATTAAAATAATGGTGTATTATTTGACAGACTAAAACAATATGGGTCAGGAATGTACAAGATTGAATAGTGAAATTTCAAAACTTAATATTACTCTTCTGCTCACTATCTCATACAGCTCTTGCTCTATCTATTGTAGTTGAGTTTGAACTGATTGCATCTGTGTATTGTATATCTAAATAGTTTGGATAGCATGCAAAACAAAGCTTTTCACTGTACCTCGGTACATGTGACGATAATAAACCTTAACCTAAACATCCCAGTTGGCCATGGTGGATTCTGATAAAGGCCAAAAAGGAACTCAATTTCTACTGTCTATAAAGAAAAAAAAGAGATCCTGGCAAAGTACATGAACTTTTCTGTAGAAATCTCTAAGCACCATTGATTTTTCCTGGCATGGTTTTACATTTATTATATGCCCAGAAAATTATACTTAAAATAAAATAAAGCATGTAGTTTTTTCATCGTCACATGGATACTGAAATAATTCATTAATCAGTAACTTTTAATGCAAGGGTGAAGAATATCTTTTGGATTTAAGTTTGGATTAAGCTGACGCTTCTAAGGCAGCCTGGGTCAAGACGAGATGGAGAGACCAGTGGAAGTCAGCGGAACCATCTAAGCTACTCCATTACATCGATGACCCCATGGACGTCCCTGGCCAGGACCTGCCCCAAAAGCAGTGGACAACCCTCAACCGCTTGAGGACAGGCATCGGGCACTATGGAGTAGCGATGAAGAGGTGGGGCCTCGTGGACAGCGCCTCCTGCGAGTGTGGGGACCCAACACAGACAGTGGAGCACATAGTCACCAGTTGCCCCAAACACCGGCCACCGAATGGTGAACGAGGCCTGATTGACCTGGACGATGACACGTTGGCCTGGCTCGCCTCAACGGAGCTGCAGGTCTAAAAGACACACGACAGAAGAGAAGGATTTAAGTTTGAATTATTAACTTGATTATATAGCTGATAGCTTTTGTTTTGGGGGG
This sequence comes from Malacoraja senta, assembly GCA_038087875.1. Lineage (NCBI taxonomy): Eukaryota > Metazoa > Chordata > Chondrichthyes > Rajiformes > Rajidae > Malacoraja > Malacoraja senta. The sequence continues at coordinate 114,196,830 of CM075978.1, read as the reverse complement.
CTCAAATACGTTATTGAAAAGAGAAATGACAGCAGTCAATTGCACTAGTTTATGGTTACAAAAAACGACTTTTGCTCTCATTACTAATATTGGAGGCTATTTTATTACCCCTGACCCCTAGAGCATGCTACGCTCAGTGAGGTATCATCACTGTTGTAATATTGGACTGTGTGCCTGCAAATTAGAAGAGTACTCACAATAAGTAGGGCATCCTATTTAAATAAATACAAGAATCTTTTGATACCCCTTAGTATTGGATATTTTGACTCAGCACCATGCACACATTAAACATGAGAGTTCAGATTCCCATGTATTTCTGAACAATGGAAAATGTCAAGTGTAATTTGAAGGATGGATACTATGAAAGCAGCAAGTAGCAGGGAAGCCTGATCCTGCATTTATTCTCTGCCTAAACATAGAGAAAACAAATCATAAACATCAACTTTGAGTGGAGCCATTATTTATACAGCAGCCTCTATAATTTATGCAAATATTATTTTGGGATAATTTTAATGTCATCTTTAATGAAATCTTCATTCCGAATAGTACTCACATGCCTTGGTTGATAAATTGGTTGGTTATAGTATCATCCCGAAATTTGCAGATGAGGTAAGGATTAGTAGTAACACTTTTTAATGATACATTTATGGGCGTCAATTACTAGGTATAACTAATCCCTAGATGTAGTGTGGATTTAACGGGATGTCATGCTCAACTGCTCCTGAACTAGGGGAGGGAATGGTAGATAACATGTAACTCAAAAGAACACAGAGTAGCTGCCCACTGTTAGTGGTGGAAGCAAATACAATAATGGCATTCAAGTGACTTTTAGATGGGTACATGGCCATGCAGGGAATGGAGGGATATAGATCATGTGCAGGCAATGGAGATTAGTTTAACTTGATATCATGTTCGGCATCGACATTATGGGCTGAAGGGCCTGTGCCTGTGCTGTACTGTTCTATGTCTATGTAGAGAATATGTGACCAACACACACCAAGGAACACCTGGCAAATATGCCATCCATAGCTTCTGTCAATCTGACTTGCAAGAGCTGATTTGCAAGAGCAAATCAGGATGTTCCCGACCTCCTTGTTCTTGTCTTCACGCTCTCCATGTCACCCCTGTACGGGGGGGTGTCAAAGTCGTGACCAATATTTTTTCTCTGCAATTCTCTTTGATGGGTTAACCACCTACCTCGTGAGTATCGGCGCCTGAAAATTCCAAGAGTATGATTTTACGTTGCCCATCGTCCTTTCTTACGGCCGCGGCAATGTCACGAAATAGTTGATTTACCCAATTAAACCCTGCAGCACAGAATTTAAAATAGATCACTAGCAGAACCGGGACCTTACATACAGCACATCTGAATCCCAAGCTAATCTTCTGCCTGGGGCAACTCAGCATTACACATAACACACGTGCCTATACTATACACACGAAAGGCGCACGAACACACACCTTACACACTCTTACAGATCAGAGACCCAGTTCTGACCAAGGGCTTTTGATCTGACACATTAACCGTTTCCCTTACCACGAATGGACACAAAATGCTGGACTCAGTCTGAAGAAGGGTCTTTTTCTCCTATTCCTTTTCTTCAGAGATGCTGCCTGACCCGCTGAGTTACTCCACCAATTTGTGTCTATCTTGGGTGGAAACCTGCATCTGCAGTTCCTTCCCACTCCCTTTCTACTATTGCTGTCTGACCTGTTACGTTTTTGACAGGAACAAACTTTTTTTTTTTAAATTGAGCTCGACTAAAGTTGTGTCAATGGTTAAATTGCAAGGCAGCCGGCCATCTCACCGCATTTGGGATAGGAGGCAATGCACATATCCTCAGGGCGAGCTTCGAACTTGGCAAACTGCCGCAGGTTGTCCTCGGGGCACAGCAGCGTTGGGTACAGTAACCCGTTGTGGCGGATCAACATCTCCTCGGGCTGCAGTGTGCTTGCCTTCGTCAACAGACTCTGCAGTTTGTCCTCTAAAGTAGCAGTAAACCTCTCTGCCTGCTCGCTTTCCATTTCCAGCCTTTGACAGATTCGGCGAGGCCACCGCCTCTTTATAGTGGAACTCGAGTCAGCCCGGACGCTGCCAAGGGGGCTGGCTTCGCACGCCAGACCCTGCCCACAGCTCGTAACAGCAATACATTCTCGCCACTCCTCGTTTCATAATCCATTTAACGCCTGGTGTTAGCTGCAGTTCAATTGATCGGGAGCTCTAGGTTTACATTCCATTCCAGATTCCCGAATATGAAAACCCAGGCTGTGAATCCCGTGCGCTACCCAGTGCAAGCTGTGCTCTACTTGAGGTGCAGTCTTTTGCAAGAGGTTTAAAACAGGACCCCATCTGTTCGCTCGGCGGTTGTGAAAGATCCTGTGTGTCTCAAGGAGTGTCTTTTCTGTAATGTATTACTGTGATCTGAACCGAGATACAGTGAAAAACGTTGCGTGCTATATTGTCAAATCATATGAGTATAATCAAGCCATTACACAAACACAACAGGTAGAACAAAGAGAAAAATACCACAGGGTAGAATATATAATAGCATTATTGTGTTATAGTTACAGGGAAATTGCAGATCAAAACAAGTTTAAGGACCATAATGAGATACGTTGGAGAACAGGGCTATGCCCTCTGCTTATGACAGGATTGTTCAATAGGCTGCTAACGGCAGGGAAGATACTGTACCTGAATCTGGTGGTACCAACTTTCAAGTGCTTATATCGTCTACCTGATGGGAAATGGGAGAAGAGGGAATGATTGGGATGTAAATGGTCCTTGATTATGTTGACTGCTTTCCTGAGGTAGAATACAGTGTAGATGGAGGTGGGGCGGGGGGGGAGAGTTGGGTGAGGGGGTGGGGTGGTGGTGGAGGGGTGGGGAAGGGGGGACAGAACGGTTGGTTAGTGTGGCTACATCCACAACTCTTTGCAGAGCTGTTTCTAAACCAAGCTGTGATGCTTCCCGATAGGATGCTTTCTACCATGCATCTGTAGAAATTGTTAAGAGTCTTTGGAGACACGCCAAACTTTCTTTGTCTTCTCAGGAAATAGGGGGTCAATGTGCTTTCTTGGCCGTAGCTTCAATGTGTTCAGTCCAGGACAAATCGTTGGTGATATTTACGCCTTGAAACTTGAAGCTCTCAACCATCCCCACTCTGGCATCATTGATGCAGAATGGGGTGTGTACACCACCTCATTACCTGAAATCAATAACTAACTACTTTGTCTTGCTGACATTGAGGGAGAGATTGATGTGTTGACACCTTATTATGAAGCCCTTATTCTCGATCCTGTATTCCATCTCATCATCGTTCGAGATCCATCCCACTATAGTGTCATCTGCAAAGTTATAAATGGAATTAGAGCAGAATCTGGCCACACAGTTGTGAGTGGATAGGGAGTATATATCATAAAGGGCTGAGAACGCATCATTGTTGGGCACCAGTGTTGAGAATTATTGTGGAGGATGTTTTGTCACCAATCCTTACTGATTGTGGTCTGTGGATCAGAAAGTTAAGGATCCAGTTGCAGAGCAAGGTGCTGAGTTCTTGGTCCAGGGGATTGGAGATTGTTTGGGATGTCTGTACTTGAATCAACATTTCTTCTTCTAAAAATGGCTATCTTGCTTTATCAATTTGCTGTTTGTGAGAGTGTGATTGTGCAAATTAATTCCTACATTACAGCTGTTGGCAGTTCATAAGTATGTGATTGGCTGGGAAAAGGTTTGGACCAAGCTGAATGGAGCTTGAAATTCACTATGGAAGCCAAAGTCTTCCTTTCATTAAGTCTTGTAAATTCTTTATGTTGACTTTCTCAGCTCAACATTCCAGGGTTTCAATATTTCAGACATGATAGAGAGTGAGGTAAAAGAGGTGGAGGGGTCCCTACTAATCAGGGAGAATGTCACAGCAGTACTTGGAGAGGACATAGCGGATGATTCATTTATTGAGGCAATATCAACAGAGTTCAAAAGGAAAGTTGCAATCACTAATATAATTAGACCATAGGCCTCCGTACAGTCAACAGGAGATTGAAGAACAGTTATGTTCAAGGTTCAAGGTTCACATTTATTTGTCACATGCACCATAAGGTACAGTAATGTAGACAGATTACAGAAAGATTGAGTTGTCTATTGTGTACTGAACCATTCCTCTAAAGGTTTCAGGAGGGTGGAGATGGTAGATGATGCTTGGTGGATCATGAGCTTGATACCAATTTAGGTCTTGGTCTTCCTCAGTAGGTCAACAGTGGTGTTCTTATACTGGAGACAGTGGTGAATTCCAACAGTGATGTTGGCCTTTACTGAAAGATGCTTCTTCAGATATGATCCATATTTTTCAAGCTTCATGGTAGACCTTTTTTTCCAAGTAGCAGTGTTGTGCAATGGGGGCAGAGGACCTTTGCCTTCCAGGTGCAAGGTGTAGGTAGGGTTGCCAACTGTCCCGTATTAGACGGGACATCCCGTATATTGGGCTAAATTGGTTTGTCCCATATGGGACAGCCCTTGTCCCATATTTGACTGCTACTACTCTGTAATGACCAGAGGGCACACTTACAGACAGAACCTAGATCTGATACAACAGCGTGTGTGTGTGTTGCATGCGCTGTTGATGCCACGCACGAGTGATTCACCTGTCATCCAATCGCAGGCCCCCTTATGTGCATCAGTTGTACGCTATATTTAGCCAATTCCTGTCAAAACAAAAAGTTTCACTAAAGTCTGGTGTTGTTCGGTCGGTTTGGTATGTGGAAATATGGATAAACCTGCAAAAATGAAAAGTGTGCAGCTATAACAAGCAATGGGAAGCAAAAAAGACGTGGGTTAAGCCCGTCAGTGGTGATTCGACGAAGGCCTTCTGTACTTTATGCCGTCGGGAATTCTCAATTGGCCATGGAGGTGAGAATGATCTAACTCAGCATGCTTCCACAGAGGTGCACAAGAGGGCCACACTAGCTAAAGGTGCAAGCAATATTGGTGCGTTCTTCGTGAAATCAACTGCGGAAAATGACAAAATCGCGGTATGTGACCATACGGTTAAACGGACTCAGCTACAACAGCACCTACTGTCTTGCTAAGCTCAATGGTGCTTTCTTTAATGACACAAATGTTGTGAAGATGATGCACTTGGGAAGAACAAAAGCTGAGATGATTACAATGAATATTTTAGGACCAAAGACTGTGCGGGATATTATGGATGATCTGTCCCTGACCGAAGAAGGTGAGCCCGCAGAGCCCGCGTATTTCTCAGTTGACACCGATGCCTCAAACAAGGGAGATAGAAAATATTTTCCAGTGTGGTTGAGATATTTCTCTGTGTCTGATGGAGTGCAGTGTAAGTTACTTGACTTTTATGAAGACAGTGATGAAACTGCAAATGGCATACATCAAGCACTAATGAGCTGTCTGGAAAAGTATGAACTGGATATTAGACACGCCACAGCCTATGCAGCAGATAATGCCAATGTAAACTTTGGAAAACACCACTCAGTTTACCAGTTATTGAGCAGTGCCAACAATTGCATTCTGAATGCTAATAGCCCAACTCACATAGCTCATAATGCCTGCAAGCCCGTCTGTGATCAGCTGTCAGTGGATATTGAGACAATTGTTCTAAAGGTCTACAGCCACTTCTCAATATCTGCTTCCTGAAGAGAGGAACTGCGTTCATTTTTTGCCTTTGTTGACATTGAGTGGCGTGAAATTTTGCATCATGTTTGCACACGATGGCTCTCTCTTCATCCAGCTGTCAAACGTCTCCTGCAAAGCTGGCCAGCTCTTACGTCACACCTCAGGTCCCTTGAGACCTGTCCTGTGGCACAGAAGAGGATTTTTGAGGATGAAGAAAAAACTGGAGCTACTGAAAATCTGTGCTTTTTCTACAACATGGGGTGTGTTTTTGACCAACTCGTAAAAAAAGCTGGAGGAAACAAAGCTCTGCTTCACAGATGTTTACGATGAAGTCCGAAAGTTCAAAATGAAGATGCTTCAGCGGAAACAGGACAGCTTTTTTGGATCAAGACAGACCAAGCAACTGATGGACAAACAAGTGTCAGCACAAAGGTCCAAGCAGCAACAGGACTTAGCGAAGTTCTATGACTCTGTCATTACATACATTGACAAGTGGCTTGATTTCTCACCAGAAAATATAATGAAGAAACTGAAACTGATCAGCCTCTATGAGGAGCTCTCCTTCACTGACCTGGAGTAGCTGGTGGCTGCCCTCAAAATGACAGAGACAGTCAATATGGACCAACTCTATGAAGAGCTTTGTGCTAGCAGGGAGGAAATACAAAAAGCCAGACAGGATACGACAAAATCCACCAGTGAGAAGTGGGTGGCAGTTTTCCAAAACATAGGGAAAGCCAGCTTGATCAACATGATCAGGATTGTCTCATTTGTCCTCAGTCAGGCTCAAATGCCTTTGTAGAGAGGATCTTCTCTCTGATGACCATTAAATGGTCAGACTCAAGAAACAGATGCAGCACAGAGCTGATCAAAAATGAACTTCAAATATCTGTGAACTGTGACTTGTCATGTAAGCACGTCTCTCTGGCTGTGCTAAAGGAAAGGACAGTTTGAATCAGTCTAGAGCAGCAAGAAATATCCATATAAAAAGTAGACTTGGTGAGTCCCCCCCTCTTTTCCTCTTTTGTAGTGATTATATGTCTACTCTATAGGCACATACAGATAGGGTTATTTGGTGTTATTTCATGTCTGACTGGCAGTCAGATTATGCTCTGTATTATGCTTTGTTATAATTTGGTGTTACATTTCATTTATAACTGAAGATATGTATACATGGTTCATATATTGGATTTGTTTACCTATCCAGGGTTTTTTTTTTCTCTCTCTCTCTTTTGAAAAAGGTCCATGTTACCATCTGCTAGCTGCCAGCCCCCTCAGTCACTTCATCCCGGGCCTACACCATAACCACATCGCCGCGGCACGCCACCTTTTGTCCCTTATTTGGGAGTGAAAAAGTTGGCAACCTAGGACCCATTCTTTCACATGTTTCAGTGTAGAGGCAACAGTGACTCAGAATTCAGTCTCCAAGAAGATCCATAAACAAACATCGTCTGTGTGTTATAAATTCAATAGCTGAAATCATCATTGTTCCAAAGTGGAGACTGTGACAGCAGAACAATTTCCTGCCCATCCCTTAAATTAAATATGCTCTTGTATGGAGCCTGTGGGAGCTAAGGTGCAATGTTGCAATGAGAAAGGTTGATATGAGTGTTGATGTTGCTTGACCCCAGTCTTCACTAGGACTAGGGAATCCGTTACTTAGGAACACACCACTGTGTTGTAGCATATTTGCAATGGTGATGAATTTCTGAATAGAGACCGGTCCGTTGCTCAGAAGGGTAAGAAGAGGAGGGCAATATTAATAGGGGACTCTATAGTTAGGGGGTCAGACAGGCGATTCTGTGGATGCAGTCGGGAGACCCGGATGGTAGTTTGCCTCCCTGGTGCCAGGGTCTGTGATGTGTCTCAACGTGTCCAAGACATCCTGAAAGGGCAGGGAGAGGAGCCCGAAGTCGTGATACATAAGGTACCAATGACATAGGTAAAAAAAGAGAAGAGGTCCTGAAAGGAGAATTTAGGGAGTTAGGAGGGGAGTTAAAGAGAAGGACAGCGAAGGTAACAATCTTGGGATTACTGCCTGTGCCACGCGACAGTGAGAGTAGGAATGGAGCGAGGTGGAGGATAAATGCGTGGCTGAAGGACTGGTGCAGAAGGCAGGGATTCAAATTTCTGGATCATTGGGACCTCCTTTGTGGAAGGTACGACCTGTACAAAAAGGATGGGTTGCACTTGAACCTGAGGGGGACCGATATCCTGGCGGGGAGATCTGCAAAGGCTACTGGGGAGACTTTAAACTAGAATGGTTGGGGGGAGGGACTCAAATAGAGAATGCTATTAGACAGTGTGTGAGGCAGGAGGCAAGAAGGAAAGCACTCAGACCCAACATGTAGGGGGGAAAGAAGAAAACAATAATAAACAGAGAATAAGAGGTGGTGGGGTTCTTAAATGGGTGAGCAGAGAAACAGAGGGGTGCAAAATGCGGGCGGAAGCAATAGGTAGCAAGGTGAAAAGTAAAAGGGGCAGGCAGACAAATCCAGGGCAAAAATCAAAAAGAGCCACTTTCCAACATAATTGTATATGGGGTAAGAGCGTTGTAAAAACAAGCCTGAAGGCTTTGTGTCTCAATGCAAGGAGCATTCGTAATAAGGTCGATGAGTTGAACGTGCAGATAGCAATTAATGATTATGATATAGTTGGGATCACGGAGACATGGCTCCAGGGTGACCAAGGCTGGGAGCTGAACATCCAGGGATATTCAATATTCAGGAGGGATAGAGAGAAAGGAAAAGGAGGTGCGGTAGCGTTGCTGGTTAGAGAGGAGATTAACGCAGTGGAAAGGAAAGACATTAGCTTGGAGGATGTGGAATCGGTATGGGTAGAGCTACGAAATACTAAGGGGCAGAAAACGCTGGTGGGTGTTGTGTACAGGCCACCTAGCAGTAGTAGTGAAGTTGGGGATGGCATCAAACAGGAAATTAGAAATGCGTGCAACAAAGGCAAAACAGTTATAATGGGTGACTTCAATCTACATATAGATTGGGTGAATCAAATTGGCAGGGGTGCTGAGGAAGAGGATTTCTTGGAATGTATGAGGGATAGTTATCTAAACCAACATGTAGAGGAACCAACGAGAGAGCAGGCTATTCTAGACTGGGTATTGAGTAATGAGGAAGGGTTAGTTAGCAGACTTGTTGTGCGTGCCCCCTTGGGCAAGAGTGACCATAATATGGTTGAGTTCTTCATTAGGATGGAGAGTGACATTGTTAATTCAGAAACAACGGTTCTGAACTTAAAGAAAGGTAACTTTGAGGATATGAGACGTGAATTGGCCAAGATTGACTGGCAATTAGTTCTAAAAGGGTTGACGGTGGATATGCAATGGAAGGCATTTAAAGACTGCATGGATGAACTACAAAAAATGTTCATCCCAGTTTGGCAAAAGAATAAATCAGGGAAGGTAGTGCATCCGTGGATAACAAGGGAAATCAGGGATAGTATCAAAGCAAAAGATGTTGCGTACAAATTAGCCAGAAAAAGCAGCATACCAGAGGACTGGGAGAAATTCAGAGACCAGCAGAGGAGGACAAAGGGCTTAATTAGGAAAGGGAAAATAGATTATGAAAGGAAACTGGCAGGGAACATAAAAACTGACTGCAAAAGTTTTTATAGATATGTGAAGAGAAAGAGATTATTTAAAACAAATGTAGGTCCCTTGCAGTCAGAAACAGGTGAATTGATCATGGGGAACAAGGATATGGCGGACCAATTGAATAACTACTTTGGTTCCGTCTTCACTGAGGAAGACATAAATAATCTGCCGGAAATAGCAGGGGGCCGCGGGTCAAAGGAGATGGAGGAACTGAGTGAAATCCAGGTTAGTCGGGAAGTGGTGTTGGGTAAATTGAATGGATTAAAGGCCGATAAATCACCAGGGCCAGATAGGCTGCATCCCAGAGTACTTAAGGAATTAGCTCCAGAAATAGTGGATGCATTAGTGATAATTTTTCAAAATTCTTTAGATTCTGGAGTAGTTCCTGAGGATTGGAGGGTAGCAAACGTAACCCCACTTTTTAAGAAGGGAGGGAGAGAGAAACGGGGAATTACAGACCAGTTAGTCTAACATCGGTAGTGGGGAAACTGCTAGAGTCAGTTATTAAAGATGGGATAGCAGCACATTTGGAAAGTGGTGAAATCATTGGACAAAGTCAGCATGGATTTACGAAAGGTAAATTGTGTCTGACGAATCTTATAGAATTTTTCGAGGATGTAACTAGTAGAGTGGATAGGGGAGAACCAGTGGATGTGTTGTATCTGGACTTTCAGAAGGCTTTCGACAAGGTACCACATAAGAGATTAGGATACAAGCTTAAATCACACGGTATTGGGGGTTCAGTATTGATGTGGATAGAGAACTGGCTGGCAAACAGGAAGCAAAGAGTAGGAGTAAACGGGTCCTTTTCACAATGGCAGGCAGTGACTAGTGGGGTACCGCAAGGCTCAGTGCTGGGACCCCAGCTATTTACAATTTATATTAATGATCTGGACGAGGGAATTGAAAGCAACATCTCCAAGTTTGCGGATGACACTAAGCTGGGGGGCAGTGTTAGCTGTGAGGAGGATGCTAGGAGACTGCAAGGTGACTTGGATAGGCTGGGGGAGTGGGCAAATGTTTGGCAGATGCAGTATAATGTGGATAAATGTGAGGTTATCCACTTTGGTGGCAAAAACGGGAAGGCAGACTATTATCTAAATGGTGGCCGATTAGGAAATGGGGAGGTGCAGCGAGACCTGGGTGTCATGGTACACCAGTCATTGAAAGTAGGCATGCAGGTGCAGCAGGCAGTGAAGAAAGCGAATGGTATGTTGGCCTTCATAGCAAGAGGATTTGAGTATAGGAGGCAGGGAGGTTCTACTGCAGTTGTACAGGGTCTTGGTGAGACCACACCTGGAGTATTGCGTACAGTTTTGGTCTCCAAATCTGAGGAAGGACATTATAGCCATAGAGGGAGTGCAGAGAAGGTTCACCAGACTGATTCCTGGGATGTCAGGACTTTCATATGAAGAAAGACTGGATAGACTTGGCTTATACTCGCTAGAATTTAGGAGATTGAGAGGGGATCTTATAGAAACATACAAAATTCTTATGGGGTTGGACAGGCTAGATGCAGGAAGATTGTTCCCGATGTTGGGGAAGTCCAGGACAAGGGGTCACAGCTTAAGGATAAGGGGGAAATCCTTTAAGACCGAGATGAGGAAAAACTTTTTCACACAGAGAGTGGTGAATCTCTGGAACTCTCTGCCACAGAGGGTAGTTGACGCCAGTTCATTGGCTATATTTAAGAGGGAGTTAGATGTGGCCCTTGTGGCTAAAGGGATCAGGGGGTATGGAGAGAAGGCAGGTACGGGATACTGAGTTGGATGATCAGCCATGATCATATTGAATGGCGGTGCAGGCTCGAAGGGCCGAATGGCCTACTCCTGCACCTATTTTCTATGTATCTATCTATGAATTCAGTCAAACCTGAGTGGGTTCTTCATCACGCAAAACGTGCAATTGATATGCAAAACTTTTGTGAGAGAAAGAAAGGATCTGCTTAATGGCTGGCACTGCTCATTAGATTTTTCTGAGTTTTGTTTCACAGTGAAAATTGTTTCCACTGTGCCTCGTGATGGGCGGGATCTGTATTGTAACCCTGGGAGGAGTTATTCAGCCACTGGGCAGACGCAATTGAGGAGGATCTTTTACATGACTAGATAGATAGTAAAGGAACCGGGTTGCAGTTACAGCAGTCAGCTTCATGTACATCCTACTTGGCCAGCTGCCTACCTGAATTGGGCAGAGGCAGTTGTTCATCTGGTAATAATCAGGTATCACCCCCTCCCCAGAGACCGCAGCCGCAACCGCAGAAGATGCAACACCTGTCGCTATACCTCCTCCCTCGACTCTGTCCAGGGACTCCGACAGTCCTTTCAGGTTAGGCAGAGGTTCATTTGCATCACCTCCAACCTCAACTACTGTATCCATTGTTCAAGATGTGGTCTCTTATACATCGGCAAGACCAAACGCAGTCTGGGCGATCGTTTTGGACGGGTTAGGGATAACGGAAACGAGAGATATAGATAATGATGTGGAGAGATAAAGAACAATAAATGAAAGATATGCAAAAAGTAATGATGATAAAGGAAACAGGCCATTGTAAGCTGTTTGTGGGGTGAAAATGAGAAGCTAGTGCGACTTGCGTGGGGGAGGGATAGAGAGAGAGGGAATGCCGGGGCTATCTGAAGTGAGAGAAATCAATATTCATACCACTGGGCTGCCCAAGCGAGATATGAGATGCTGTCCCTCCAATTTGCATTTAGCCTCACTCTGACAATGGAGGAGACCAAGGACAGAAAGATCTGTGTAGGAATGGGAAGGAGAATTAAAGTGTCCAGCAACCGGGAGATCAGGTTGGTTCAGGCGGGCTGAGCGAAGGTGTTCCGAGAAACGATCGCCCAAACTGCGTTTGGTCTCGCAGATGTATAAGAGTCCACATCATGAACAACAGATACAGTTGATGAGGTGCAAGTGAACCCTCTGCCTAACCTGAAAGAACTGTCGGGGTCCCTGGACAGAGTTGAGGGAGGAGGTATAGCGACAGGTGTTGCATCTTCTGCGGTTGCAGGGGAAGGTACCTGGGGAGGGGGTGGTTTGGGTGGGACGGGATGAGTTACCTGGGAGTTGCGGAGAGAACGGTCTCTGCGAAAGGCGGAAAGGTAACAGAACTGAAAATGTGGCTAGTGGTGGGATCCCGTTGGAGGTGGCGATATTTTGGAGGATTATATGTTGTATGCGATGGCTGATGGGGTGGAAGGTAAGGACTAGGGGGACTCTGTCTCTGTTGTGACTAGGGGGAGGTGGAGTGCAGGATGATAAGCCAAGATAGAGTTCGGGGAGAGGGCCAGTAAACGCCTGGAACAGAGATTGTTCAACGTACCCTACATAGAGGCAGGCATAGCTACGGCCCATGCGGGTGCCCATAGCTATGCCTTAGACTTGGAGGAAGTGGGAGGAGTCAAAGGAGAAGTTGTTGAGGGTGAGGACCAGCTACCCAAGGTGGAGTAGAGTGTTAGTAGAGGGAACTCTTTTCCTCCAGCTATGCCTGCCTCTTTGTAGGGTACGTTGAACAATCCCTGTTCCAGGCGTACACTGGCCCTATCCCCAAACTCTAACTCCATTACATTGATGACTGCATCGGTGCTACCTCCTGCACCCATGCAGAACTCATGGACTTCATCAACTTCACCACCAATTTTCATCCTGCACTCAAATTTACTTGGACCATCTCTGACACCGCCCTCCCCTTTCTTGATCTCACAGTCTCCATCACAAGAAATAGACTATTGACTGACGTCTATTACAAACCCACTGACTCCCACAACTATCTCGACTACACTTCTTCCCACCCTGCTTCCTGCAAAGACTCTATCCCCTACTCCCAATTCCTCCATCTACGCCGCACCTGTGCCCAAAATGAGGTGTTTCATACTAGAACATCCGAGATGTCCTCTTTCTTTAGGGAACGGGTGTTCCCCTCTCCCATCATAGATGAGGCCCTCACTCATGACTCCTCGGTACCTCGTTGCTCCGCCATTGCTCCCCCTCCCCCTAGTCGCAACAGAGACAGAATCCCTCTAGTCCTTCCCTTCCACCCCATCAGCCGTCGCATACAACACAAAATCCTCTGAAATTTCCGCCACCTCAAAGGGATCCCACCACTAACCATATTTCCGATCTCCACCCCTTTCCGCCTTCCGCAGAGACCGTTCCCTCCACAACTCCCCGGTTAACTCAAACCTTCCCACCCAAATCACCCCCTCCCCAGAGACCGCAGCCGCAGAAGATGCAACACCTGTCGCTATACCTCCTCCCTCGACTCTGTCCAGGGACCCCGACAGTCCTTTCAGGTTAGGCAGAGGTTCATTTGCATCACCTCCAACCTCAACTACTGTATCCATTGTTCAAGATGTGGTCTTTTATACATCGGCAAGACCAAACGCAGTCTGGGCGATCGTTTTGCGGAACACCTTCACTCATCCCGTGTTAACCAACCTGATCTCCCGGTTACCGGACACTTTAATTCTCCTTCCCATTCCTACACAGACCTTTCTGTCCTCAGTCTCCTCCATTGTCAGAGTGAGGCTAAATGCAAATTGGAGGAACAGCATCTCATATTTCGCTTGGACAGCTTACAGCCCAGTGGCCTGAATATTGATTTCTCTCACTTCAGGTAGCACCAGCATTCCCTCTCTCGCTATCCCTCCCTCACACAAGTCACACCAGCTTCTAATTTTCACCCTACAAACAGCTTACAATGGCCTGTATCCTTTATCATCGTTACTTTTTTGCATATCGTTCATTGATCTTTATCTCTCAACATCACAGTCTATATCTCTCGTTTTCCTTATCCCTAAACAGTCTGAGGAAGGGTCTTGACCCAAAACATCACCCATTCCTTCTCTCCAGAGATGCTGCCTGTCCCGCTAAGTTACTCCAGCTTTTTGTGTCTATCTTTGGTTTAAACCAGCATCTGCAGTTCCTTCTTACATATTTCTTTGTCTCAACCTGACTTCCCCTCTTTTATGTTTGAACTCGTATTTCTGATCAAGAATTTCCTTCATCTCATTGGACTTGTTTCTTCGCTCTCTCTCCCCCCTCTCTATTGTTGGCTAAGTTATTAAAGGATTCTGAGAAATAGGATCTTCATGCATTGGAAAATCAAGGACTGATTGGGGATAGTAGAAACAAGGAACTGAGGATGCAGTCTGAAGAAGGGTGTAGACGGAAACATAACCTATCCATGATCTCCATGTTAATATATTCTAGGAGCAGAATTAGGCCATTTGGCCCATCAAGTTTTCTACAAAATTGGCTTGAAGATAGATAGCAAAGAGTAATGGTAGAGGGGAGTTTTTCAGACTGGAGGCCGATACCAAGTGGTGTACCACAGGGATTGGTGCTGGGTCCACTGTTGTTTGTTATTTATATGAATGATTTGTATGTAAATATAGGTGGCATGGTCAGTGAATTAGCATATGACACTAAAATTGATGGAATAATGGATAATGACAATAGTTATCTATAATACATCAGGACCTTGATTAACTGAGTCAATGTGCAGAGGAATGGCAGGTGGATTCCAATTCAGATAAATGCAAGGTGTAAGGCCCTGCAGAGAGCAGTAGAACTGAGAGCACTAAGGACACAGATACATAGTTCTATAATGTGGCTACAGGTAATGAAGAAGATGTTTGACACGTTGCTTTCTTTTGTCGGGGTATTGAGTACAAGAGTTGGGATGTCATTTTACAGTGGCACAAAATGTTGCTAAGACCACACTTTGGAGTACTGTGTACAGTTCTGGTCACCCTGCTCTCGTCATGGAATTAAAAAGGATGCAGAACATATTTATGGGAATGTTACCAGGTCTAAGCGCCTGAGTTAAAAGAAGTCTGGATAAGCAGCATTCTTTTCCCCTGGAGTGTAGGAGCCTGAGGAGTGGCCTTATCGAGATATATAGAACCATAAGGGGCATAGATAAAGGGAATAGCCACAGTCTTTTCCCCAGTGTAGACAAGACTAAAAATAGAGGCTTAGTTTTAAGTTGAAAGAGGGAATATTTTAAAGGGACTGAAGGGCAACATTTTCCAAACAGAGAGTGGTGCAAGAGGAAGTGGAAGAGGTGGGTACAATTACAGCATTTAAAAGATACTTGGACAGGTACATGGAAAAGAAACATTTGGAGGGATATAGGCCAGGCTTAGACCATAGTTAGTCAACTGACTCAATTACATTATTTCTCTCCCTTCTCTTTCTCCCCCCTTCCTTCCTCCCCCCTTGCTCTCTTCTCTCACTTTCCTCTCACTCTTTCTTGTCTTGCTCTCTCTCTCCATTTTCTCTCACTCTCTTTCTTCTATCTCTCCCCCTCTTTCTCATCTCCATTACCTTCTCAAAATGCTTGGTTGAAACAAATGTCTGTTTCTTAGTCCCATGCCTGACGTTTCTCAGACATGCCACTCTTTCCCTTATGTCTGAACCTTGAATTGCACACAAACCAGCAGTTCATGTAGTTCCAATGAAAAAACATAAAGTTGCAGAGGAGTGACAGGGTGGTTGCTGGATTTAGTCTTGAGCACAAAATGTAGGGATAAGGAGATGGCCATTTAGGACGTGAAGAGAAATGTCTCAGCTTGGGGTATTGTAAATCCTTGGCATTCCCTGCTACAGGATGCTCAGTCAGTTATATTTAAGGTTGAGATTTTTTTATTTTTAGACACCAGGTGAATGGAGAGATAGGGAATCAAGCAGGAAAATTGGCTTCTCGGTTGTCGTTTGAAGGTTGGAAAGGTATCAATGTACCAGTTAGTTTGACACAAAAATGGTAAATAGGTTTCAATTTGGTTAAATGTAAGTTAATGCATTGTGGAGAGAGAAAGGCAAGAACAATTTATAATGAAATGTAAGATAAAAGAAATAAGCCACAGAAACATTGGAATTATTTCTGCAGATTCCTGAAGGTAACAATGCACAACAAGCGTGTCTTATTGCATACAACATAGGCTGGAGGTTGCTCGAAATTAACAGCAAATTAAAAGTACACACCAGCATGAAATTAATTTTTAATTTGTCTCCATGCTTTGTGGGCAAGTTAGTATCTTTGAAAACAAGTCAAATGAAAGGGTTGAAATTCTTATTGGCTCAGTTGTGCCCCATAACTCAATAAACTCAATTTTTGCTCAATAATTAATCCAGGGAATTACATAACCTCATCCTTGAGCAATGCAGTAGAGTAAAATACCATCATTTCCCTAAAATGACTGCTTTGGTTCCCAGAGACGTCAGCATGGTAAACCGCTATCTATAAATATAATAGATTGTGCTCCTGGATGTTTCAATTTCAAAATAATTGACTGAAGTCACACTTCCCTTTTCACCCTTCATTTGTGTGTTGTGTGACATGTCTGTCTGTGACTTGCCTGAATAGTCTTCAAGTCCCTAACTCAATATTGCACCTTTGCTTCACACTGGCATTATTAAACTTGTAAGATAACTGATTTTACAGCTTTAATTTGTTGTCCTATCTTGGTTTTCACTCCCTAAGTCAAGGTATTGCACTTTCTTTTAGATTTCTGGATTTGTGTGTGACTCGTCATCAGAAAGGCATATGGAATACTAGTGTAAAAAGGAACTGCAGATGCTGGTTTAAACCAAAGATAGACACACAAAAAGCTGGAGTAACTCAGCCGGTCAGACAGTATCTCTGGAGAAAAGGAATAGGTGGCGTTTTGGGTCAAGACTCTTCTTCAGACTATCCTTCAGGATACTAGAGGGATACTAGAAGGATATTAGCCTTCATTAGTTGGAGCATTAAATACAAGAGCAGGGAGGTTATGCTCCGACTTTATCTCAGCCTGAAGTTCTGCTCAACCCACTGTAGGAAGGAGAGCAAGAAAGAGTGCTGAAGAAATTCTTCTGGATGTTGTCTGGGATGGAGTGTTTCAATATATTTCATTTATGCAGAGACTGGAGAGGTTAAGTCTATTTTCACTGGAGGTGAGGAGGAGACACAATCAAAGTATATAGAATTATGAGGGGTATAGGTAGGGTATTCTGCAGGAAACTTTGCCCCATGTCAGTGGTAGGTAAAACCAGAGGGCATAGATTTAGGGTAAGGGGGGATAGATTTGGAGGGGATCTGAAGGGTACTGTGCAAATTGCATGTGTAAAATAGTTTCTAATTTTATCTTAAAAATAGAAAGTCTGTGAGGCAAAATGTTTTAAACAGACTCTGAAATCTGTGTTCAAAGTACATCTAATTTGGCAGTGAACTTTTAACTTTCACACAGAGAAAGGTTCTGACATTACACAGAAATTGTGGCAAGAGAGTTGTGGTCCCTACTGCCCTGCTCAGAGTTTCTGAACTGAATGTGTTTGTTTGCAGTTCACAAATTACCAGCTGCAAAGGTAATTAATTTCCTCCAACTACCGTGGTAAACAAATGCCATTGGTTTGATATACAGTAATCAAACTCTGCAGTAAAGTAATTCAGTGCAAGATAGCACAAGAATAATTCAATATAATCTTTGTTCCCTCTAAAAACAGATAAGTGCCTTCCAGCAATGCCCTTTCCCTTACTAAATAACACTTTAAATCATGTGTGACTTATTCATAATCTGAGCGTTACTGAGGGAAAGGTGAAATGCCAGACCTGCTGCCTTTCAGATGAAATATTACACTCTTTCCAAAGGCTCAGAGGGCAATATAAATCAGAACAATAAAAGTTCCCTCTAGATCCTGATCAACATTCTTGTCTCAAACAGCTCCACAAAGACGAGATGAAATGTTCATTCATTGCATGCCTTTTGTGGAATTTTGCAGCAGCGTTTGTCAAACAACACATGTCACCGCCCTTCATCATAACTAATTCATCACATGCAAAGCTCTTTCAGCTCTACTTGAGAGATGTGATAAAAATGGTATATAAATCCAAGTCCTACTTTTAATCTGCATTTTTGCCTTGGTCACTGTTGACCAGCTAAATTCACTGGCTCATTGGTCCCGTGTGATATGGGTTAGGATTAAGGATACTCATTGCCAGTTGGGTCTGGATGGGACAATTCCAGCAGCCCTTACGTGACCAGGGGTCAGACTCACTGTGAACCTTATTTGCTATGTCTCTTTTAATAGGTGCTATGGATGAGGTCAGAGGGTACTCGCTTGGGATTACATGTGGCAAAGGGCCATGGCTCAGACGTACTTCAGGAGGTTGCGGCACTGGAACTCTTTTTTATAAAGAGAATAGATGTTTAACGGTTAGAGTTTAGAGTTTAGAGATACAGCGCGGAAACAGGCCCTTCGGCCCACCGAGTCCGCACCGAACACTAACACTATCCTACACACTAGGGACAATTTACCATTTTTAAAAATCGAAGTCAATTAACCTCTAAACCTGTACATCTCTGGAGTGTGGGAGGAAACCGAAGGAAACCGGAGCACCCGGAGAAAACTCACACAGGTCAGAACGGGAAGAACGAACAAACTCCGTACCTGTACCCGTATTCAGGATTGAACCCGGGTCTCTGGCACTGTAAAGGAACAACTCTACCACTGCGCCTCCGTGTCATGTGCATGGAAAATGGGTGAAAACAGCAATGAAGCATGTTCAATCCCATGCTGCCAACAGTGCTTTGAACACAGTTGAGAAGTTAAGAACAGGATGGATTAAGTCATGATTGATGTGGGTTTCAGGCATAACAGGGACAAACTCTTTCCACTGGCAGGAGGGCCGTTAACCTGAGTAGAAACAATTCAATCTCATTTCCAAACAATCAGAGGGGAGATGATGAGATTTTTTTTAATACAGTGAGTTGATACTATCTCAAACTGCCTGGAAGGGCAGTGAAAGCAGATTGAATAGAACATTCAAAAGGGATTGGGATGGGTACTTTCAGAGAAAAGATTCCAGGGTTACGGGAACTGCGGGAGAACAAGACTGATTGGTTGCTCTTTCAAAGAGCCAACCCGATGGATCATGCAGCCTCCCTTGGTGCTGCTGGGACCCGCAATATGGGAACTGCACTGATTCCAGTCGATGGAAAATTACAAGCAGAGTACCCATATTTATCTATTATTATCTAATATTATTATGTGCAAAGAACCTTGCAACAGCCAGAATAAATCTACTGAAGGGAGACTTTAATCTTATTGATATAAATGTGGTGTAGGATTACAAACATAGAACAGTGCAAATGACCCAAGCAGCAAGCACAATATATTTATTACACCAATCATGAAGCACTTATTTACACTCATCCGATTCCATTCTCCCCACATTCCTCTCAAGTCACCCAGTTTCTATCAATCACCTACAGTCCAGGAACAATTTGTAGTGGCCACTTCTTTGAGATGTGGGTGAAAATTTCTTCCCAGCTGTTATCAGGCAACTGAATCATCCTACCACAACCGGAGAACAGTCCTGAACTACTGGCTACCTCTTTGGTGACCTTCGGACTATCCTTGATCAGCCTTTACTGGCTTTACCTTGAACTAAACGTTATTCCTTTATCATGTGTGTATATATTTATACAATGGTATATGGACACACTGATCTGTTCTGTATTCATGCCTTTTATATTCTGTTGTGCTGAAGCAAAGCAAGAATTTCATTGTCCTATCTGGGACACATGACAATAAACTCTCTTGAATCTTGAATCTTGAATGTATCTATACACTGTAAATGGCTCGATTGTAATCATGTATTGTCTTTCTGCTGATTGGATAGCACGCAACAAAAGCTTTTCACTGTATCTAGGTACACGTGACCATAAACTGAACTGAACTGAACTGGAATCGTTCAATTGAGGAATGTGTCACCTAATGTAGCCTTTTCATCATGCATCTCCTGTCTCACTTGTGGCAGAGTCTGCAGGTCCCACAATGGTTCTCATCAGCCATTTCAGAACCGACAGAACAGGAGCGGAAGCAAGTCATCCTCAATCCTGAGGGGCAGCCGGAGACATATGGCAGTTAAGATCTCACTCATCAGAATCAGAACCCATTTGTAATCCCTACTCACTGAGTGTGCTGTTGAGATATTGAAGTAAACATGCGTAGATTTTTAGAAAGAATGTTGCGGAAGGATTCTATTTCTAGGTATGCCAAAGTTTTGTCACTGTCTTTTGCACACTATACAGGTGTCAGAGAAACAAGGGGGGATGGATGAAGAAGGTAAGTCGAGTACAGTGCATCTAAATTACAATAGCCATTACCACTTTCCTTTCTACAATCTTCAGCTGGATATGGTCATAAACCATGTGAGGAGGTTCATTGTGCCTCCTGCTACCCTTCAGAACAACTGGGCAGTTATTCCGCTGTTGATGTTCATTTCTGGGGGCCCTGAAATCTTGTTCTATCCAAGTATCTATTTGTTTTTGAATGTTATTATTAAATCTATTTCTACCACCTACACAGGCAGCGAATTGTCATTGATAACAGCTCACTGCTTGGAATAATTTCCTCTAATACCTCCAGTTTGTCTCTTCTTTGGTAATAGTGGCTCACTTAAAAGTGGGTTCCATACCCGCATCCCACGGTCCTTTGTGTTTACTCTTTATGTATGGTCCACAATGTTTAATATCAATGAACCTGACAAAATCCACCTTGTTCCAAGGGGGAAAATTAAAATACCAGAGATGCCTTGCTCATAGTGACAACCTTATTTCAGAGAGTTGCACAGCACAGAAAGAAGCCTTTGTGCCCATTCTATCCATACTGAATTCTAAACCGATCCCATTTTCCTGCATTAGAACAGTATCTTCTATGCCTTGTCTATTTAAATGCCTGATTTAAATGTCTCTTAAACATAGTAATTATATCTGATATCACCCCCACTTCTGGCAGCAGATTCCAGTTCTAAACCATTCTATGTGTGAAAAACCTATCCCTCAGATCCCCAATAATTCTCCTTCCTCTCACCTTAAATCTCTGCCCTCTGTTTTTGACACCCCTTCCATAGGAAATGATTTTGACTAACTAGCCTATCTATGCTTCTTATGATCTCCTATACTTCTATCAGGCCGCCTTTCAGCCTTCTTCGCTCTCGGGAAAACAAGCCTAGCCGATTTAATCTCTCCCCTTAATTAAAGTCCTTCAATCCAGCTCTTTACCAAATCACCGGCTAAAATCACAAGTTTCCGTGAACGTTGGAGAGAAGCAGCAGCTAGAAGCAGCGAGAGCTAGTATTGGCTGGAAGTAGGTGAGTCAGAGGGAAAGAAGATTTAAAAAGAGCGTCAAAGACCCAGGTTCGAGTAATTTACTAATTAGTCCTAAAGTAGTTGATTAGGTAACAGATAAAGAAGTGCAGCTGTAGCGGAGCGGCCTTGTTGAGGTGAAGTGCCTTGGGAGGTAAAGTGTGAGTCTTTGGCTCGAGAGTCTTCGGCGAGGAGGCTGAGGCAAGGAGGCTACACTTGATCAAAATTTGTGATTTTTGTCCACTGAAGCAATGGCAGGCATGTTGGTGCAGTGTGTTTCCTGCTGGATGTGGGGAGCCAGGGACACTGCTGGTGCTTCTGGAAACTACACCTGCAGAAATTGTGTCCAGATGCAGCTCCTGAGTGACCGTGTTGGGGAACTGGAGAAGCAGCTGGATGACATCAGGGCCATGCAGGAACACAAGAGTTTCATGGACAGGACCTACAGTGAGGTTGTCATGCCAAGGGTACAGGAAGAGCAAAGGTGGGGGGCTGTGAGAAAGGGGAAACAACGTGGAGTGCAAGAAACCCCGGTGGCTGTGCCTAATGAAAACAGATACCCTGTTGGGAGCTGTCGGGCCAGATCATGCTTCCAGTCCGAGCGGCGGACAGGTCGGTGGCTCCAATCCTAGAGATGAGACTCAACTGATGAGACCGACGTCGGGCAGAGCCATAGTGGTGGGTAACTCCATTGTCCGACGTGTGAACAGGAGATTCTGTGGTGGCAGGTGACACTCAAGGATGGTCTGTTGCCTCCGTGGTGCCAGAGTTCAAGATGTCAAGAACCGACTTCAGAACATCCTCGAGAGGGAAGGTGAAAAGCCGGAAGTAGTTGTGCCCAAACGGGCACAAACGACGTTGGGAAGAAGAGGAAGGATCTCTTCTGGGGTAGGGGTGACCTGTACAAAAGGGACAGGTTACATCTTAACTGGAGGTGGACCAACGTTCTGGCAGGCTGGTTTTCTAGTGCTACACGTGTGGGTTTAAACTAAATAGCGGGGGGAGAGGGGTGATAAATTGGGAGTACAAAGATGGAGTTAAAGGGGAAGTGAGTACAGGAAAAGTTACAAAAGACTCCCAAATTAATGGGAAAGAAAGTTCGAGAGGGGATAAGTGAGTAGGGTCAGGGCCAATTGTGACCGGTGTGAGAGGGAAGGTGAATACCAAAGTTAAAGTGTTGTATATGAACGTGCAAAATATAAGAAATAAAGTGGATGAGTTTGAGGCTCAATTAGAAGTTGGCAAGTATGATGTTGTGGGAATTACAGAGACATGGCTGCAAGAGGACCAGGGCTGGGAACTGAATATTCAGGAGTATACGTCCTTTCGAAAAGACAGACAGGTGGGCAGATGGGGTGGGGTAGCTCAGTTGGTGAGGAATGAAATTCAGTACCTTGCGAGGGGTGACATAGAATCAGGAGATGTAGAGTCAGTATGGATAGAAATGAGGAATTGTAAGGGTAAAAAAACGCTAATGGGAGTTATCTACAGGCCCCCAAACAGTAGTCTGGATATAGGGTGCAAGTTGAATCAAGAGTTAAAATTGACATGTCACAAAGGTAATGCTACGGTGGTTATGGGAGATTTCAACATGCACGTAGACTGGGAAAACCAGGTTGGTACTGGACCCCAGGAAAGGGAGTTTGTGGAGTGCCTTCGAGATGGATTCCTAGAGCAGCTTGTATTGGAGCCTACCAGGGAGAAGGACATTTTGGATTAGTGTTGTGTAATGAACGGATTTGATAAGGGGACGCAAGGTGAAGGAGCCTTTAGGAGGTAGTGACCATAATATGATGTTTTAATCTGCAATTTGAGAGGGAGAAGGGAAAATCGGAAGTGTTAGTATTATAGTTGAGCAAAGGGGACTATGGACGCATGAGGGAGGAGCTGGCCAAAGTTGTCTGTAAAGATACCCTAGCAGGGATGACAGTGGAACAACAATGGAAGGTATTCCAAGGAATAATACAGAAGGTGCAGAATCAGTTCATTCCAAAGAGGAAGAAAGATTCCAAGGGGAGTAAGGGGCGACCGTGGCTGACAAGGGAAGTCAAGGACAACATAAAAATTAAAAGAGAAGAAATATAACATAGCAAAGATGAGTGGGAAGCAAGAGGTTTGGGAAACTTTTAAAAAGCAACAGAAGATAACTGAAAAGGCAATACCGGGAGAAAAGATGAGTTACGAAGGTATGCTAACCAAGAATATAAAGGAGGATAGTAAAAGCTTCTTACGGTATGTGAAGAGTAAATAGTTAAGCCAGTTGTGGGTCCCTTGAAGACAGAAACGGGTGAATTTATTATGGGGAACAAGGAAATGGCAGACGAGTAGAACAGGTACTTTGGATCTGTCTTCACTAAGGAAGACACAAACAATCTCCCAGATATAGCCAGAGGACCTCGGGTGACGGAGGAAGTGAAATAAATTCACATTAGGCAGGAAATAGTGTTGGGTAGACTGATGGGACTGAAGGCTGATTATTCCCCTGGGTCTGCATCCCAGGTTACTTAAGGAAGTGGCTCTAGAAATTGCAGACACATTGATGATCATTTTCCAATGTTCTATAGATTCAGGATCAGTTCCCGTGGATTGCAGGGTAGCTAATGTTATCCCACTTTTTAAGAAAGGAGGGAAAGAGAAAACAGGGAATTATAGACCAGTTAGCCTCACATCGGTAGTGGGGAAGATGCTGGAGTCATTTATAAAAGATGAAATGGCGGCACATTTGGATAGCAGTAACAGGATCGGTCCGAGTCAGCATGGATTTACCAAGGGGAAATCATGCTTGACTAATCTTCTGGAATTTTTTAAGGATGTAACTAGGAAAATGGACAAGGGAGAGCCAGTGGATGTAGTGTATCTGGACTTTCAGAAAGCATTTGATAAGGTCCCACATAGGAGATTAGTGGGCAAAATTAGAGCACATGGTATTGGGGGTAGGGTATTGACATGGATAGAAAATTGTTTGGCAGACAGGAAACAAAGAGTAGGGATTAACGGGTCCCTTTCAGAATGGCAGGCAGTGAATAGTGGGTTACCGCAAGGCTCGGTGCTGGGACCGCAGCTATTTACAATATACATTAATGATTTAGATGAAGGGATTAAAAGTAACATTAGCAAATTTGCAGGTGACACAAAGCTGGATGGCAGTGTGAACTGTGATGAGGATGCTATGATGATGCAGGGTAACTTGGACAGGTTGGGTGAGTGGGCAGATGCATGGCAGATGCAGTTTAATGTGGATAAATGTGAGATTATCCAATTTGGTGGCAAGAACAGGAAGGCAGATTATTATCTGAATGGTGTCATGTTAGGAAAAGAGGAAGTACAACGTGATCTGGGTGTCCTTGTTCATCAGTCTGAAAGTAAGCATGCAGGTACAGCAGGCAGTGAAGAAAGCTCATGGCATGTTGGCCTTCATAACAAGAGGAGTTGAGTATCGGAGCAAAGAGGTCCTTCGACAGTTGTACAGGGCCCCAGTGAGACCACACTTGGAGTATTGTGTGCAGTTTTGGTCTCCAAATTTAAGGAAGGACATTCTTGCTATTGCGGGAGTGCAGCGTAGGTTCACAAGGTTAATTCCCGATATGGCGGGACTGTCATATGTTGAAAGAATGGAGGAACTGGGCTTGCATACACTGGAATTTAGAATGATGAGAGGGTATCTTATTGAAACATATAAAATTATTAACGGATTGGACAAACTGGAGGCAGGAAACATGTTCCCGATTGGGGGAATCTAGAACCATATAAAAACATAGAAACATAGAAAATAGGTGCAGGAGGAGGCCATTCGGCCCTTCGAGCCAGCACCGCCATTCATTTTGATCATGGCTGATCGTCCCCTATCATTAACCCATGCCTGCCTTCTCCCCATATCCCTTGACTCCACTAGCCCCCTAGAGTTCTATCTAACTCTCTCTTAAATCCATCCAGTGATTTGGCCTCCACTGCCCTCTGTGGCAGGGAATTCCATAAATTCACAACTCTCTGGGTGAAACCGTTTTTTCTCACCTCTGTCTTAAATGACCTCCCCTTTATTCTAAGACTGTGGCCCCTGTTCTGGACTCGCCCAACATTGGGAACATTTTTCCTGCATCTAGCTTGTCCAGTCCTTTTATAATTTTATATGTTTCTATAAGATCCCCCCTCGTCCTTCTAAACTCCAGTGAATACAAGCCGAGTCTTTTCAATCCTTCCTCATATGACAGTCCCGCCATCCCAGGGATCAATCTCGTGAACCTATGCTGCACTGCCTCAATCACAAGGATGTCCTTCCGCAAATTAGGAGACCAAAACTGTACACAATACTCCAGATGTGGTCTCACCAGAGCCCTATACAACTGCAGAAGAACCTATTTACTCCTATACAGAAATCCTCTTGTTATGAAGGCCAACATTCCATTAGCTTTCTTCACTGCCTGCTGTACCTGCACGCCAACTTTCAGTGACCGGTGTACAAGGACACCCAGGTCTCGCTGTACCTCCCCCTTACCTAACCTAACCCCATTGAGATAATAATCTGACCCCTTGTTTTTGCCGCCAAAGTGGATAACCTCACATTTATCTATATTATACTGCATCTGCCCACTCACTCAACCTGTCCAGGTCACCCTGCAACCTCCTAACATCCTCTTCACAGTTCACACTGCCACCCAGCTTTGCGTCATCCGCAAACTTGCTAGTGTTGCTCCTAATTCCCTCTTCCAAATCATTAATATATATGGTAAAGAGTTGCGGCCCCAACACCGAGCCTTGCGGCACTCTACTCGCCACTGCCTGCCATTCTGAAAAGGACCCGTTCACTCCTACTCTTTGCTTCCGGTCTGCCAACCAATTTTCTATCCATGTTAACACCCTACCCCCAATACCATGTGCTCTAATTTTAGTCACCAGTCTCCCGTGCGGGACCTTATCAAAGGCTTTCTGAAAGTCTAGTTACACTACATCCACTGGCACCCCTTCATCCATTTTACTTGTCATCCTCAAAAAATTCCAGAAGATTAGTCAAGCATGATTTCTCTTTCATAAATCCATGTTGACAGACTAATCCTTTTGCTGCTATCCAAATGCCCCATTATTACCTCTTTAATAATTGACTCCAGCATCTTTCCCACCACTGAAGTCAGGCTAACTGGTCTGTAATTCCCCGTTTTCTCTCTCGCTCCTTTCTTGAAAAGTGGCCACAGTTTAAGAATAAGGCGTAGGCCATTTAGAACAGAGATGAGGAAAAGCTTTTTCACCCAGAGAGTTGTGAATCTGTGGA
Organism: Malacoraja senta; assembly: GCA_038087875.1. NCBI lineage: Eukaryota > Metazoa > Chordata > Chondrichthyes > Rajiformes > Rajidae > Malacoraja > Malacoraja senta. Next base: position 114,170,185 of record CM075978.1, on the reverse strand, counting down.
ATTCCGTACCTCAGAAGGCAGTGGAGGCCAATTCTCTGGATGCTTTCAAGAGAGAGTTAGATAGAGCTCTTAAAGATAACAGAGTCAAGGGATATGCGGAGAAGGCAGGAATGGGGCACTGATTGTGGATGATCAGCAATGATCAGAGTGAATGGCGGTGCTGGCTCGAAGGGCCGAATGGCCTACTCCTGCACCTATTGTCTATTGTCTATTGTCTATTAGTTGTCTGAAATTCAGGATCAGTTAACTGCAGATTGGTTTGAGAAGTACACTGGGTAGGAACTGTACTGTGAAAACGATCCATTGTGAGTTACTATTACTAAATGTGTTAATGATTGAGTGATCCAATGCTTTGGTTACAGAGGTATCATCCAGTGGATGAGAGACAGTTCCTGGGATACTCACTCTACATTTGGCAAGGGTATCTTGAAAAATTAAAGTCTGAAATGGACATTGTGAGCCAGGAAATGGGATGTGTCACTGTACTTGTGACAGAATATTTTTCCAGCACAATGGTTTGGCAAGCTTGTTCCCCCACTGGCCAACAGCTCTTACAGGCAATGATGCTCACCAGATGTTGCAATGTAGGAAAAGGCCATATTTCATAACATCAACAGTAAGAGCTCCTTGAAATATGGCCCTGCATTGCACGACATCATATTTAGATAGTATGCTGAGTCAGGAAAGGGTGTGTATAAGGACAAGAGCAGGATTTGTAGGGAATGATACCTGCCATTAGTTTAGGAGATGTCCTCGACAACCTTGTTCATTATCCCTCTATGACCTCCATTAACATTACAGCTGTGGTTCAGTGCGTAGCACTCTGCCGCTGCAGCAGCAGTGGGTCAAAGTTCAACTCCTGAGACTCTGTTACGTGATTGTGCTGACGCTTGCTGGCCATCCTAAGAGTGAACCGTTTTTGCTCTTAAAATGAAGCTCTACCTACTCTCCCCAGTACCTATGAGGGCAATTTGTTTGACAGATCTACTCTGTATCAATGTTTATCATTATAAAATATTGCCTGTTGAATTTTATATCGCAATCTGTGGGGAAATTAGCTGGTATTTATTTACTGCACAGAAATAAATACTGAAATTTTCTTCATTAGTTTTAAGAAGTTTGGAATTCCCCCAGGTTGTGAAATACTTTTATAAATGTTGTTCTTTCACTAAGCACAGACTACATCACTGCTTGTAAGATTTTTGTACTGCATTTTGAGAACACCCAAGACCAGTAACTGAATAGCCAAAATACTGCAGATGCTGGAAATTTGAAAGATAAAAAAGAGAAGACTGCAAATACCTAGCAGAGCAGCCAGGATGGTTCTCATGAAAGATTCTTAACCAGAAATGTTAACTCTGTTTAACTCGCTACATAAGCTGTCTGACCTGCTCACTACATCCAGCATTTTCTGTTGTTATTTCAGAATGAGTAATTCTTGCGAGCAGTCTATAGTGGATGGAACTGTGTTTATTAACAGCAGGAGCCAGACAGTCAGGGAAGTTAATGAAATTAAAAGAAATAGGAGCAGGGATATGCTAGAGACATGCCCACTTTGTCATTCAATAAGACAATGGGAAAACCAAAACACTGCCGATGCTGGAATCTGAAGTAAAACAGCAAATGCTGGAAATACACAGCAGGTTAAGCAGTAGAGGGAAACAAAGTTAATGTTTCAGGTCAAAGTTTTTCACCATAAGATAATTTTCATCATCAAGCTCAAATAGGTACCTCTGCTGCTTGATCACACCTGAACTTTAACATCAATTCATTTTCCTCTCTTACCTTAAAAACATGAATTTCTCGAACATTATGAAATCGCTGCTTGGTAGGTTTTCAAATAAAGCAAGATCGGATGTGCCATCTGATGATGTGACTTCCATAGGCTACCAGCTACTGAGAATCTCTGAGTAAGAATGAAAAACGGTCTGAAGAAGGGTCTCGACCCGAAACGTCACCCATTCCTTCACTCCATAGATGCTGCCTCACCTGCTGAGTTTCTCCAGCATTTTTGTCTACCTATGAAAAAAAAGAAATCAGTGAGCAGTAGAGCTGAGAAATTTGAGCAAGTGACTGAAGACTGTATTTTTATTCATTCACGGGATGTAGGGCTCACTGGGAATGCAGGTATTGATTTACACCCCTCATTGTCAATGAAGTGAGGCAACTGAGAATCAATCACCTTGGGTTTAGATTCACACAAAGGCAGGAGGAAGAAAGCATTCCAAGGGGTGACCGTGGCTGACTAGGGACGTCAGGGACAGTATAAAATAAAAAAGAAGAAGTGCAACGTAGCAAAGATGAGCGGGACGTAAGAGGATTGGGTAATGTTTAAAGAGCAACAGAAGATAACTAAAAAGACAATACGGGGAGAAAAGATGAGGTACGAAGGTAAGCTAGCCAAGAATATGAAGGAGGATAGTAAAAACTTCTTTAGGTATGTGAAGAGGAAAAAATTAGTTAAGACCAAAGTTGGACCCTTGAAGACCGAAAAAGGTGAATTTATTATGGGGAACAAGGAAATGGCAGATGAGTTGAACAGGTACTTTGGATCCGTCTTCACTAAGGAGGACACAAACAATCTTCCTGATATAGTAGTGGCCAGAGGATCTGGGGTGATGGAGGAACTGAAGGAAATCCACATCAGGCAGGAAATGGTGTTGGGTACACTGATGAGACTGAAGGCTGATAAATCCCCAGGGTCTGATGGTCTGCATCCCAGGGTACTTAAGGAAGTGGCTCTAGAAATCGTGGATGCATTGGTGATAATTTTACAATGTTCTATAGACTCAGGATCAGTTCCTGTGGATTGGAGGGTAGCTAATGTTATCCCACTTTTTAAGAAAGGCGGGAGAGAGAAAACAGGGAATTATAGACCAGTTAGCCTGACATCGGTGGTGGGGAAGATGCTGGAGTCAATTATAAGAGATGAAATAGCTGCACATTTGGATAGCAGTAACAGGATCGGTCCAAGTCAACATGGATTTACGAAGGGGAAATCATGGTTGATTAATCTTCTGGAATTTTTTTAAGATGTGACTAGGAAAATGGACAAGGGAGAGTCAGTGGATGTAGTGTACCTGGACTTTCAGAAAACATTTGATAAGGTCCCACATAGGAGATTAGTGGGCAAAATTAGGGCACATGGTATTGAGGATAGAGTGCTGACATGGATAGAAAATTGGTTGGCAGACAGGAAACAAAGAGTAGAGATTAACGGGTCCCTTTCAGAATGGCAGGCAGTGACTAGTGGGGTACCGCAAGGCTCGGTGCTGGGACCGCAGCTATTTACAATATACATCAATGATTTGGATGAAGGGATTCGCATTAACATTAGCAAATTTGCAGATGACCCAAGCTGGGTGGCAGTGTGAACTGCGAGGAGGATGCTATGAAAATGCAGGGTGACTTGGACAGGTTGGGGGAGTGGGCAGATGCATGGCAGATGAAGTTTAATGTGGATAAATGTGATGTTATCCACTTTGGTATCAAAAACAAGAAGGAAGATTACTATCTAAACGGCATCAAGTTGGGAATAGGGGAAGTACAACAGGATCTGGGGGTTGTTGTTCATCAGTCTATGAAAGTAAACATGCAGGTACAGCAGACAATGAAGAAAGCGAATGGCATGTTGGCCTTTATAACAAGGGGAGTCGAGTATAGGAGCAAAGAGGTCATTCGGCAGTTGTACAGAGCCTTAGTGAGACCACACCTGGAGAATTGTGTGCAGTTTTGGTCCCCTAATTTGAGGAAGGACATTCTTGCTATTGAGGGAGTGCAGCGTAGGTTTACAAGATTAATTCCCGGGATGGCGGGACTGTCATATGCTGAGAGAATGGAGCGGCTGGGCTTGTACACTCTGGAGTTTAGAAGGATGTGAGGGGATCTTATTGAAACATTTAAGATTGTTAAGGGTTGGGACAAGCTAGAGGCAGGAAACATGTTCCCGATGTTGGGGGATTCCAAAACCAGGGGCCACAATTTAAGAATAATGGGTAAGCCATTTAGAACGGAGACGAGGAAACACTTTTTCTCACAAAGAGTTGTGAGTCTGTGGAGTTCTCTGCCTCAGAGGGCGGTGGAGGCCAGTTCTCTGGATACTTTCAAGAGAGAGCTAGATATGGCTCTTAAAGATAGCAGAGTCAGGGGATACGGGGAGAAGGCAGGAAGGGGGTACTGATTGGGGATGATCAGCCATGATCAGCCATGATCATCCCCAATCGGTGCTGGCTCGAAGGGCCGAATGACCTACTCCTGCACCTATTGCCTATTGTCTATTGTCTATTGTCTATTGCCTGATTTCCGGCAGATTTCCTGCAATAAATGACAATAATGAAGTCATTATCCAATGGGTCACTCACTCAACCCAATAATACTAACTATCTAACTATAAATCTAACTGTATATGCAATCAGATCACTAAAAGGAAATATCATATGAATATTATATTTTATATTTGCTTCCCTGTTACATCACCATTCCATCCACTTGTGGGATTGTTACCATCAGCAGTCGGGACATTGAATATAAAAGTTCGGAAGTCGTGTTGTAGCTGTATAAAACTTTAGTTAGGCCCAATTGGAAATGTTGTGTGCAGTTCTGGTCTCTACATCCTAGGAAGAATCTGGAGGCTTTGGAGAAGGTGTACAAGAGGTTTATCAGGACATTGACATATTTGAGGTGTTTTAGCTATAAGGAGAGGTTGGACAAAGTTGGATTGTTTTCTCTAGAACACTGGGAGCTGAGTGGTGAGATAATTCTAAAATTATGAGGCTAATCAGAGTTATTTCCCCAGGATGGAAATGTCAAATACTAGACGCCATAGCTTTAAGATTAGTGGGGGGAAGTTTAAAGGAGATGTGTGAGGTAAATATTTTTAACCCAGAGAGTGGTGGGTGCCTGGAACCTGCCGTACCAGGAAAGTAGTGGTGGAAATAGATACAATAACAATCATTATCTGCACTCTTTGGGACCCACATTACTGACCCATCCTGGCAGCCATTATTTAACATCCCATTTTCACGACCCCACTTAGTGACTCTGATGGGTTTTTATAATATTACACTTTCATGGTAATATGGAGAGCATCCTTCTCTCGAGAGATGCTGCCTGGCCTGCTGAGTTACTCCAGCATTTTGTGTCTACCTAATAATTTCAACATCTGTCAAGAGGGAAAGCAGAAAGTTGCTGGATAGTGACACCAGAGAAGACGGGCAGCCTGTTCAACACATTCACACTAATTCATATTCAGTTACTCGCTCACAAATGCATCAATCGCTTAAATATTCCTTTACTCACGCTCACTGAATCCCTAAAAAATTAACTCAATTACACACTCATTCCCTGGGGTGAGTGTGTGGGGGTGGGGGTGGGGGGTGGGGAGGGGGGTGATAGCATAGTAGTTAAATTAGAACAGAGCCAATCAGCATTCAGTACTATTGTACCAGGTACAAGTGTTAGAATACCACCAAGGCAACTGGAGAGCTTAAATTCAATTAAATAAATCTGGAATCAGTGATGGGTATGACTGATTTGCTACTGTCTGCATTGCTCTCTTATATAGAAACATATAAAATTCTTAAGGGATTGGACAGGCTAGATTCAGGAAAAATGTTCCCGATGTTGGGGGAGTCCAGAACCAGGGGTCACAGTTTAAGAATAAGGGGTAGACCATTTAGGACTGAGATGAGGAAAAACCTTTTCACCCAGAGAGTTGTGAATCTGTGGAATTCTCTGCCACAGAAGGCAGTGGAGGCCAATTCACTGGATGTTTTCAAGAGAGAATTAGATATAGCTCTTTGGGCTAACGGAATCAAAGGATTATGAGGAGAAGGCAGGAGCGGGGTACTGATTTTGGACGACCAGCCATGATCATATTGAATGGTGGTGCTGGCTCGAAGGGCTGAATGGCCTACTCCTGCACCTATTTTCTATGTTTCTATGCTTCCTTACTTCCTGACCATTTCCATTTTTTTTGTTCTTATTTCATGTTCCCAATGTATTTGGCAGAGCACATGAAAAATAACATTTCCTCTGGTCTTCAATTTATGAAACAAAAGTTATCTAATTTTCCCTTGTACTAATTTTCTCCACTAGTATTGGCCCAAGAGTTCAATTGCAGTCACTGCTGAGTTTAATTTAAATTTGGCCACTAGATGGTGCACTTTCCTTACTGTGGGGAAATATTAACCCTCACGCTCAGCTCCTGCTCCTTTTCCATTGGGACACGCGCAAGAGTATAAGGGATGTAGGAGTACATTTTAAAAGGAAAACAGGAGGACAACAAGAGGACATGGCATATCCCTGGTAAACAACGTAAAGGAGAGTCCTATAAGATTCTATGTATATGAAGTGCTAAAGTTAACGAGGGAGAGAGTGGGTGATTTAGAATTAGGTTTATATTGTCACATGTACTGACCTGCAGTGTAAAGCTTTGTTTTACGTGCTATCCCATTTAATCAGATAATACTATATAGTCAAACTCAAGTACAATAGGTAGTGCAAAGGGAAAGATACAGAATGCAGAATTGCTATATTTAAGAGGGAGTTAGATGTGGCCCTTGTGGCTAAAGGGATCAGGGGGTATGGAGAGAAAGCAGGTACAGGATACTGAGTTGGATGATCAGCCATGATCATATTGAATGGCGGTGCAGGCTCAAAGGGCCGAATGGCCTACTCCTGCACCTATTTTCTATGTTTCTATGTTCCCAGCATATGACAAGCATTGTAGCGAAACAGTTCAATAGACAGAGCCCAATGTCCGATTAGGGTAAAGGTGAATCGGACATTACCTTAGCTAATGGAAGAAGCTGATCCTGAGTCAGGTGTACACTTACAAGCTACTAGGCTGAAGCTACTAGGCTACATCTACAACCATCTGCAATTTCTTGCAGTCTTGGGCTAATCTGTTTCCAAACCAAGCTGTGATGCAATCTGACAGCATGTTTTCTGTATGTATGAAAGAGTAATTGGAGACATGCTGAATTTCCTCACTCTTTAGGAAGTAGAGGCATTGGTGTGCTTTCTTAGCCATTGCTTGGTCCACAGCAGATTGTTGGTAATATTATCGTCAAGGAATTTGAATCTGTCAATCATTTCCACTTTGGCACCAGAGACGCTGATTGGGTGTGCACTCCACCATGTTTCCCGATCGATAACTAGCTCCATTGTCTTGCTGCCCTTGAGGTGTTGTCCTGACACCATGTTACTAAGTTCTTTTTCTCCATCCTGTACTCTGTCTTGTCATTGTTTGTAGCGCACCAGAGTGGTATAATTGTCAAACTTGGAGACTTGGCAAAAAGGAAGAAGATTGAACTTTATTGTCTTCCATCACAGTGAGGAATGTTGAATCCACTGTGATGGATGTTTATGTTAACTGTTATGTGGTTGTGTGTCTTGTTGTTTTTCACTTAGTATGGCTGTGTGGTAACTCAAATTTCACTGTACCTTAATCGGTACATGTGACAATAAAGTGACCTTGAAACCTTGAGTTAGTGCCGAATTTGCGAAGCGAGGTAAGCAGCAACTCTACTGCTGCGCCACGGCACCAGTCATGACTTTCTGAGCCTTTCTACGGTCACGCCTCAGCTTCCTTCACTCCAGGAAAACAGTCTTGGACTATCTAATTTATTCTTATTTGATAAGATCCCACATGGGAGATTAGTGGGCAAAATTAGGGCACATGGTATTGGGGGTAGAGTGCTGACATGGATAGAAAATTGGTTGGCAGACAGGAAACAAAGGGTAGGGATTAAAGGGTCCCTTTCAGAATGGCAGGCAGTGACTAGTGGGGTACCGCAAGGCTCGGTGCTGGGACCGCAGCTATTTACAATATACATTAATGATTTAGATGAAGGGCTTAAGAGTAACATTGGCATATTTGCAGATGAAACAAAGCTGGGTGGCAGTGTGAACTGTGAGGAGGATGCTATGATGATGCAGGGTGACTTGGACAGGTTGGGGGAGTGGGCAGATGCAGTTTCATGTGGATAAATGTGAAGTTATCCACTTTGGTGGCAAGAACAGGAAGGCAGATTATTATCTGAAATGTGTCTTGTTAGGAAAAGAGGAAGTACAACATGATCTGGGTGTCCTTGTTCATCATTCACTGAAAGTAAGCATGCAGGTACAGCAGGCAGTGAAGAAAGTGAATGGCATGTTGGCCTTTATGACAAGAGGAGTTGAGTATAGGAGCAAAGAGGTCCTTCTGCAGTTGTACAGGGCCCTAGTGAGACCACACCTGGAGTATTGTGTGCAGTTTTGTCCCCTAATTTAAGGAAGGACATTCTTGCTATTGAGGGAGTGCAGCGTAGATTTACAAGATTAATTCCCGGGATGGCGGGACTGTCATATGCTGAGAGAATGGAGCGGCTGGGCTTGTATACTCTGGAGTTTAGGATGAGAGGATATCTTATAGAAACATATAAGATTATTAAGGGTTTGGACGCTAGAGGCAAGAAACATGTTCCAGATGTTGGGGGAGTCCAGAACCAGGGGCCACAGTTTATGAATAAAGGGTAAGCCATTTAGAACGGAGACGAGGAAACACTTTTTCTCATAGAGAGTTGTGAGTCTGTGGAATTTTCTGCCTCAGAGGGCGGTGGGGGCCGGTTCTCTGGATACTTTCAAGAGAGAGCAAGATAGGGCTCTTAAAGATAGCGGAGTCAGGGGATATGCGGAGAAGGCAGGAATGGGGTACTGATTGGGGATAATCAGCCATGATCACATTGAATGGCGGTGCTGGCTCGAAGGGCCGAATGGCCTGTTTCTGCACCTATTGTCTATTAATGTCTGAAGTCCTCCAGTCCAGACAAGATTCCCGTGAATCGTTTCTGCACCCTCGCTAGCTTAATCACTTCATTCTTATTGTGTGGTGACCAGAACTGCACACAATATTTGGCGTAACGAATGATTTGCACAAATGTAACATAACGTCCCAACTTCCATACTTAATGCCTCATCAGATGAAGGCAAGCAGACCATATGCCAGATTGGACTGGTGCATGGTTTGGAAAGGTTCAGAGGGATATGGAAATATGATTTGTGTGGACAGGTACTTGGTCGGCATGGACAATTTAGGTGGAAAGCCGATTCCATTGTTGTATAACTCAATGAATCTAAGAGCTTTTTTCAATTCTCCAAATATGTGTAGATTCTGTGCATAATATTTCAGACATAAAGTATTTTATCAGGATGCATCACAGCTTGGTTTGGGAACAGCTCCATCCAAAACTGCAAGAAATTGCAGTGAATTGTGGACGTTGCCCAGACCATCACACAAACCAACCTCCCTTCCATTGATGCCAGTTACATCTCACACTGCCTCGGCAAGGCCACCAGCATAATCAAGGACGAGTCGCACTCTGGCCACTCCCTCTTCTCCCCTCTCCCATCGGTCAAAAGGTATAGAAGTGTGAAAACGCACACCTCCAGATTCAGGGACAGTTTCTGCCCAGCTGTTATCAGGCAACTGAACCATCCTAATGCAACTAGAGAGCGGTCCTGAACTACTATGTACCTCATTGGTGACCCTCGGCTATCTTTGATCGGACTTTACTGCCTTTATCTTGCACTAAACATTATTCCCTTATCATGCATCTGTACACTGTGAATGGCTCGATGTTAATCATGTATTGTCTTTACTCTGACTGGTTAACATGCAACAAAAGCTTTTCGCTGTACATGACAATAAACCAAAGCTGTTTTCATATATATGGGTATGACTTCGTTGTTAATTACCTTGCTCTTTTCCAAAACATCGCTCTTCCCTCCAAATATCAAAATGAAATAGTATGAAAAAAATACCAGTGCTCATCTTTAAATATTCAAAACAATAATAAAAACCCAGTTTAATGCTGTAGCAATTGTCCAAGGGATTTAGTTTAAGAGGCATGAATGGCAACGTTCTGAAAAGGAAAGTAGGGGTAAACAGAGTTTCTTTCTGTTTACTGACACAACAGAGAGAACGTCAGAGGTTCTCCCCACCAGCTTTTCCTCTGGGTTGTGTGTACATGCAGTTCTGTGAATTACAGCATGGTGGCAATGGTCTGTCATAATGTATGCTGCACAAAAGAAGCCCGTTAACCCACTGAGTTCATGCCAACCATCGAGTACAGGGAATTCTGCTACAATGTGTGTTTCCACAACACAAATTGGTTATGATGTGTTTGATGGATTAGGGAACACTGTTTCCATTATGTGGGCCATATTGGTTACAGTGCAACTGTGATCGGGAAAACTTGTTTAAATCTAGAACGTGACTATCATGTTATAGCAGAACTACCGGTAGCTATTTACGCTAATCCTTGTTTTAATTTACCCCATATTTCCGTCATCTCCTCCAGATTCTATCCCCACCATCATCCCTAACACTAGGGGCAATTCACAGGGAATAATTAACCAATGCAATCCACATGTCCTTTAAATGTGTGATCATCGATGTTCACATTCACCAAGAAGTTGTTCCCAAGGCAGGGGAAGTTGTTCACATTGCCAGGGCTTTGCCACGACTTTTAATGTTGCAGGGCAGTGGGGGCAGTTGGTAGAAGGCCTTTGTCTTGAGATATTCATTATAACATAATCCTCTCGTGTGCTTCTGTTAACAAGCTAACAATAGCTTGGACCTCTGCCTCTGAGCACATGCAAATGGCAAGCATGACTACTGAGGTTTGGGTAACCTTAGTTCTGGAGTGTAAAGGCCAAAGATTGAAAGGTTTTCCATTAGTTTAGAAGAAACAGGGTGCTCTTTGTGACAAGACCGTGCTGCAAGCAATTTGCTAGGAGAAGAACACTGAGGGAGAAAGCCCTCGCCACTTCCACCACCACCATCTGGTGCTCACTCCAGAAGGACACAGTAGGGGGAGAAGGCAAACAAGCCCCTCGAGCCTACCTCACCATTCAGGACGATTATGGCTGATCTATGCTGGCCTCAACCTGTCTTCTTTCAAGCAAACTTACAGGTCTTACTTTTCCTTTGTGCTTATAACAGTATCTACTATAGTAAAGTAAAAGTGGCTTCCTCCAATATTCTTCAAGCATATACAGTGCATTCAGAAAGTATTCAGACCCCTTCACTTTTTCCACATTTTGTCACAGCCTTATTCTAAAATTGATTAAATTCATTTTTTTAATCATCAATCTACACATAATACCCCATAATAAAAAAGCAAAAACAGGTGTTTAGTATTTTTTGCAAATTAATTAAAAATAAATAACTTTTCTTCACCTTTAAATATCACATTTACATAAGTATTCAGACCCTTTACTCAGTACATTGTTGAGGCACCTTTGGCAGCGATTACAGCCTCATGTCATCTTGGGTATGACGCTACAAGCTTGGCACACCTGTATTTGGGTAATTTTCCCATTCTTCTCTGCAGATCCTCTCAAGCTCTGTCAGGTTGGATGGGGAGCGTCGATGCACAGCTATTTTCAGGTCCCTCCAGAGATGTTCGATCGAGTTGAACTCCGGGCTCTGGCTGGGCAACTCGAGGACATTCAGACTTGTCATGAAGCCACTCCTGCATTGTCTTGGCTGTGTGCTTAGGGTCGTTGTCCTGTTGCAAGGTGAACATCCGCCCCAGTCTGAGGTCCAGAACGGAGCAGGTTTTCATCAAGGATCTCTCTATACTGTGCTCCGTTCATCTTTCCCTCGATCCTGACTGGTCTCCCAGTTCCTGCCGCTGAAAAACATCCGCACAGCATGATGCTGCCACCACCATGCTTCTCCGTAGGTATACTATTGGCCAAGTGATGAGCGGTGCCTGGTTTCCTCCAGATGTGACGCTTGGCATTCAGGCCAAAGATTTCAATCTCTGCAGAGAATTTTGTTTCTCATGGTCTGAGAGTCCTTTAGGTGCCTTTTGGCAAACTCCATGCGGGCTGTCATGTGCCTTTTACTGAGGAGTGACTTCCGTCTGGCCACTCTGCCAAGCATTACGTCTGGAGGAAACCAGGCACCGCTCATCATCTGGCCAATACCATACCTACGGTGAAGCATGGTGATGGCAGGATCATGCTGTGGGGATTCTTCCCATGTGGTGGGAAAGGACGAGTTGACGAGGGAGTTGCGGAGGGAACGTTCTCTGCGGAAAGCAGAAAGGGGTGGAAATGGGAAGATGTAGCCAGTAGTGGGATCCTGTTGGAGGTGGTGAAAATGTTGGCGGATTATATGCTGTATGTGATGCATCCGTCTCTCCAGCGATGCTGCCTGTCCTGTTGAGTTACTCCAACATTTTGTGTTTGTCTTCGATTTAAACCAACATCTGCAGTTCTTTCCTACACATTTTGTCTCTACAATTTGGTGGTTTAGGACCCCTCTTGGAAATTGGCCAGCACCACTCTAATTTTCAGGACTAATTTAGAACCGGGTATATACAAGAACCTAAGGTACACAAAAATGCTGGAGAAACTCAGCGGGTGCAGCAGCATCTATGGAGCGGAAATAGGCAACGTTTCGGCCTGAAACATTGCCTATTTCCGCTCCATAGATGCTGCTGCACCCGCTGAGTTTCTCCAGCCTTTTTGTGTACCTTCGATTTTCCAGCATCTGCAGTTCCTTCTTATATACAAGAACCTGTTGTTGTTGTAAGCAGATGGTATATGGATCATGATGCACATGCTGAATTTTTTGCACAAAAGATTCATCAGGATCTGAAGTGAAACTTTATTTTTTATCTTCTCTGTAGTTATGATTTGGAATTCACAAAGCATAAGTAATTTAGTGCTTTCAAAATGGAATTGGGTGGAAATCTGAAAGAGAATAATATGCAGGGCTGCAGAGAATGGGACAGAAAAAGTTGCTCCAACAGGAGCCAGCCCAAACTTGAGAGGTCCAAAGGCCACCTTCTGCATCATAACAATTCTATGATTCAATTGTTCCCACCTTGATGGCAGCCTGATAAATAGCTGTTTCTAAAATATTTAAAACAGGAACTCGAGCCAGAAGAGTATGGAATGTTCAAAAGATGATTTTCACATGAATATTTAGATGCTTCGGGCTTGAATCTTTTGATTTTTAACAATCACCAAAAATATGTACCAAAATATTTTTTTTCTAAATTAAACTCTAATATTACTAATTTTGTCTGGGACTATAAATCACATAGAATTAAAAAAGAACACTTATGTAAACCAAAAGAGGTCGGGGGACTTTCACTCCCGAATTTTCTGTATTACTATTGGGCAATACATATTAAGAATATAATTTACTGGTTGGATAGTTCCACCCAACAGACAGAATGGATAAAAATGGAGAAAGAGGATTGTTTCCCTTATAATATAGGAATGATCCTCTTCTCCCCGAAAAAAATGAACAATACAATATATAAGAAGAACCCAATTATACAGGATACAATAAGAATATGGAAACAAATAAAATTATCCTTAAAATTAAGAAACCTATCATTGTTAACACCAATAGCGAATAATCCTTTATTTAAACCATCTCTTATGGACAAAATATATAATCAATGGGAAAGTTTAGGAATTAAAAGGATCGGGGACATGTATGAAATGGGAGATTTACTATCATTTCAACAATTACAATTTAAATTGAAAAACAATCATTATTTTAAATATTTTCAGATTTACAATTTCTTGAAGACATACATACAAGGATATCAAAAAATAATCCCTGATTTATTGGAAGAAGTAATGAATATTAAAGCTGATACACAAAGATTAATATCATATTTATATAATAGTATTTTAAATATAGATTTACCAGCGACAGAGGTAATTAGAGAAGAGTGGGAATGGAAATTAATGATAAAAATTACGAAGGTTACATGGGAAAAGTATTTGACATACATTCACAAATATTCGATTAATGCAAGACATAATTTAATTCAATTTAAAATTTTACATAGATTATATTACTCAAAAACAAGATTAAATAAATTTTACCCAAATACATCCCCCACTTGCGATAAATGTTTAACCCAAGATGCAACTATAACACACTCTTTTGCTTCCTGTATAAAACTTTATAGATTTTGGAGTGATATTTTCGAAATATTCACAAAATTATTTAAGATAAAAATGGAACCTAATAATGAATTGATTATATTTGGGGTAATGGAAGATGGGAATAAATTGAATCCATCTCAAAAAATATTTTTTAATTATGGTTTAATAATAGCAAAAAAATTAATACTTAAATTTTGGAAAAATACACCAATACCAACGCTCAAAATGTGGATTGCAAGTATGTTGGACACCGCACATCTTGAGGAAATGCGATTCCTCCTAAGAGATAAATTTGACCAATTCACGAGTTGGTCTCCATTTGTCGTCTTTTTGGAATCATATGGTGCAACACAATTGTAAAAGCTAACTCGTGACTGGGCGAGGGATGGTCAAGATTATAAATAAGATCTCCTTACTTCTTTTTTCTTTTTCTTCCCTTTTCTTCTTTTATTCTCTTTTTCCTATTTTCTATTCTTTAACTTTCTTCTTTCACTTTCTATTTTTCTTTTCCACACACTATATATCTCACATTTTTCTATACTTCATTATCTAACTTCTTTTTCTTTCTTATTATAAAAAAATATATAAGAAGCTGTACATAAAATGTATTATGAAAATATGATTGTATACAATTGTACTTACTTCTAATAAAATTAAAATATTTAAAAAAAAAAAAAAATCACCAAAAAAAACCCCTCAAAACATACTTAAAAATATCATTTTTTATTTTTGTTTACAGTAATATAACTCTGTATTGGCAATATAATTTGCAACATCGGCCATGCATTTTGCTTTTAACAATGTGCCTTTTAATGTACATTTAATACTGGCCAATTAATATATACTTGTTTATGCACATTAAATGGAATATACTGGTGGTCAATGTGATGGGATTACCAAAGTGAGAAAACCAAATGTTTAGTAAATACATTGACAGGCATGAAGAGTTTGATATTAGTTATTATCATTAGTAATTTTGTTGTGATTTACTATTCAAACTGAAAGTTGATGCATCTGGCTAAAAATTATTTTGATATCCCAGATTTTCCAATTTATTAAAAACTAAACACCCCCAAACAGAACTATTAATAAAAACCAAGAAATTCAAGCCATATGCAGTTTGTATCCAGCAAAAATAATGTCCAATACTATTTTTTAATCATCAGTTGGTTCAATTCAATTCAATTCAATTTGTCTTTTTGGACAAATTTGTCATTTGGACCCCTTGAGGTCCAAACGAAATGTCGTTTCTGCAGCCATACAATACAAAACGAAGAAGACCCGAGACACAACACAATTTACACATACATCCATCACAGCGCTGTGATGGAAGGCAAAAACACGTATCTCTCCACTGCACTCCCCCCCCCGATGTCAGAGTCAAAGTCAAAGCCCCCGGCGGGCGATGGTGATTGTCCCGCAGCCATTAAAGCCACGCCGGGTGATGCAAGGTCTTGGTGTTAGAGCCCCGGCGTGCGCCCGCAAAGTCCGGTGGCCATTCCAAGCCGCGCGGGGGGACGATGTAAAGCCCCGCTCCAGGTGCTCTTCAACCCCGCAACTCGGGCGGGAGAAGTCGCCGCTGCGGAAGCCCCGAAAAGCGGTCTCCCACCAGGGGACCCGCGGGCTTACGGTGTTGCCGTCCGCCAGACCCGCGGTTGTAGCCTCCGAATCTCCGGCGGTCGGGTAGCAGCAGCGATTGTCTCCACCACAGCTCCACCCGCTCCGGACTCGGCCAGCCCCGCGACGGTGAGTAGTCCGCAGCTCCGCAACTGGAGCCCCAGGTCGTTCCTGCTGGAGGCCGCTCCACGTTGCCCAGCCCCAACGACAACGGAGACCCGACAAGGAAAAGGTCGGGTCTCCCGTGCAGCGGAAAGATTTCAAAGTTCCCCCCCCCCCACACATACCCCGACAAAAAAAATAAATAAAAAACTACATAAAAAAATAAAAAACTACATAAAAACAAGACAAAAATAATAAAAAGACAGACGGACTGCAGAAGCCGCTGCAGACGAAAGTCGCGCCGCCCACCGAAATTGTGGTTGCAGCCACAATTGTGGCTCATGAGTCACATTGGAGTTTCGATGAGGGTTAAGGCAACCCATAGTAGCAAAACACAAACTGCTGGAAGAATTCAGCAGGTCCAGCAGCATCCGTGGAGGCAAAGGATAGAATGTGAGTCCTGATGCAAGATCTCAACCTAAATGTTGACTATTCCAGATGCTGCTTGAAAAGCTGAGTTCCTCAAGCAGTTTGTCTTTTGGTCCAGACCACAGCATCTGAAGTCTCTTGTGTCTTCATCAGAATTAGCAGGAGCAGGTCACTCTGGTCCTTAAGCCTCCACTATCATTCAACAAGGTTAGGGTTCATCGGAACTTGGCCTCAGCTCTAATTTCTGGCCTGATTCTACCGAACATCTCTCAGCCTTGACTATATTCATTGACTTAACCTCTGGAGCCTTTTCGAGTTGAGTTCCAAAGACAATAATAAACTAAACTACATCCTCTCAGCATCACCTTGTCAAGTTTCCTCAGAAGTTTATATCTTTCAATAAGATCACCTTTCTTCATACATCCTCTCCTTCATCCCAGGAATCAAACTAGCAAATCGTCTCTGCACTTCCACCAAACAAGCACATCTACCTAAAATAAGGAGACCAAAACTGACCACACATTCCAGGTGTGATCTCACCAATGCCCAGTACAGTGGTAGTAAAGTATTGTTACTTTTATAATCCATCCCCTATTCCGCAAAGGGTAACATTCCATGAGCATCCCTGATCACTGGCTTCCATGCATGATGACTTCCTGTGTTTGTGGTCAAACTGGGAGAACTGGAAACATCAACGCTGTTGGCAACTCCCTCAAAATATTCATATGAAACTTGGGGCCAACTTATATAACATCAGTTGATCATGATCATGCTCAGAATTCACCTACGTATGACAGGGAAGGAGACCTTACACAATTTAATTAGATCCTAATTTCAACAAAGCTGCATTGTTGGCTGTTATTTCAATTGTGCTCTGGTTGTTGCAAGAATACTGTCTACTCACAGCCTTAATTTGCCTGTATTGAAGTACAGGGGGGAAGAGGAAGCAGGGATTGGTGATATGTGCCAACTGTATGGACACCACTCGGCAGGGAGTGGTGGGGTGGGGAGAGTTTTGGGCAGGGTTGGTCTGGGGCAGATGGAGGATTTAGATCTTAGATCTAAATACTGGGAGATGGCCTTTCTGCTGTGAGGAGTGGGTCTAGATTGAGAATAATCTTCATATCTCTTGTGCTTAATAGAAGGGTGAAGCTTGAATGCATTATGAAATGGGTTGATGTTGTGTTGGGTTGCTATACTATTTAGAGACATTTTACTGGAGTGATGTATAGCTTGGGTTGTAACTGGAAGTTTTAACCTGTATGATGCCTAGTAATTGGGGCATTATTCTACTTCATAGGCAGCCCAGTGCAGGGGTATCAGCTGCAAATATTACATCACAACCAGACATGTCAGTATAGAAAACAGAGAGAAAAAAAGTAGATGGGTATCTGTCTACACGGAGAGACAATTTACAAATAAATTAAATCCAGAGAGCTTTAAATTAGCTCCATTTGGGTTGTAATAGTGCTGTGTAATGTTAATTACATAATTTAAATCTGATGAAAACAAGTGCTCAGTTATAAAAATCACAATGCCTTATGTCAATTGTTCAATAAAGTTTCAATTCTCTAAATGTATACAATTTCTAACCCATGCAGCTATGTCACTGCTCTCTGGTTACATGGAGAGGTTATTGGGACTATTGTACGACCATGGAAAATCTACTTTTATATCATTACAGTAAAGCTCCGATAATCCACTATCCAACTATTCAGAAATCCCGATAATTTGGCATCAGGCTCACAGGTGATGTTTCCTGAGGTCTCCTGAAGCTCATGGGGCAACTGTTCCTGGCACCCTTTAAACTTACTGTGATCACTGGAATATTTATTCAACACTGTGTTGCACCTAACAAAGTCAATTAAAAGCATGTTGGAGTATTAATAGGAATTATATCCAGGAAATGTGAGTGTGGAACCACCAAACTTCAAAGCCTGCTGGATTATCATTGTCCTTAGTTGCTTCATGTAATTTAGTAGATTTGATAAAATGCTTAGACTGAACCCAATTCTTAAGTAAAAAAATCCTGTACTCCTGTTTCCCCCCGTCTATCTCCTGTACACCTGCTACTCTACTGTCCCTACTTCAAGTAAACAGGCTTTATTTTCTCCAGGCTAAATTAAGGTGTGTTGCGTCGATATTTCCTATGGTTCAAGCACTCTAAAAAGCTATTTATTTCTAAGCTTCGGGCGTATTTAGAATTCCAGTCTCTCTCAAACACTGCTTGTAGATCCTGGTGAACTGATGCCGTGTCCTTTAGCCATCTGATCCGCTTTTGTTCAATGACCAGGCTCACCCCTGTGTTTTCCACATAGTCATCCCCAACCCAGTCAGAGGAACCTGTGAAATAGTACAAAAGAAGTCTTGGTTAATCACCACATTTACAGATACAGAGCCCAGTATTTACTCATTCCACAATCAATATAGGTTTATGGTTATTTCCTTCCCAACTGTTCAGTTATTGTCATTCATCAATGCGATGCTTTTGGTTAATAAATCAGATTCCAATCCAGTATTGTCAATGAATAATCAATTCACCAAGTCAAAATTCTGAAGAAGTGTTTCGACTCGAAACGTTGCCTATTTCCTTCGCTCCATAGATGCTGCCTCACCCGCTGAGTTTCTCCAGCATTTTTGTCCACATTCCTGTTTAACAGGTCACTTCCCAATCTAACGTTCTTAGCTAATGATTCTTTGCCAATTCATTGTTCTGACCTAAAGACACATTTTCAATCCAGTATTCTCAGTTCTTAACCCATATCCCAAGCCAATGTTGTCAGATAATAATCATTCAGTAACTCAGTGTTCTGAGTTATCTCTCATCCCCAATCCACTGTTCCAAATTAATAATCCATTCACCAATCCAGCATTCTGCAAATAGCCCATGCCTCAATATAATGTTCTAAATGAAAACCAATTCCCAATCCAGTCTCCTCAGGAGCAACATGATGGTGCAGTAACTAGTACTGCCACCTCACAATACTTTTTTTTATAAACCAGCACTGCAGTTCCTTCTATCAATACTTGCCACCTCAAAGCTCTGGGGACCTGGATTCGGTCCTCAACTCTGTAGTTTACATCCCTGTAAGTTTGTATATTTCTGTTGTGTGCTTGGAATTCCGTCCACATCCCAAAAACCTGCTGGTGAGGTTCATTCACCACTGTAAGTTACCATTCAGTGTGGTAGGTGACAAACAAAGAAAAACACAGAGTTGACCAGCAGGGCAACAGGGGAAATAAGAAGTGGGGGGACAGGACCAATAGGTCTGTTTTACTGGGACCGTGCATGGATCTAATGAGTTAAATTGCCTTCTCCTATGTTGAAATTTGGATTTCATGGTCAGCATGGTTGGCCAAAGTGCCTGATTCTGTGCTGTTTGACATTATACAATAAGTAAGTAAATATCTATACATAAATCCACTGTTGCAGTTAATAATCTTTTCACCAATTGAGTGTTCTGTCACATGGAAAATAGCAGAAGGCCATTGGGTCCTTGCGCCTGCTTCACTTCAGCATCTGCTGCTGCCTGCTCCCCACATCCCTTCATGCCTGCAGTATATCTTCTGGAAAACATTTAATGATTTGATTTCCTTTGCCTTCTGTGTGGAGAGTTTCACAGGTTCAGTACATGTGGTGAATACATTTAACGCTTACTGTATCTTGGCTCTAAATGGCATGCCCTGTATCTTGAGGTTGTGACTCCCTGTTATCAGGAACATCCTCCCTGTGTCTATAAAATTCCCACTCAGTCTTCTAAACACCAGTGAATGAAAGAGCAAAAGATAAACTGCAAAATGTCAGCCATCCCCTTGTCCACAGATGCTGCTTCACCCACTGAGTTTTTCCAGCAACATGTACCCTGCTAATTATTTTAGGTCTCATTACGTGTCTCATCAGATTGGGTTTTGTAATAATCTGGCTCATAAACACGTACTTTTTAAAAAAAATTCTGGGATATCAATTAAAATTCTCCACCAGTTGTACTGGGATTTGAATTTTATGTCTGAATCGTCAGCTTCCTGAATCATTAGTGCAGAAGTACTGCAACCTTCACTATGTAATTGTGCTGCAAACTTTCATCCTTAAGTCATGCAGGTTTTGACAATAACATTGCACTGAAGTGCGAGGTATATTTATACAGTTGCACCAAAATCAAAATGGAATTAGCAGCAGTGAAAGCCACCCTACGTGGAATGTGTGAATTAACTGAAGAGGGTTGTCTGAAGAAAGGGTTCTGGCCTGAAGAAGGGTCTTGACCCAAAACGTCACCCATTCCTTCTCTCCAGGGATGCTGCCTGTGATGCTGAGTTACTCCAGTTTTTTGTGTCTATCTTTGGTTGAAACAATACCTATCCATGTTCTCCAGGAATGGTGCCTGACCCGTTGAGTTATATTTTATGTCTTTTTTTAGGATTATGTTAAATTCCCACATCCACATGTCACTCACACAACCATATGTACCCCTCTGCTGCACACAAGCTCTGTCAGGATTCACAGCCAAATAATATATTTTACCAGTTCAAATGCCATAAGCGAACAGTGCGTTTTATATCTGAAACTGAATCATACGTGATAATTTATGACTTTACCTCTGTGTATCTGAAGACATGCCTCCAAGTTTTTTACTGGCATTTTGTTGAATAATAAACATATTGATCAGTAACTTTGAAATTGGGCTTAACATCATAAATCTTTGGTAACTCATAACTGATTAAAATGTTTAGTATCTAATGCACAGGTTAAAGTGCAGCTCATGTTTCATGGGAATCTAATTATAAGTGAATCCAATGGTGCATGTATGTTGCATTACGAGGAATGAATTTTACCAGCCCTTGGCTGAAGAAGCAATTCGGTCCAAATATCAGAAAACAAATCAAGGCTACATTATGTTTTAATGAATGTCGACCACACTATTAAATGCATAGATTTTGCTGTAGATTTGGATTGAGAATTCAGGCAGCTCTTCATTCAAACGGGCAACTTTGGTATGTTCGAGAGGTATCCACACAGATATCTTACAGCAGCTTTTGACACTGCCATTCAGAAATTGCATCTCTCGCTCACTGACCACCACAGGGGAAAGACGAAGATGGAGGGAAGAATCTTCAACAGCACAATTCCCATTGGTTCTACCCATTCTTCGGAGGAAAACAATTGTTTACATATTCTGTAAGAATATCATTGTTCTATCTGGGACATGACAATAAAACACTCTTGACAATTCACTATGCTGACCAATGTGGGTCCCACCTTGGCATTGGGCTAAGGTCATGACTTGAAAGACTCTTTCACACAGAGGGAGTTGCGTATATGGAATGAGCTGTCACAGGAAGTGATAGAGACGGGTAGTTTACTTCAGTTTAGAGATGCAGCGTGGAAACAGGCCCTACGGCATATCGAGTCTGCAATGACCAGCAATCCCCACACTATTAACACTATCCTACACACACTAGGGACAATTTACATTTATACCAAGCCAATTAACCTACACACCTGTACGTCTTTGGAGTGTGGGAGGAAACTGAAGATCTCAGAGAAAACCCACATGGGTCACTGGGAGAATGTACAAACTCCGTACAGACACCACCCATAGTCAGGATCGAACCCAGTTCTCTGGCGCTGTTAGGCAGCAACTCTACCACTGCGCCACCATGTTCAATTCTGACATTTAAAAGACACTTGGATAGCTACATGGACAGGAAAGGTTGGGGGGATATTGGATCAGGCACAGGCAACTTGGTACACATGGACGAATTGGGCAGAAGGGCCTGTTTCCGTGCTGCAAGGCTCTCGCTGCTGCAAAGGACTCTAAATGTTGTAAGGACATGTTATCACAGGTACTCTTGTAATGTAGGATTGTGAAAAGTGCAAAACCTTTTTTATTTTTATTCCCAGTAAGCCTGCAATTTTGGGGGGGTTGCGGTTAGATTATCTGCCCCCTCCCCATCATGAATAAGCATTAAATATTATATTTCTAGTGCTAAGATTCCCACTTAAAATATATCTGTAGGACTGATTACTAGCAGGGCTATGCTTTACTTATCCTGCTTGTTATATTGTGTGTTTAATTTACCCCATTTATATGTATTTATAAGGGTTAGAGTGATATAATGTGTTTTAAAAAATGTGTGAAAATGTTCGTATAAGATGGCCGACAGGTTAACAGGCGGTTAAGTCTAGACTAACTTATCAGAGATAGAAGTGGAATGTGTGGGAAAAAAGAGGAGGATCCGTGTGAGATGCGCAGGGAGATTGATTAAGGTCTCCCTGAACAACTCAGCTGCGAAAACAATTTAAACTTATAACATACTAACAAACGTACTAATCTGTCTATTTTAATTTAATACTTAATAGTCATGAGATTTATTAAATCTAGGTAACGGTTAAAGAATCTGTTTATATCCAAAATGTGGTTAATAACTATCCGATGAAAAGGGCTAGAATTCCCAGCAGTTGGCAGGGCAGAGCGAGAGGGAATATGTTAGAGAGGTGGGCGAGGAGGGGTAAGGTAATTAAGATTTAGGGGGGCAGGGGATAGAGAAAGGAAGTGTGAGATGGGGAGAATTACAGAATGTTATTGGAAGGGGGATTTAGTGTGGATTAGTAAGGCATCCTGGGAAAGTTAGGAAAGTCAAGTAGAGAAGAGAGTAAGTCGGATGACCAGGCAAAGGGTAGGGGTTAATAGAGAAAGAGGGGTTAAGTAAGTGAAGATAGGCACAGGGCAAGTTGTAGTAAGAAGCGAGGATGTTTAGAAACAGTATTAGATTGATTGGGGAAGTTGTGGGGCTGTTGATGGGTGTTTGAGAGGGGAGGAGAGAGAGAGATTACGCTCTGACTGCGGAACTGCTGGAGGTTCTAATTAATTCCTTTGGAGGTTCTAATTAATTCCTTTAAGCCTGCCGATTTTAAACCGGCTATGTATTTAACATACTAATTTCAATAAGCAAGTTAAGAATTTTTATATTTCTATATTTCAATTTAACTGGTAAATACCCACTTAGTATGTATGGTATAAGAAGAAATCTAATTCTCTCAGATGAAATTATTTACGGATTGTTCTCCATTTTTTCTTTGTTACATTATATGTCGCTCAGTCCCTTTTTTTTTAGTATTACTCTGTAAGGGGCGGAGCTAACTGAAATCAACATCCACGGAAGTTCACAAGAAATATCCCACCAGGGGGTGGGTTACACGCACAGTACCTTTAAATGCTGTGACTTTTGATGTTTTTTTAAATTATTTAGTCTATTTAGCACATTCTCTACTTTCTCTTCTTAAGGCACTTTTTCTCAGGATATACCTGCAGAGCTTTGTAATTGCGCTCACCCACCCAGTAACCAAAAGGTTGATTTCAAATATTGTGTTGCCCTATCTGAAACAAGGGAAACCATGTAAGCTCTAATGCAAGATGTTCCTTTGAAGAAAATTGGAGGAATTACATTTTGTAGTTGGAATATTATTGGCGTTAATGAGCCAATTAAAAGGAGTAAGGTTCTAGCCCATTTAAAATCGAATAATGCTGATATAATATTTTTACAGGAGACGCACCTCAAAGATGGAGCGCATAACAGGCTGAAGGCTAACTGGATTGGCCAATTATATCACTTTACCTTTCTCTCCAAAGCTAGAGGTACTGCAATTATAATTCGTAAAGGTATACCATTTAAACATAAAGCCACTATAGCAGATAAGGAGGGTAGGTACCTCATAGTATCTGGGGAGATATATTCTACCCCACTTACTATGGTGAATATCTACGTTCCAACTTTGATAACCCACAATTTTTTAATAAAATAATTAATATAATCTCAGATTCCACCCAGCAAAATCTGATAATTGGAGGAGACTTCAATTGTGTTCTGGATCAATATCTGGATACATCCTCACAACAAAGGAGATATAATACAAACTCAGCACTGAAATTTGACAAACAAGTCAATGCCGTGGTAAAATCTAGATTCTTTCAGCTTCGGACGATAGCTAAAATAAAACAATTCCTCCACTTTGATGACCTCGAAAAGATCATCCACACATTTATCTCCTCCCGCCTAGATTACTGCAACTCCCTCTACACTGGCATCAGTCAATCTTCCCTGTCCCGCCTGCAACTGGTCCAAAACGCCGCAGCGAGACTCCTGACGGGCACCCGAAAAAGGGACATCACCCCGATCCTGGCCTCTCTCCACTGGCTCCCTGTGCGGTTCCGTATACATTTCAAGATCCTCCTCTATGTCTACAAAGCCCTCAATGGGCTTGCCCCCACCTACATCAAAAGTCTTCTTACCCACCACTCCACCTCCAGGTCCCTCAGATTGGCCGACTTGTGGTTGCTGAATATCCCGTGGTCTAGACAAAAGCTCAGGGGCGACCGAGCCTTTGCGGTTGCAGCTCCTAGACTGTGGAACAGCATCCCCCTTCCCATCAGAACTGCGCCCTCCATCGACTCCTTTAAGTCAAGACTAAAAACTTATCTATACTTCCAAGCCTTTCTTGACGTCCTCTGAGCGAGGGCTATATGTATATATGTATGTAGTTTGTTTGTTTATACTATTCTTATAACAAATGTAAAGCACTTTGGCCAACGAGAGTTGTTTTTTAAATGTGCTATATAAATAAATGTGACGATGTGACGATGTGAAAATCAAAATCTAGCGAACTCCTAAACACGTACATAAAAAAAACAAATATAACAGACGTATGGAGGATTGCGAATCCATCCGGAAGAGAATATTCCTTCTATTCAGCCGTGCACAAAACGTATACACGTATTGATTACTTTCTGGTGGACACAAAATTAATACCTTTTACAACAAATCCCAAATATCATAATAATATTATTTCCGATCATTCTCCTCTAACTTTCTCCCTAAAACTAGAAGGAATGTACAATAAAAAAACGTTCTGGAGATTTAATCCTCAAATATTAACTGACCCAGCTTGCTGTGAATATCTGAAGCAACAGATGGAATTGTTTTATGAGACAAATGATACACCAGGTATTTCGGCTTCGTTATTATGGGAATCTTTTAAGGCCTTTATTAGAGGTTCTAATATCTCATATCAAGCATATCAAATTAAAAAGAATAGGATGGAACAACTGGAAATAGAAGAACAGATCAGACAGCTGGATTCAGAAAATGCTATAGATCCTTCTATGGATAAACATAATAAGATAGCAGTATTAAAATTCAAGTTAAATCAAATTCTCTCTGCAAGAGTTATTAGGCTATTTCAAATTACTAAACAGAAAAACTTTGAATTCGGCGACAAACCACATAAACGTCTGGCACGCCAGTTGAGAAAAATGGAAAAAGATCATACTATTCAAAAAATTAGATCAGAAAAAGGTGAGTTGTTTACACGCCCTAAAGATATTAACGAAAGATTTTTACAATTCTATCAAAATTTATACACATCTAAAACTTCAGTAGAAACGATAAAAATTAAAAACTTCCTCGACAATTGCAATCTTCCGTCACGTAACGCTGCGGAACGTGAAGAATTAGGAGCGCAGATCACAATAAAAGAAATTGAAGAGACTATTAATTCACTGAATAATGGTAAAATGCCAGGCCCAGACGGGTTTAGTAATGAATTTAAAAAATATATATATGATTTAATCTCCCCGCGTTTACAAGCCCTTTATATACACGCATTTAAATACCAGACGCTACCACAAACTTTAGCCGAATCAACTATTACACTGATACCCAAAAAAGATAAAGATCTCGAAGAGCCGGGATCATATAGAGCAATAGCTCTGCTAAATACAGATCAGAAAATATTAGCTAAAACCCTGGCAAGAAGACTAAGCAAATACGTTAGTAAATTAATACATTCTGATCAAACTGCGTTTATACCCAAGAGACACTCGTTCAACAACTTGAGACGCCTGTTTAATATAATGCACTCACATAGAACGATAAAAGAAGACTTATTAATTATTTCATTAGATGCAGAAAAAGCATTTGACCAAGTAGAATGGAGAAAACTTTATTTCATGGATAAAGTTGTTATATGACAAGCCGACTGCCAGAATACTGACTAATCAAACACTCTCACCTAAATTTCAGTTATCCAGGGGCAATAGACAGGGGTGTGCATTATCACCTCTGTTATTTGCCCTTGCGATTGAACCTTTGGCTGAAAGCATAAGAGTACATCCGAATATTCATGGCTATAATACTAAATATTCTAATAATAAAACATCGTTGTATGCAGATGACGTACTACTATATATTACCAATTCCCAAGTTAGTATTCCAAACATACTAAATCTTATAGAGGCATTCGGTTCCTTTTCAGGATATAGAATAAACTGGAACAAAAGTGAAATTATGTCAATAAAACCTCAAGATTCGACATACCTTCGAATTTCCTTTTAGAATTGCTACGTAAAAATTTAAATATCTTATATAACCATATAACCATATAATCATAACAGCACGGAAACAGGCCATCTCGGCCCTTCAAGTCCGTGCCGAACATTTAAATTTTTTTGTTGTTGTTTTTTTTGTTGTTTTTTTTGGAGTTTACGTAACTAGAAAATACACTTCTTTATTTCAAGCAAATTTTCCACCATTAATTACCAAACTAAATGCCCTTATTCAATTTTGGAAAACACTTCCGATTTCCCTCATGGGTAGAATAAATGCTGTAAAGATGATCTTCCTTCCACAAATCCTGTACATATTTCAATCAATACCGATTTTTCTCCCTAAAAATGCTGTAAAATGCTTTTAAAAACTCGATTCTGTGATCACAAACTTTATTTGGGATTATAAAACACACAGAATCCATAAACGACTTTTATGTAAACCCAAAGAATTTGGCAGACTGGCTCTCCCTAATTTTTTTTTACTATTATTGGGCAACGAATATTAAAAATTTAATCTATTGGATGGACAACACAAGCCAACAGGTAAACTGGCTAATAATGGAGAGAGAAGATTGTTCGCCTTTTAATATAGGCGCGATGGGAACAATGGGAAAGATTAGGAATTAAAAAACTGGGAGATCTTTATGAGATGGGGACTCTCCTCTCATTTCAAGAATTACAGTCTAAATATCATCTGAAAGGTAGCCAATACCTTAGATATCGTCAAATACGAGACCATCTGAAATCACATACCCAAGACTGTCAATATATGGTTCCAGACATACTAGACGAATGCATGAATAGAAACTCGGATTCAAATAAGTTAATATCGTACCTTTATAATACCCTTTTAAATATACAAATCCCATCGTTGGAAATAACTAGGCGAGCTTGGGAAGATCAATTGGCCCTAACAATTTTAAAAGATAGATGGGAGGAAAGCCTTCTATATATACATAACTGTTCTCTTAACGTTAGGCATTCGTTAATACAATTTAAAATACTGCACAGACTTTATTATTCAAAGTCTAAACTGAATAAGATCTTCCCAAATGTTTCCCCTATTTGTGATAAATGTCTCCTTCAGGAAGCAACCATAACTCGTTCTTTTGCCTCCTGTATAAAGTTACATAATTTCTGGAGGGGAATTTTTGAAATATTTTCTAAAATACTTAAAATAAAATTGGACCCTGACACAGAATTGATTATTCTAGGTACGTCAGAAGCCTGTTCTCAGCTAACATTATTTCAAAGACGTTTCCTTAACTATGGCCTGATAACGGCGAAAAAACGAATACTTAAATTTTGGAAACTCACATCAGTCCCTACTGTAAAGATGTGGATTACAAACATGTCCGAGATACTACATTTGGAAAATATTAGGCTTGTCTTGGCAGAAAAAACAGATCAATTTTTCAAGACATGGACACCCTTCACCGAATTCTTACAAGGATAGTATGGCGCAACACAACTTTGGATTTAAATCCAATTATGGGTTGGGTGAGGTGGGCGGGGGGGGGGGGGGTGGGGTGGGAGGGGCAGGTATATCTCCAATTTTCTCTTTCTTTCTTTTTTTTTCCTTTTCCTCTCATATCTTTATTCATTCTTTGGCCACACTACTTTGGTAGTCTAGGGGTCCTATCTTTTCACTTTTTCCCTCTCTTGTTCTTTCGCTCTTCTTTTCCCACATTTTCAGGTTAAAAGGTCAAAATTGAAGCTGTACAATAATTATATAATTTTACATGCCGAATGTTTTATTCTTGTACAATTGCTTCTAATAAAAATAATTAAAAAAATAAAAAATAAAAAAATAAAAATATCTGTAGGGTATGTTGCAACAGGCAAGCTGTATGAGACACAGGCAAATTCAAAAGTAATAACCAAATACCTGTGCCCAACCAGATGCCTGTATTCCAGCAAGAGCTAGAGCGAGGTTTCTGACTCATGATCTTTTCATGCTTCAAGCAGGAATTCTTCATGCTTGGTAGATTGGGAATTATGCATTTTGAAAGCAATCATAAAGCAGTTTCTTCTATTTTGTTCTGCTCAAAAAGATTGTAATCAGACATTTTTAGCATCATTAGTTCTACATAATAACATTGAGTGAGAATTAGTTCATAGTTATATTGTACAATACAGAAATGAGCCCACCTCGTCCATGTCTCTTAAACATTGCAATTGTCAAGGCTATTATAATGCAGGAACATCCAATTACACCACTTTCTTTAGCAGGTATCAACCATTCTCTATAAAAAACTTTCCCTCAAATCTCCTTTAAAACTCATTCTTCTCTTCTGTCCTGTTTTTGATAGCCCTACCATAGGGAACAAATTCTATCTACCCTAACTATGTCTCGTTTAACTTTATGTATCTCTATCATGTTGCTCATCAGCCTCCTTTGTTCCAGGGAGAAGAAGTCTAGCCCATCCAAAATCTCATCTTGACAAAAGTCCTCCAATCCAGGCAACATCCTGCTGAATCTCCTTTGCACTCTCTCCAGTCCAACTCCATCCATCCTGGAGGAGTGTAGTGACCAGAACTGCCCACAATATTCCAAGAGTGATCTAACCAGTAGTTCGTAGGGTTGCAACATATCGGTTGTGCTCTATGTCCTGACCTATGAACACAAGAATTGTAAAAGACATTCTTGCCATAGAGGGAGTACAGAGAAGGTTCACCAGACTGATTCCTGGGATGTCAGGACTTTCATATGAAGAAAGTGGATATACTCGGTTTGTACTCGCTAGAATTTAGAAGATTGAGGGGGGATCTTATAGAAATGTACAAAATTCTTAAGGGGTTGGACAGGCTAGATGCAGGAAGATTGTTCCCGATGTTGGGGAAGTCCAGAACAAGGGGTCACAGTTTAAGGATAAGGGGGAAATCTTTTAGGACCGAGATGAGGAAAACATTTTTCACACAGAGAGTGGTGAATCTCTGGAATTTTCTGCCACAGAAGGTAGTTGAGGCCAGTTCATTGGCAATATTTAAGAGGGAGTTAGATGTGGCTAAAGGGATCAGGGGGTATGGAGAGAAAGCAGGTACAGGATACTGAGTTGGATGATCAGCCATGATCATATCGAATGGCGGTGCAGGCTCGAAGGGCCGAATGGCCTACTCCTGCACCTATTTTCTATGTTTCTATGTTTCTATATGCCTTCACCACCCTATGTACCTGTATTGCCACTTTCAGGAAATCTATGTACTTGAACTTCAAGGTCCCTATGCTCATCAACATCCCTTAGTGTCCTACTATTTACTGCATATGTCCTTCCAAAATGCATCCCTTGCACTTGTTGGGATTACATTCCATCCGACGACGCTTCTATCATTCAAATATTCAGCAGAGTGTGAAGCAAATTTGCATTTGAGAATTTGCATAATTGAGATGTATGGTTCTTAGAAATGTTGGATCAGAAGTGTAACAGGAGCAGGAATGTGCCAATTTCATGCTAAATTAACAAAAACATTGGGGATTCTAATTCTACGCAGTAATTTGTAACATGTTCCATGAAATATTGCAGCAATTAATTCACCAAATTTGAAGTCAGAAATACGACACAAAAACAGACCCATCATTCCATTGAGTGTGAGTCGATCATCAACCAACCATTCATACCAATTAATATTAAATATTGAATTAATCCCATATGTTTATCTTCCCCATAATTCTCATCAACTCCCCTCTCCCAAATTGTACCATTCCCATCAACATTAAGAGCAATTTACAATGGTCATTTAACCCATCTGCTCGCATTTCTTTGGGATATGGGTAAACAGCAGCATCTGGAGGAAACCCATATGGTCACAGGAAGAATGTAGACACGCCACACAGACAGCACCTGACGTCAGGATTGATCCTGGGTCTCTGGCATGGTGTGCCACCTTAAACAGTAGCTCAACATCCAGATAAATGCCTTAAGGTAACTAAATTGCAATTTGAATATTATGAGGGATATGAAACAGTATATGATCAGACAATTAAACTTAGTAGGAAATTAATTTCTAGAATGTTCCTGCATCTTAATAGCCTTGATAAAAATGGATCAGCAAATGTTTTGAAGAAATCATTTGAATCTCATTTAAAATGTCAAAGAACATTTGAAATATTATTCATCATCTTGTATTATGATGTTGAAAACTCCATACCCTTTGCTCCTCTAATATAATAAACGTTTAATCCTTCAAATGGTCGAGATTTGGTGGAAATAAAAACAAACTTTGCCTGTGTTTGCAGCTGATTGGAATGATTAATGAAGTTGGCAGCCAACACTCATCTATCATTTAAACTGCACTTTGACAGAACAATTTTGTAGCAGTTTAAAGAAACATAACGTTTCAAAATTAAAGTATACAATTAGCAGTTTTAATCTGGCACCAGTCCATGGCTACAGCCTGCGGTAAGTTTCTGAAGTCCCTGTAATACCTCAATATAAAACACAGTATATATATTTTTAAATCATTTTCTTCAAACAGTTTCATAAACTGTAGTGCACCTTAAAGCATATTTTTGTTTGTATCTATGTGTATGTTCATATTGTGAACCTATTGGACATGATCTGTCTACTTTGCAGCATTACATTGACATAGACAGTCTGAAATATTTAGTATTTGCCAACAATTTACAGATTCAGCATATAAATAGTTTAAGTGTGCTGCCTTATAAACAAATCTTGATCTCAAAGAAATAGGCTGTGGCTCAATGCCTTTGTGATTACAACATTCAGCTGCTGTGATCATTTAAAAAAAATGACCCTCAGATAACTTAAAATACCCCAGGAAAGCATATTTTAACCCACTCCCTGTACCTCACTCCTCCGGCACCTTCATCAAAAATTATACCTAGGCATTAGCCATGGTTCAATGAAGGGTATTCATGCCCCCGAGTCAGAAGCTTGAGGATTC
The DNA here is from genome assembly GCA_038087875.1 of Malacoraja senta. NCBI lineage: Eukaryota > Metazoa > Chordata > Chondrichthyes > Rajiformes > Rajidae > Malacoraja > Malacoraja senta. The sequence goes on along the minus strand of CM075978.1, from coordinate 114,138,782 downwards.
GGGTCGCTTTCCAGAGAATGAGATAATAAGAATATATTTCCCATGCTGGGTGAGTCTAAGACAAAAGAGTATATGTTAGATGAGAGGTAGGATAAATAGAAGGGATCTGAGAGTGAACTGTTGTTTTGCAGAGTGCAGGTAGAGTGATAGAGGAAGATACTCTTACAGCATTGAAGAAGCATCTAGATAGCATTTGAACTCCCAAAGCATCGAAACCCATGGACCTAAAACAGGATATAGGACTTGCATGGCACACGTTTTGGTTGAAGGGAGTGTTCTTCTATGTATGCTGTAAGACTCTACGAAAATCTAGCCTTCAGTACTGAAGGAGAGCTATGCTATCAGAGTTTTGTAAGATGAGATATTAAACTGAAATCATTTGCTCTCCTGAGTGAATGTAAAATATCCTTGAAGATATTAGAAGAGCTGGGGAATTAACTGGGAATCAGGTTATGAGGTTGGCGGCATGGCAATACTAATGCTTCAACCAGCCTCAGCCAAATAGATTAATAAGTCATCAACAATTGCTGTTACACTTCAGAAATAGTTTGGGATGACTTTCAAATATTGATTTAAATGCAAGCCTTCCTTTCCCTGACCACTCTCAGGTCAACATTGTGATTAGTTCTTTGAATTGTCTATTGCTGGGGCCAATGTGAGTTAGAGATCACATAGGTCAAGCAGTTTGTTTAAGAAGGAACTGCAGATGCTGGAAAATCGAAGGTGCAGATGCTTGACCTATGTAAACATGGGGAAACTCAGCGGGTGCAGCAGCATCTATGGAGCGAAGGAAATAGGCAACGTTTCGGGCCGAAACCCTTCTTCAGACCTGACCTTCTTCTGAAGAAGGGTTTCTGCCCGAAACGTTGCCTTTCCTTCGCTCCATAGATGCTGCTGCACCCGCTGAGTTTCTCCAGCACTTTTGTTTACATAGGTCAAGCATCTGCACTGGTTAAAGGAAGGATCGTTCAATCACTTGTGCTCCAGCATTAGTGTGAAGGCACCTAATATTGAAAGTGTACACCAGAACTGGGACATGCTCAAAGGAAGGACAACAGGTGCCAAGGTGCACCTCACTCAACAATCTCCCACAAAAAAAACAAAGTTATTGCACACATATCACATTTGTACTCTAAAAGTTGTTACGTTTAAAGTCTCACTCGCCCTCAGATCCAGTGCTTGCAGAACATAAGAAATAACACAAGTCCACTGATCTTCCAGCCTGCTCTGCTGTTACATATCATGGTTTTCTAACCTCATAACCTGATCCCCTCTCTATTGCTCTTAGTTTCAAGTGCATTTAGTGACAATCTCAACCCCTTGGGATAAGGAATTTCAATTGCTCGCAGCCTCTGAGCAAAAAAATTCTCATCCCAGTTTTAAATGGCTGACGTGCCCTGCAGCTCTAGATTCATCAGGCTAATGAAACAGCACCTCTCCTCTTAATCAGTAGCTCAATGAGATTACTTTTAAATAGTTGTTCCCATTACAGAGGGTTGGTTCATGGACCTGAGATCAGAAATTCAAAATGATGAGGGAAAGCATGAGGGAAAATTTGCAGGATACCAGCCATGACACAGGAATGACATAGGGAATGAAGCTGATAGGATCGTGTTATAAAGAGTACAATCTTGATGGGCTGAATGGCTGTTTCAGCACCAGAACAATTCTGTGATTTTACAAATACTGTGTAGGAGTCCTAATTAAATTCCATTGGTAGTTTGGCTGCGTTTCAGACGATGCATCAGAATCTCTTCCAGGCTCCTATCAGATTTAATTGAACATTGCCTCACAGGAATTTGCAGATGAATTCTTTAAATATGGAGTGATGCCTAGGGTACCAAAATATTCTTATCTTTAGAAACAGTTCCAGGATTATTTAATGCCATTTAAATAGGTATTTATAAAAAGCCTGTAGCCAATACTGTTTTAAAGACTGCATGGTGCATCATGATGTCCTGTCCCACGATCTTGCTGGAAGTGAAAAATGGGACCATTTCATTTCTCCACTGCAAACTTTCTTCATAAACCCTCTCCCCTGTTCAATCCACTTTCACTTCCAGCAAAAAGCTCATAAACATCTTTATTGCAGCAAAATGGAGGCCATCCACCTGTAAGAATATAACAAGTTTGAGCAGATGTGCAAGACAGCCTTTTGAGTCTGTTCCACCATTGAACAAGATCAAGCACAATCCGATTGTAGAATCAATCGTTCAGCTGGTAGAAAGGAACTTTAGCCATCATATCCTTGCTGCTCAATGTACCTCCCTACACTATAACCATATAACCATTACAGCACGGAATCTCATTTACTTGCATGTGGTTGGTTATTGATGGATTCACCTCCTTTTCCTGGTTGAGTACCTTAACCTTTACCTGCCATTTAAATATAAAATGTGTTTATCACAGCCTTGAATATGTTTAATGATTCCACCTTCACAGCCAATGGGGTAGAGAATTTTAAACCTTCATATCTCTCAGGGAAGAAATTCCTTCCCATCTATCTTGATCCAGTACTCCGTAATCTGGGACCACACTACAAGTTCCAGATTCCCCCAAAGAGTAAGACATTCTCTCGCCATCCACATTATTAAGCCTCTTATGCATTTGATAAAACCACCTCTCATTCTTCCACATTCTCCAGCCTGCTCAACCTTTGCTCACAAATTCCTCTGGGAATCTTTTCTGAAAATCTCCTATGGGAGTATATCCCTCTCTCTACTATTTCCCTTCCCCTATCCCATCAGGTCTAAGGTAATAACAAGGAACTGCAGATACTGGTTTATACCAACGATAGGCACAAAATGCTGGAGTAACTCAGCAGGTCAGGCAGCATCCCTGGAGAGCATGGATATGCATCGTTTCGGGTTGGAACCCTTCTTCAGATTGATTGTAGGGGGAGCAGGAAAGATAGCTAGGATCAAAAAGGAGCAGGACAGAGAATGGCCAGTGATATATGTGAACAAAGGCAAGAGGGTTATTTCATAGGCAGATTGTTGGATAAAGGCCAGGAATGGAAAGGCAGGTGAGAGCCCAAGAGGATAAAGAGTTGTGAATTGTTAAGATCAGGGATAGAATAGTTTGTATCCATTGTGAACAGTACAAGTGGAGGGGGTGGGGACTGGTGAGAGTCAGCCAGGTTTCAGGAGGGTGGGGGGGGGGGAGAAAGGGGGTGTTCTTGGAGGAGAATGGGGAGGGGGAAGTAGGCTGTTGTGGATTAGTTAATTAAAATTGGAAAATTCAATGTCCAGACCATTGGGTCGTAAATTATCCAAGCAGAATATGGGGTGCAATGTCTAGGTTTTAACGGAGAGCTCCTAATCTGCTATCTTCTTATAAGTTCCCCTCATGCCTTCTCCAAGCATGTCTATGAGATACACTTCCTGCTCCTCCTCCTCAAGTTGCTGAGCACCAACCTTCCCATCCTGGCATTGGTTTCCAGCATTGGAAACGTTGTTTCCCCCCCCCAACTCCCAAGTACCAATCCTTCCCCACCACTAACCTGCCAACATTCCTACTTTCTCAGACTGGGTCAGGCCAATAGCCTTCCGGAGCTCCGATGTTTTCACCCCAGCAGGGTGCAAATGACCAAAACAGTCATTGAAAAGTTCTAACACACCTGAATGGGGTTGGTGGAATCTCTGAATAGCTACAGTACCTTTAATCTCTGTCCCAGCATCCTCCAAGGGGGCACCGTCGAGTATGGCTGCCCTGCCAGCAGCTGTTAGTCTTTTCACACTTTTGTTTATTTTTAGTTAGTCAAAAGTGTTTGTGTTGGAGGTCTTTTAGTCTTTTTATATGGGGGGTGGGGGGGGGGGGATAGGGGGAAACAATTTTTCTCAGTCCCTACCTGGTCGGAGATGCGGCTTTTCTCCGAGCCGTATCTTCACCCCTTCCTCGCGGTCTACGGGCAGACTGGAGCGGCGTTTTCCTGCCGGGACCGGCCAGGACTTCAGCTTTGGCGGCGGCTCAGCGCAGAGGCACCATCGTGGAGCAGGCGATGCCTAACCCGGGTCGCCGTGCAGTAAGTGCTGTGACCGCCGGCTCCAACATTGCGGAGCTGCGGTCTGCGAAGCTTCCAGCCGCGGGCGGCGCTGAACTTTAAACACCGCGGAGCTTGGGATCTCACGACGAGGTCGCCAGAGTCGGAGTTCCGACCAGCACGGCTCGTGGACTTTGAGAGCCGCGGTCTCCTGGGAGGAAGCTGTTCCAGACACTCCGGGCCGCTGAGAGTGTTCACCCGACGCCAGAGCTTCATCATCTGGCGAGAGGGCCTGAAGCATCGGGCTGCCGTATCGGCGACTGCAGAGGCCTCAATAGGCCCGACTATGGGTGAACTGGGGATGGGACTGGACTTTTGCTGCCTTCCCCCACAGTGGGAACCTTTGTGGGGGGATGTTTTTATGTTTATTGTTAAATTCTTTAATGTGTATTATCTTTATTCGTGTGCTGCATTGGCAAGCCGAATTTCACTACACCAATTGGTGTATGTGATAATAAATGTCCTTTGTCCTTGTCCTTTGTCCTTTGTTCTTTGTCCTTTGCTTTCGACAGACCCTTCTGTTGGTCATTGATGTTAACGGGACCTTGGACTTACCATGTGGTATTCCATATTAGAGAGTAACCATTTCAAATATACTTACTGGTGTAAAGCAGTGTGATAGTGCAGGCACAATCGAAATGCTAATTATTTTCTCCCCAAAACTGTATCTTGTAAAATGAAACTATTATTTCTCTACCTACAGCAGTAGTAGGATCTAGAATCATAAAGAGATGCAGTGCAGAAATAGGCCCTTCCGCCCCTCCGAGAACATGCTGACTATCAAGCACACATTTGCATTGATCCTATATTCATCCCATTTATTTTCATTTTCACCACGTTCTTATCTCCCCCCAGATTCTACCGCTCACATACAAACAAAGAACGGCCAGTTAACCTCCCAATCTACACATCTTTGGAATGTGAGAGAAAATGAGAGGACCTTGAGGAAACCTACATGATCACAGGGAGAATTGACAGCACCTGAGATCAGGGTTGAACCTGAGTCTCAAACACTGTGGCTCTACCAGCTGTGTCACCTACTAAGCCACTGTGGGCACCTTATAACCATAATCTTCTGAAAAATGGCAAAAGCGTTTTGTAATTTATTTTCAAGAAAACGGAACAATGCCAGGATAAGATTATAAATAAAAGATTTTTTAAATAAACTGGCAGGAAATTACAAACAAGGCATGGCAGTGATTCCTGCTATTGGTGTTGGAATCAGTAGCCCGGGAGGTCCCAGCACTGTGCATTCAATGATTTAATGTATTCAATCCTGTTTAGTATCAGCAGCACCAGGTGCTGGGAAGAAGCCAGAATACATGAAACTACCTCAGCAATGATCTGTGTCTTGGCTCGAGAAAGAGGGCAGCAATAATTGATGCTTTGGGCCAGGATAGATAGGACTTCCTTGTGACAGATCCAATCTAAATATTGTGTACAATTGTTTCAGGATAAGGCCCGGAGAAACAAATTCTAGCCTCATACTCCACCACCAATCCCGCACTCCTATGTCACTTCACTGAACACAAGAACAAAATAGGAGCAGGAATAGGCCACTCGGCCCAAACCTGTCGTGCCGTTCAATATGATCATGACTGATCTGCTCCTCATCTACTCTTCAGTGTCAGTTCCCCAAAGCTCTCAATTCCCTGACCTTTCAAACATGTATTTACTTCATCATTAAATCACTCTAATGATCTTGCTTTAAAGGTCTCTGGGACAGAGAATTCCAGGGAGGCACCACCCTTACATGAAACAGATCCTATGCACCTCAGTTTTAACCTTAATGTTGTAATTTAAATTCTCAGTTTGGATTATATGATCAAATCTCCCCAGCCAACCTTAAACCATCAATTAGCACAATGTTAACACAGAGAAAAGCCTGAAGCCTACATCTCACATTATCTCCTGTTAACCGCCTGCAGCTCAGTCTGGTTCCAGAGTTCCCAAACTCACCATCTGCAGACCCCTGTTACCAGCAGTCCCATTCCTGATCAGATAAATATTCTGCTCATCTGTAGTCCTCCATTTCAGAGTGGCAATACCTTCTTCGGATGATTATGGTTAATTTTATAAAAGTGAGGGGCAAAAACAGTGAAAGAATTAAAACGTATGATTGGGTGGATAATCAACGGACATAGGACCTAGTTATAACTATCAAGTCCCAATGTTCATTGGATGAAGTGACCTATCCACTGCTCCCGATGAGGAAACATTTTAACACCCCCACTAAGCTGCAGAAATATCTTGCCTTCTGGTACAGATCCTTTCATTTCCTCTTCAAAAGTTTCCTCCCGTCCTGCCCTGGTCCAGGCTTAGGTGGACACAGCAGGAGTTTTCCTCCTGCTCCTGCCTTCTCTGCATTCAGAGAGACGGCCGTTAATATTGCCCAACAGTGGAGAATCACCATTATTCCAACGAGGCTGTCCATCGGTGTAGGATTATCAAGATTATTTATATGAGACGGCTATCACTGGAGAATCACCAAGGTTATTTAAGGAGGCTTGGTGGTTCTACAGCAAATTACTGATATTATGTAAATGAGACTTGGAAGACAGATTGCCAGGTCTTGCACCTGCCCCTCTCCCAACACCATTGGAAGGACAGCTGTTTTTATAAATACTTCTGTTGAAAGCATACAAGACTCCTAATCCTGTTGGCAACTTTCAAAATCCATCATCCACTTGCATCTACAATCGAAGGGGGAGGAGGAATTTAGAATTTAGGGTACCGCAAGGCTCAGTGCTGGGACCCCAGCTATTTACAATATATATTAATGAATTGGACGAGGGAATTGAATGCAACATCTCCAAGTTTGCGGATGACACGAAGCTGGGGGGGCAGTGTTAGCTGTGAGGAGGGTGCTAGGAGGCTGCAAGATGACTTTGAGGAAATATTATACAATAAAATTGCTTAAATTATAATTTCTGTGTGAGGAACTTGTGTTAAGTTGCAAGAGAAGGACTGGGAGCAGAGGTTTTCAAAATACATAGGCCACAACTGAATAAAGAACACACACACATAGGAGAACAGATGGCTTGAGATAACATGGAGATGTTGATGTAAATAGGAATAGCTTTGGTTGCTTTAAAGCAGCTATAACTCTGTCAGAAGTTGTATTTGGTTTGGGTTGGTGTTTAGATTGTAGGTTGTTAATGGGATCTCTTCCCGGGACAGGCACCATTCTTCTTCCTTTGTAACATATCTTTGAGCTCGGCTGTGTCATGAAGGAGATTTATGGTTGTCTATATTGGGTTGTAGGCACCAAGGGTAGATACTAGTTTGTGAGATGGTTTGTGCTGCTTAAATGTATTTATGTTGAGATAAGAGATAAGGCATGGGTGATGGTTGTGTGACCTTTGCAAAAGGGTTTCTTATGGGTATAGAAAACTGAGAAAGTAACTGTTTGGATAATCTTCAATTTGGGGGCCGGAAAAGGGAAAATCATGTGACTATACGTGTTGTCAATCACTGGAAAAGATTTAGTTGATTGGTTAATGCAAATAAGTTAAATGTATGGTAAACCATAATGATTGGTTAATAGTTGCCACTCCTTCTGTATTATAATTGTATAATACCTATATAATGTGTTACGTTTATACCAAAGTCAGTAGTTCTTTCAACTTGCCCCAGAGTTTTAACTCTGTCTTGGAAGGTTTAAAGAATTATCCAGCGCTGTAAGAATAAAGAATCGATTTCAACAGCAAGAGTTTGAATCAAGTTTTCTTGAATTGTACTGACAAAAGAACTCAGTTTAACATTTGGCGACGAGGATGGGACTCAGACGGTTCACCGACAACACCAGGAACGAAAATAAGAGTCAAACTGCGCACTGGTTGGACCAGAGGAATTGGCCAACACCACTCTGTTTTCCTCTTCTCCGTATATCGCTGCGTAGTCGACCCTTCGTTCTTGTGTTGAATGGGATCCTGACAGAACCAGGTCAGTCTAACAAACCTTGTTGATTGGTAAGATAGACTTTTAAACAGACTCGGCCATTGGGAATGGGGAGACTCGGTCATTAGGTAACTGGTAACTGACGGTTGAACTGGATCCTGTCAGCTAAACACTGACAATGTTAAATTCTTCTTGGTCATTTGGAATGACAAGAGGGGGTTTAAGATGCATTTGGAATGGTGGAAATGGAGGGAAACAATTGAATTCAGATCCAGTGATGTCACAGTTGCTAAATAAGAAATATTAAAACGTTAACGTCATTATTATATTGTTGTAAGAATAGAGCATAAGAATATTAATACTGTGTATGAAATAGGTGGCTGTGAATATTGTAGTAATGTGATAAATTTAAAGTGGAGGTATTGAGATGAGAGTGTGCACACAAGAGGAATAAGCAACAAGAGAGAGAGAGAGAGATAAGATTGAAAACAAGCAGGCTGGAGAATCTGGAAGATAAGAAAGGACTGTGCAGTTCAAATGGTTGGCCTTCAGTAAGCAGAGGGAGACGAAGGGGAGGCATAGGAAAATGATTGGAATTTGGCTCCTAGTGCACCTCCACTTCCCTATCAGCCCCCCGGTCAAGCTCCACCCACAACACAGTCCGAGCCCTAGTCAGTGGTGACAGGAATTTACCCACATTTACATAGGACAGAATCAGGAACCGATAGTGCATTCAACCCAGGCACCAGAGAAAAGAAAAAGAAAAAGGAGAAGCCCTAGTTTACAGACTCCATAGCATGGCGTACCAGGTCCTAGTCTAGAGACCAGGCACAAGAAGGACGAGAGGAAAGGAGGTCACACAGTTGGGACTATAGAAGGGGGCACTTGGCTGAGAAAACCAAACCCCAGAAACAACAGGGAAGGTGCTGAAATGGACGGAATAAGAAAGCATCCTCCAGATGCCAATATCCTGTCAGAACGGTCCCGAACCCCAGAGCCCTTATACCTGCTCCACCCAACCAACAAGACAATGGTGAAACAGTCATGAATAATGTGGGGCTGCCATGGAAACCAAATGAGATGATGGCAATTTTGTTGGGAGTGCCTAATAAGAATCTGAATCCACAAGCTTTCATTGAATTTTTAAGAACAACGATACCTGTATATCACGCCGATTCCCGAGATTTATGAGTACTAGTTCAGCAAGTCTTAACAGCGATTGAGTATACCAGATTCTTGGTTCATTTAACCTATAACAACCATGCAGCCCTAGAGGCGGCACACCCAGGGGCAGGTAACAATGAGGATCGATTACAGCTTATGTTGGCAGCCATGGGCCACACTCTCCAGCACCAATCGATATATCAAAGGTTTTGGATATGAAACCAGAGGAAGGAGAGGCTGCAGAAGATTTTCTGGAAAGGTTTAAAATCATCTACAGCAACCAGTCAGGTGACACTCAGTATCAGCAAGGAAATGACTCGCCACAGTTTTGTGCTATGGTTATGAACTGTTTGCCTTCCAGCGTCGCAATGGCTATTAAAACCAATAATATGGACTGGTCAGAGTCTTCACCGGCCCACATGTCAAGAGCTGTGAAAGCCTTTTGGAAAAACTGTCCTATTGGAGACAGAGAAGCCCAGGTAAAGGTTAAAAAAAAAAAAGCGAATATGTGAACAAGCCGAACTATTAGCGCTGACTAGAGCCTGCACCCTGGCCAAAGGACTTACTGCAAATATTTACACGGACTTCCAATATGCTGTTGGAGTGGTTCATGATATGGACAATTATGTAAGAAGGGGGGGGGGGTTTCTAACCTCTTCAGGGACAGTGATATCTCACAAAAATTGATTTCTAATTTGCTACAGGCCATTCAGTTATCCGGTTAGCATGCTGTTGTCAAAGTTAGAGCCCATACTATAGGTTAAAGCCCCAGAGACATAGGAAATCGCCTTGCCAACGAGGCAGCTAAGAAAGTTTTAGGAGTCACCAAATTGTTGTGCCCCACATGATGAGGCAGACTAAAAATTATACTAGGAATAAGTCTCCCTCGGAAAAAGGAATGCCAACCATCCAAGAAGTACTTCAAATAAGGGACGCTCCTGCAAAGGTAAAACAGCTGTGGCAGGACCAGGGTTGTGTGTACGATCCTGTCACTAGCTTATGGGTTACGCCTGTCGGACAGACATGCATGTCTGACGAGCTTGCGTTGTGGGTTATTGAATTTGTACACTTTGCAACTCATTGTGGGGCTAAGACTAAGTGATATGCTTTTAGAGACATCCGAAACTTTTGACTTGTCCCAGCGTATCAGCCAGCAATGTCTGATTTGCCAGCAGCATAATCCAGGTAAAGGCTTGCCCTGTGAACTAGGTAAGACTCCTTTACCTGCAGGTCCCTTTGAGACCTTGCAAATGGATTACATTGAGTTGGAAAGATGTCAGTGTTATAAGTATGTTTTTAGTAAATGAATAGTTAGCGTAAACGCCTTTGATGTGTGTGGTAGTATTATGTTTTTGAATGAATTCAGAAGTTCATATATGTGATAAGTTCTCTGCTTGTTGATAGCCTAATGTTATAAGGGTAGGTGTGCATGTCTCCTTTAAGAAACCTTAAGCAGGGGGGTGAAGTTTCTTACAGCTACCCTCGACTGTAAGGTTAACCTCTCAATTTAAAAGGGGAAATAAGTTTGTTTAGATAAACATTCTGGTTGGAGAAGGGTAATAAATCAATGGGGCCCGGGGAAAAAATAAGGGAGTTGACTGATAATGGGTTAGTCATGAGTTAAAAGTGATATTTTGCTAAACCACTAGAATATAACATCTTTGATCACTCCTGTTTGACAGAAAAATTGAAAGTTTGTTGGGTTTATTTTAATCTGTTGTATTTTACCTGTTTTTAAGATGCAAACAGTATCATGTGACAATCCAGCTGAGATTTCAAAGTGGATTGATTTGATTGTTTACTGAAATTTTCAGAAACAGCCAGTGTATCGGATAGTATGGAGAACTATAGAAGGGGGGCAGAATAAGAATACGGACCACTCTATCTGGTACAGCAAGAATAACACCTGCGGAAATCCTATGTATTAACTTTAACCTGTGCTTTGCGAACTTCTCATTTACAGGTCAGTGTTGCATATGGTGAGGCGCCAGTGCTCAAAATTCCATCTAATATTGAGCTAGGTTGCTATGTGCTGATCAGGAACTGGAAGTGTAAGCACCTCGACCCATGTGGAATGGTCCTTTCCAGGTTCTCCTCACCACCCCGACTGCTGCCAAGGTCGAGGGTCGTGCTGCATGGGTTCACCTGAACCACTGCAAATTGATTGGGGAGCCCAATCAAAAGGGGGGGGAGAAGAGTAATTGTATTTTTAATTTAGAGCTTTTTAGTTTTTACATTTCTGCTTTGCTTGGGGGTTGTATCCTTATAAGTTTAGTTTTGAATCTTAATAAGTTTAGTTTTTGAATCCTTATTTTGCTATATGGTTAAGAATATGCGACTGATTACTGGACTGACTGACTGAAGGACGTTTAAATTGAGTGAATAGTTGTTTAAGCTAATTAAGTAAGAAATTAGCTTTTTGTGAGCCTTTGCATATTCCAGATAAATTAAAATGAGGCGATTCATCCTGCTATGCATCCTGATGCTACAACAGATGGAGGGAAATGAAGGAAACATTTGACGATGTGTCTTGGGACAATTAAGCAGAATCTTTCACCTCTGCAAAGGAGATGTGGTACAGTGCAATGGCCCGGATGCCTTTGGAATCTGGAATGTCACCAAGATTGACTATTGCAATGAGATACTGCGTCAGCCCGATCGGCAGGTAGAAACTAGATAACTGACAACTGTGGGAATTACCCTGTTGGTTTCGGGAGTGCAAGTTTGACTTTTTCTGCAGACGGAATCCCTTGGAAGCCAACTCGGCAAAGGGACATTTCTATGATGGACTATGCTATCGAGAAGCATTAGAGTTATACCCTTGGTTACAGAAGAAAGGACATGAGCAAAAGAGACAGGAAAAACAGGCATTGGAAGAAAGAGACTCTAACATGTTTGTACAAGCCCATAATGAATTATTTGGTAAAGGACAAACTGTGTGTTACCCAGCTATGAAATCAGTCAGTAGCCTATTTGCAGTGTCTCCAGAATGGGGGAGGACTGAACGGTTAGTAATATGTCAAGGTGAGAAGCCATTTCCGGCCGAAACTGTCACCATCCCTTATGATGAGACCTTAGCCCCACCAGCTGTCTGCCGCTATCTCGTGATAATGAGCATTTTTACCCGGGTTGTGAGGATAAGACTGACGAGGCTTATGCGGTGTACGGCCAAGGCAACCTCCTGCCATGTAATTTTACCATGAACACAGACAATAGACAATATGGGAGTTGCTTTACCAACCAAGGGTACGGGTATATAGTTATCAATATCCCATTCAACATCTCATGTTTTGTAGGAGCAGGGAGGTTCTACTGCAGTTGTACAGGGTCTTGGTGAGACCACACCTGGAGTATTGCGTACAGTTTTTGTCTCCTAATCTGAGGAAGGACATTCTTGCCATAGAGGGAGTACAGGGAAGGTTCACCAGACTGATTCCTGGGATGTCAGGACTTTTATATGAAGAAAGACTGGATAGACTCGGCTTGTACTCGCTAGAATTTAGAAGATTGAGGGGGGATCTTATAGAAACTTACAAAATTCTTAAGGGATTGGACAGGCTAGATGCAGGAAGATTGTTCCTGATGTTGGGGAAGTCCAGAACAAGGGGTCACAGTTTAAGGATAAAGGGGAAATCTTTTAGGACTGAGATGAGAAAAACATTTTTACACAGAGAGTGGTGGATCTCTGGAACTTTCTGCCACAGAATGTAGTTGAGGCCAGTTCATTGGCTATATTTAAGAGGGAGTTAGATGTGGCCCTAGTGGCTAAAGGGATCAGGGGGTATGGAGAGAAAGCAGGTACAGGATACTGAGTTGGATGATCAGCCATGATCATATTGAATGGCGGTGCAGGCTCGAAGGGCCGAATGGCCTACTCCTGCACCTATTTTTCTATGTTTCTACAGATCCCACATCAGCCTAGCTGCAATAGTACCTCAGAAGGGATCAAATGTTCTACTCGCAAGGAAGCATGTCCATCTATGCAGGATTACAGTTGGTGTGTGGTTGTGGTTTATGATAGGATCCCATCACTTCCCTATTCCGAGTGACGGCCATTGGATCTTGGGAAGGTGGATGAGATTAGGGTTTTGTGGGATTATATAATTGGATCATTAGTATGGCCATATATGCAGCAATAGTGGTTTTGTGTTTGTTCGTGGGAATTGCTATTGTTAAATGTATTATTGTTAGACTAATGACAGCCTTGGGTAATGTGGAAACTGGTGAGAGGATATTATTGCAACATCAAGAAGAAGAAATTCCAATGTTGAAGGATGAGGAGGGTGAAAGGATGGTAAATGCGCAGGTTGAAAAAGAATTGTTAGAAGATGAATGTATTAGAATGAATAAAATGGAGATGGACTAGTGGTATGAAGCCTAGAATAATTGAGCACCCTAAGGGCTAGGGTATGAAGCACAGCAGAGAAGTAGGGAGCAGCATTGGTGTCAACAAGCCAACCTGACGACCTACGTGGTCCGGGTTTTGGGGGCTATAAAGCATCTGCGGTTAGGAATAAACTTGGATGACTAATAAGCCAATGCTGATGAATTTTTGCTGTGTTATTATCCTATTAGTGGTCATTATATGACCAGAAGAGGGAATGAGGAAATATTATACAATAAAATTGCTTAAATTATAATTTCTGTGTGAGGAACTTGTGTTAAGTTGCAAGAGAAGGACTGGGAGCAGAGGTTTTCAAAATACATAGGCCACAATGGAATAAAGAACACACACATAGGAGAACAGATGGCTTGAGATAACATGGAGATGTTGATGTAAATAGGAATAGCTTTGGTTGCTTTAAAGCAGCTATAACTCTGTCAGAAGTTGTATTTGGTTTGGGTTGGTGTTTAGATTGTAGGTTGTTAATGGGATCTCTTCCCGGGACAGGCACCATTCTTCTTCCTTTGTGACATATCTTTGAGCTCGGCTGTGTCATGAAGGGGAATTATGGTTGTCTATATTGGGTTGTAGGCACCAAGGGTAGATACTAGTTTGTGAGTTGGTTTGTGCTGTTTAAATGTATTTATGTTGAGATAAGAGATAAGGCATGGGTGATGGTTGTGTGACCTTTGCAAAAGGGTTTCTTATGGGTATAGAAAACTGAGAAAGTAACTGTTTGGATAATCTTCAATTTGTTGTGTGGAATGCTATTAGTAAGTTGTAGAGAGGCCTTACATTCCTTTCCTCCAGAGATGAGCAAGGGGGAGGTTGTAATTCAAAATAAAACTTGACCCGAGCTTGGTATGAAACAATTATAATTTATCAAGTGTGACAATTAATGGCCTTTGTGCTTAGGGTTGGTTAGAGTTAATGGCCTTTAATGGCCTTTATGGCATTAAAGGCCATATGGCCTTTAATGGCCTTTAAAGGCATTAATGGCCTTCGTGCTTAGAGTTAGAGGCCAGTTCATTGGCTATATTTAAGAGGGAGTTAGATGTGGCCCTTGTGGCTAAAGGGATCAGAGGGTATGGAGAGAAGGCAGGTACGGGATACTGAGTTGGATGGTCAGCCATGATCATATTGAATGGCGGTGCAGGCTCAAAGGGCCGAATGGCCTACTCCTGCACCTAATTTCTATGTTTCTATGTTTCTATTGTGTGATTAGAACTAACTTAAGTCTTTACCACTTTGTAAGAATGGGGCAAAACGTATTTAATCTTTGTAATCCATAAGTAACTGTATTTTAACTGTGAAGGAAATAATTGTGAAGTGTAATGAGTTTAATTAGGATTGTGAGTATTGGACTTTGTTTAAATCTGAAGTTTTAGAAGTAACTTTCTTTTCCAAAAGTGAAAATATGTTTTGTGTGTATGTGTTGTGTGATTGCTGTATGATGTGTATATTATATTCGGAAGTGTTCTCTGAGAATTAGTTTTATATCTGTGGTTTTACTTTATTGAAATAAAATGATTTTGAACAAAGAAGTTAAAGAAAGCCACAGAGGGGAAGAAGGTTGTAAAGGGGCCGGAAAAGGGAAAATCATGTGACTATACGTGTTGTCAATCACTGGAAAAGATTTAGTTGATTGGTTAATGCAAATAAGTTAAATGTATGGTAAACCATAATGATTGGTTAATAGTTGCCACTCCTTCTGTATTATAATTGTATAATACCTATATAATGTGTTACGTTTATACCAAAGTCAGTAGTTCTTTCAACTTGCCCCAGAGTTTTAACTCTGTGCTGGAAGGTTCAAAGGATTATCCAGCGCTGTAAGAATAAAGAATCGATTTCAACAGCAAGAGTTTGAATCAAGTTTTCTTGAATTGTACTGACAAAAGAACTCAGTTTAACAACTTGGATAGGCTGGGTGAGTGGGCAAATGCATGGCAGATGCAGTATAATGTGGATAAATGTGAGGTTATCCACTTTTGGTGACAAAAACAGGAAAGTAGAAAGTAGACTATTACCTGAATGGTGGCCGATTAGGAAAAG
>CM075978.1:114015715-114123037 GCA_038087875.1 Malacoraja senta | reverse complement strand
GTACCCCGTTCCTGCCTTTCTGTACTGTAGAATTCCACAGTTAATGAACTTATGAACATATGATTCCTTGGCCTGGTGATCACAGACGGCCTCCATTGCAGCAAGTGAATGAAGCAAGAGAACTGGAGCAGCTCATAGGAAGATGGGAATCTGAAGAACGGTTGGGTGCAGCTCTAATAATTTGCTACTTCACCGTTTTAATAAAGTTTAAGACTGAACCATGTACAACTGGTTGGCCACACATCTTCTGCTCTTGAATCACAATCCAGTCTGTTCCAATCATGCCTATCGAGGGAGTTCTTCAGAATTCACCTTCTGCAGTTTGATGGAGGTGAAAGAGGACACATTTGTCAGCCTCATACAAATGTTTCTGGACAATTTTTCTCAATTGTATCAGAATCCAAAGACCCACTGCAGCGGTGCCTCAATGTTTTACTCTGATCCAGAAAGATTATACAAAATTTCAAATATCAACATTCACACAGCCCCTCCTTTCTGCAATATTCTCTGTGCTATTTCCTCACCTCTCTTAAGTGGAGGCATTTAGATACATCCCTTATTAATCCTAGGTTGTTACATGTCCCACTCACATAATGTCCATTAGCAGATGATACAAATTGTCAGGATCCCATCACGGCCATACTGGTAATGTAATATCCTTACTATGACTGTCTCCTGGTGCATTTCCTCATTAAGTCATCTAGCATAAAAAGCTCTTAAATACCTTGACAATGTGTCATCGCATTTCACAGGCTCTGGGTATCATTAAAAGCTTGCTGAACACATTAAAACCTTGGCACAGCTGAACAATAAGCATCCAATTATTTACACTTCATATTGCCTTGTGAAGGCAGCCAACATTATCAAGGACCACTCGCACCCTCTCTTCCCTCTTCTCTTGTCAGGCAGAAGATTATAGATCATAAACTTTGTTGGAAGCCACATATAGAATACATCAAACGGAAATTATCTAAATCCATTGCTATTCTTTATAAAACAAAGGATCTGTTGAAGAAGTGTTTGTATATATTGTATTGCTCGCTTATAATGCCATATATGTCATCTTGTGTTGAAGTTTGGGGAAATGTATATAAAACAAATATAGACCCTATAATTAAACTCCAGAAAAGAGCTATTAGAATAATACATAAAGCTTCTTACCGTGAAACTACAAATCCATTATTTATAAAGTCCGGTACCTTAAATTTTTTGGATATTGTGCATGTAAAGACATTAGAACTACTTTTCCGAGTTAGGAATAAAAGCCTTCCTGTTAGTATTCAAAAAAAAATGTAATTAAGAGAAGGACATTATAATTTAACAGGGTTGCGTATTTTTGAAACATGTAAAGTGAGAACCAATGTAAAATATAGATGTGTCTCAGTTTTGGGAGTCAAATTATGGAACGGGCTTAGTGATGAGTTGAAATTTTGTAGCTCTGTCTAGTTTCAAAAAAGTATTAAAATGTAAAATAATTAAGGATTATAATGTAAAATGATTAAAATGTAAAATAAGTAAGGATTACAATTTAGAGTAAATTTTTTTTTTCTT
Organism: Malacoraja senta; assembly: GCA_038087875.1. Taxonomy (NCBI): domain Eukaryota; kingdom Metazoa; phylum Chordata; class Chondrichthyes; order Rajiformes; family Rajidae; genus Malacoraja; species Malacoraja senta. The sequence goes on along the minus strand of CM075978.1, from coordinate 114,121,486 downwards.
TCCTTTGTAATGCTGATATTCTGGGTTATCTTATTTTATGGATTGTATAGGATAGGCAAAAATAAGCTTTGTGGCTTCAGCCTATTCCTTTTTCGGTCATTGATTATGTGAACGTTGTGTGAAATGGATACAGAATTGGTTCATATTCACACAGATTGTAAAGTTTTGTTCTTTTTAATGTATGACTGAAATAAACTTCATTCATTCATTCATTCAAGATACAAAAGCTTGAAAACACATGCCATCAGACATAAGAACCACTTCTTTCCTGCTACAATCAGACTCTTGAATGGACCTCTCATGTAGATGAATTCCTGATCTCCCAGTCCAGCTCGTTGCTGCCCTTTGCATTGTTTTATCTGCACTTCCTCTGTAGCTGTAACACCATATTCTGCACTCTGTTTATTTTATTTTTTATGCTGTCTGATGTACTCATTTAGAGTATATTGCCCTCATTTATGGTATGATCTGCCTGGATAGCACGCAAAACAATGCTTTTCACAGTATCACATTAAATATCAAATAATGTTATTCAGACTCAGTTTATCAAGTTTTGCTTCCACCCAAATATTCCACATTGTGCGCAAATCTGAGGATTGTTAACCTGCAGGAAATCTGGCTGACAAAAAAAAGACTAAATTTAAGACCATTCTCACAGGGTCTTGTTCTTAATGTGCAGCACTTTCTCTATTATGAAGAAGATTTAACTATATTTTTAGAGCTTCTAATTAAGCTCATTTGAACAGAGACATTGGAGAAGGATTAAATTATATTTTGGCTTAAAGAGTGAATAGACCAAAGTGGGAAATACATCTCAGTCATACAAAATATTTCTGTGTACTTTTTAAGGAGTATTTCAGTTACGTTTCAAAGATAAAACCTGACAGAAAAATCACTGGAAATGGCAAATATAGGTTACAAAAATAGGCATCGTGCTGGAGTGGGTCAGGCAGCATGTCTAGAGAACATGGACATGTGAGTTTTGGGTCAGAAGTTTGCTATATATTTGGTAGGCAATTATATTTGAAAATTCTTTCAGAGTGAAAAAGAAATTAAAACTAGTAGATAGAAATGTATTCTTATTCACCAACACTAAGTGACCAATTTATCAACAGCTAGTTGCCACATGTACGGGCGGCACGGTGGTGCAGCGGTAGAGTTGATGCCTTACAGCGCCGAAGACTCGGGTTTGATCCCGACTACGGGTACTGTCTGTACGGCGTTTGTACGTTCTCCCCGTGACCTGCGTGGGTTTTCTCCAAGATCTTCGGTTTCCTCCCACACTCCAAAGATGTACAGGTATGTAGGTTAATTGCCTTGGTATAAGTGTAAATTGTCCCTAGCATGTGTAGGATAGTGTTAATGTGCAGGGATCGCTGGTCAGTGCGGGCTCGGTGGGCCAAAGAGCCTGTTTTCACGCTGTGTCTCTAAACTAACCTAACAGCTGTAAATTGTACTCCAGAAATTTGACTACAGTGACTTCAGAAACGAAAGGCATCACCGTTCACTTACTGATATACACTGTTTTATCCGTCACCATGTACTTGTTGCGATTTACGCTAGAAAACATGTCCTCTTCCCCTTCTGAAGTCGGAATAACAAAATATTTCTGAAAGAGACGAAGATGGAAAATAAACCTTGGATGAACCATCAATACGAGCACATTTTCCATATCTTTGTAAGTCAGAAAAGAGGTTAAGATAATAAAGTATTCCCAAGTATCAGCATCAAAATATCTAGCATGTCATTTTTCATGTCCTTTATGAAAGGTTTTGTTATTAACATTATAAAAAATGCTGCACAATGGTAGGCAGGACAGCAAATGATTCACACAAATGCTCTTTATTCGAGTGAATCCTCTGCTGCCATGCAATCAGTAAATTATTTAAATGACGTTGTAGAATGCACAATGATATTGCAAAATGATTCCACTTTGTCATGAGGAAGACAATGTCATGCAAAAGCAATTGGATTCTTCAAACTTTACACTCTTGTACTGGAGCTCCCCATTACAGTGCATGCCTATCGCTAAAGCTTCAATTCTTTTTTCTCCTCTAGAGAACTAGAGGAGAAAGTTCTGACAATTATGTATATGGCTGGATGTTCCATAAAGATTCTCCTGTTCTCTCACAGTTTCATTAGTCGCAGAATACTGGGAAAATGGAAACTGAGAAAAAATTTACTTCTGCTAAATTTACAGTTCTTTGTCAATTCACCTGCTGACATATGTCACTTTGCATCTGTAGTGATCTTATTTTGCATTCATTTCGACTTTTCATTCAAGCACCCTTAAGTGTTTAAATTATCTTTCATCATATTCTTGAAGAGAGCCAAACAGCTATCAAGAGTCTATGCCAGGTGCACGTGTAATTGCTGAGAAAATCCTCCCTGGTTACTCGAGCTAAAAGCACCATATATAGTATCAGCTTGGCTCCCAAAATTCACAGATCTTAGAACAGTGCAGCATAGGAACTGGCTCTTCATTCTACTATGTCTAACCACAATGCCATCTACCTGTGGATGGTCCGCATCCCTCTATTTCCCACCTCCTCATGCTTACCTCTGAAACATCGCTATCGTATATGCTTACACCACCTCCCCTGGCAGGGCATTCCAGGCACCCACCACTCTGTATAAAAAACTTGCCCTGCACATCCCCTTTAAACCTTCCCCCTCTCACCCTCTGATTTCAGCTTCCTAATCTTTTAATATGCTTTTTTTTTTTACTAAACTTATAATGTCCCTTGTCATCAAAGGTTCTTTAACTTTGACAGCAGTATCTTTCATTCTCCTGGGAATGAGCTGGCCCTGAGCTTTGACCAGCCAGCCTTTAAAAGACTCCCACGTAGGGTTATAGAGTGATATGCCACCGAAACTGGCCCTAGCCACAACTTACCAAAGTGTCTCCCTTCGTGTGCGGACGTGGCGTCGAAGGACGAGATGCCGAAGCTGAGAAGTGGAAGCCAAATAACTGAACGGAAACGACACCGAAAAGCCAAATAACCGAACGGACGCAACGCCAAATGACCGAAAGGGCGGGAAACCTAAAAGCCAACTAACCGAAAGGGCGCAACGCCGAAAAGCCAACTAACCGAACGGACGCAACGCCGAAAAGCCAAATAACGGACATGACGTCGCCGGAGGGCGGGACTTGTCAGTGATTGGTCCAGGGGAGACGGGAGGGTGGGGGTCATTTTCCCACACAAGACCGCCCGGGGCTGGAGGGTGACTGAGCACTCTGAACCCGTGCACCAAGGTGTAAGCGGCTGAAGGAGCGTATCCCTCGGGACAGCCCCCACTCTCTCACGGGGTCAGCGCTGTCCGGCCATGGCCGCCCTCCGCCTCGTACACCCATGCGGCCACACTGTGATGGGCTGTGGGTTAGCAGCGCACACACACACGGGGCCGGATGGAGCAGGGCCGTGGCTCCGGGCAGCGGACACACAGGGACGAAAACCCATCAGCTGCAGCAGAGTTGGGGACAGTCCGGTCCCTCCGCCCACCCAGAGTCACTGACCGTGACACTGCCATCAGCACCCGACCCCCACACCAGGGTGATTCACCCCCACGTCCCCCGGACCCCAACACAGGGTGATTCACCCCCCCCCCACACCACCCCGACCCACACACGGGGAGATTCACCCCCTCGACACCTACACCGGGTGATTCACCCCCCCCCCCCGGCCGCGGGGACGGACGGCCCGGGGTACTGGCAGCCATAGTAAATCACTTTTAAAACATTGGGGGGGGGGGGGGGGGGGAGACACACAATTCCCTGGCGGGCTGATGACAAGTGTGCATGACAACGAACAATTTTATCTCCTCCCACTACCCCCCCCTCCCTGGCAACAAGAAGTCCATTTTATTTATTGTTTAAACACAGTAATACCGTTGGGTTGCCTGCGTAACGCACACAACAAGCTCCCATGCACAAAACACCAGATAATGTGTATTTTTTCAGTTTATTTGCAGTTCATTTGTTTTTTTGAACTTTGCGCATTTAACAGTGCCATTTTAGCAGCGGTGTCGAGTAAGTCTTAATTTTTTTTCCTCCGCAGATGATACATTACTCTCAAATCACATACATTACCTCTATTACCCCTCTATGTAAAAACAAAGTGTCAATGCCTCTTTAAGGTCTGCTAATCCACCCATAGCTTCAGTTGCAGGTATAGCTGAAGGGATTTGGCGCTCGGAACAATGACCGCATTAGAAGATCTGAGCATCTTGAAATCAATCTCATGACATGAGCGGCGGAGGGGGGGGGGGTGAATCACCCGGTGTGGGTGCCGGGGGAGTGAATCATCCCGTGTGCGGGTCAGGGGGGGGGGGGGTGAATCACCCTGGTGTGGGGGTCGGGTGCCAGTGGCGGTGCATCAAGGTCAATGACTCTGGGTGGGCGGAGGGACCAGACTGTCCCCAACTCTGCTGCAGCTGACTGGGGCGTTGCCGGGTTTTTGTCCCCATGTGTCCGCTGCCTGGAGCTGCGGCCCCGCTCCACCCGGCCCCGTGTGTGTGTGCGCTGCCGACTCACAGCCCGTCACAGTGCGGACGCACGGGGGAGACAAGGCGGATGGCGGTTGTGGCCGGACAACGCTGATCCCAGGGGGAGAGTGGGGGTTGTCCCGAGGGATGCGCTCCTTTGGCTGCTTACACCTTGGACCTCAGGTTCAGAGTGCCTTCCAGACCCGGGCGGTCTTGTGTGGGGAAAATGACTCCCACCCTCCCATCTCCCCCGGTCAGTGATGTGATGGACGCGGGGGACTGGACCAATCACTGACAAGTCCCGCCGCCCGGCAACGTCATGTCCGTTATTTGGCTTTTCGTCATTGATTCTGTTCGGTTAGTTGGCTTTTCGGCGTTGCGCCCTTCCAGTTATTTGGCTTTTAGGCGTTGCGCCCTTTCGGTTATTTGGCTTTACGGCGTTGCTCCCTTTCGGTTTTTTGGGGCTTTTCGGCATAGTTTCTATTTGGTTATTTGGCTTCCACTTCTTCGCTTCGGCTTCTCATCCTTCAACGCCACGTCCGGGTACCATCTCCCTTAGCTTGTCTCATTTGTCTGCATTTAGTCCTTATCTCTTTCCAATTTATGAACCTGCCCAAATGTAATTGTACTCGCCTTTACCAGCTCTTCTGGCAGCTCATTCCATACACTCACCATCTTCTGTGTGAAAAGATTGCCCCTCAGCTCACTTTTAAATCTTTCCTCACTCAACTTAAACCGATGCGCTCTAGTTTGCTATGGTATGGTGTTTATTTGTCACCTATACCAATGTACAGTAAAAATCATTTTTGTATACAGTTCAATACAAGTATCACAATGGAAGAATCTAGGACTAGAGGTCATAGCCTCAGAATTAGAGGACGTTCTTTTAGGAAGATGAGGAGGAATTTTGTTAGTCAGAAGGTGATGAATCTGTGGAATTCTTTGCCACAGAAGACTGTAGAGGCCAAGTCTGGATATATTTAAGAGATAGATAGATTCTTGATTAGTAAGGGGTGTCAGAGATTATGGGGAGAAGGCAGGAGAATGTGGTTAGGAGAGGGAGATAGATCAGCCATGATTGAATAGCGGAGTAGACTTGATGGGCCGAATGGCCTAATTCTGCTTCGATCAATTATGATCTTATGAATGCATAAGTACTTAGATACATAGAAGATAAGCATCTCAGATACAGTACAAGTATATTGTTAGTTTTAAACTCTTCTACCCTGGGAAAAAGACCGACTATCCTTATCTATGCTGCTCATGATTTTATAAATCCCTGTAAGATCACCCCTCAGCCTCCTTTGTACCAGGGAAAACAGTCTTAGCCTATCCAGTGTCTTCATATAAAATCACGCCCTCCATTCCAAACAACATCTTTGTGAATCTTTTTTTGCAGCCTCTCTGGCTTAATTACATCCTTCCTGTAATATGGCGAGCAGAACTGCACACAATATTCCAGGTGTGATCTCTCCAACATCATGTACAACTGCAACATGACATCCCAATTGTACTCAGTGTCCCATCGGTGAATATACACTTTGCTCTCTACCCTGCCTACCTGCCTTCGCATTCAGAGAACTATGCACTTGTAACCCAAAGTCTCTCTATTCTGCACCACTCCCTAGGCTCCTGTCATTCACGGTGCATGTCCTGGCCTGGTTAATCTCCATAAATGTATCACTTCACAATTGCACGAGTTAAATTCCATCTCCCATTCCTTTGCCCACTTTTCTAGATCATGTTGCAATCTTAGACAACCTCGCTCACTGTCCATTACATCAGCCATTTTGACTTCATCTGCAAAATTATTAACTATGCCACCTATATTCTCATCCAAATCGTTAATATAAATGACAAACAAAAGGATACCCAGCACAGATTCCAGTGCCACGCAGGCTGCAACCTGAATAACAACCACTCACTACCACCCTCTGATTCCCTCCACCAAGCAAACAAGTAATGGATAGCTTACCTTGGATCCCATGTGATCTCACCTTCCGTACTAGCCTTGTCAAAAGCCTTGCTAAAGTCATTGTAGACAATGTCTACAGCATTCTCCCATCAATCATCTTGGTCACCGTTTCCAAACACTCAATCAAATTCATGAGCCATGATTTCCCATGTACAAAACAATTCCTCCACTTTGATGACCTCGAAAAGATCATCCACACATTTATCTCTTCCCGCCTAGATTACTGCAATTACCTTTACACTGGCATCAGCCAATCTTCCCTGTCCCGCCTGCAACTGGTCCAAAACACCGCAGCGAGACTCCTGACGGGCACCCGAAAAAGGGACATCACCCCGATCCTGGCTTCTCTCCACTGGCTCCCTGTGCGGTTCCGTATACATTTCAAGATCCTCCTCTATGTCTACAAAGCCCTCAATGGGCTTGCCCCCACCTACATTAAAAGTCTTCTCACCCATCACTCCACCTCCAGGTCCCTCAGATCGGCCGACTTGGAGTTGCTGAATATCCCGCGGTCTAGGCATAAGCTCAGGGGCGACCACGCCTTTGCGGTTGCAGCTCCTAGACTGTGGAACAGCATCCCCCTTCCCATCAGAACTGCCCCCTCCATCGACTCCTTTAAGTCAAGACTAAAAACTTATCTATACTCCCAAGCCTTTCTTGACGTCCTCTGAGCGAGGGCTATATGTATATATGTATGTAGTTTGTTTGTTTATACTATTCTTATAACAAATGTAAAGCACTTTGGCCAACGAGAGTTGTTTTTTAAATGTGCTATATAAATAAATGTGACTTGACAAAGCCATGCTGACTATTCATAATTAGTAGTTGCCTTTCCAAATATAAATAGATCTTGTCTCTCAGAATCTCCTCCAGTAACTTTCCCATTCCTGATGTTATGCTCGCCGCCCTGTAATTCCATGGCTTATCCTTGCTTCTTAAATACATGTACAGCATTGGCCACCCTCCAGTCTTCCGGTACCTCACCTGTGGGTCTCCCAATGTGTTTCTTTCCATTCCTCCATGATACTATTGCAACATGCTTTTTTCTCGATTCTGCATTTTCATCTGAGGATCAGTCTTATCCTTTTCATAAATTCATGTTCATCAGTTCATGTGATAAAAGCAGAATCAAGAATCTATCTATCTCTGCCTTAAAAATATCCATTGACTTGGCCACCACAGCCTTTTCCATAAGTATCTTAAACCTTCCAAAATGTCATTACTGTTTACCTAATGCATCCCCAATTAAGCTTCCCTGGCTTGGCCTGGGATATTCCCAATAAAAGATCTAGTATGACCCCATCCCCAGTTGGACTATAAATATCAGTTTTATTCGTCACTTGCACGTAAAGTGCAAGTGAAATGAATTTGCCAGCAGCGATACAATGAAAAAGAACACACAAAAACACAATAAATGTTTTTAACACAAACATCCACCACAGCATTCATCATTGTGGTGGAAGGCACAAAATTTGGCCAGTCCTCCTCCATTTTCCCCCGTGGTCGGGACCTCAACCCTCCGCAGCCGCCGCTGCGGGCGTCCAGAAGTTCAGACAAGGCAAAGTCCAGATAAAGTCCAGGTAAGTCCTGAATCGGTGCTTCCCCACCGGAAGCGGCGGCTTCAGGTTGGTGTAGGCTACAGGCCGGCGGTCGAAGATTTAGAGGTTCCCGCCGCGCCGCAGCGCAGAAGGCAGGGCTGGCGGTCAGAGCTCCTCTCCAGGGGTCCCCGGCAAGGGACCCGACTCCTGATGGTAAGTCCCCGCCGCGCCCGCGGTAGAAGTTGGCCGCGGGCCGGCGGTCGAAGCTTCTTCTCCTCCCAGGTCCCGAACGAGGGATCCCAGGCTGCGGACGCCATGCCAGCTGGAGCTCCGTAGACCGCGGCTTCAGGCTGCCGTGGGCCAGCGAACGGAGCGCTCCCCTCCGGCGACCCCCGGCGTGGGCTCGCCTGCTCCGCGACGAAAGTCCGCGCTGTGCCCGCTGCTGAAGCCCCGGGCACTTCAGCGCCCGATCCTCGATGTTAAGCCACGGGGGAGGCGACATGGAAAAAGTTCCCTTACCCCCCCCCACACCACCCCCCACACACAGAGAGACAATTTAAAAAAAAACATTATAACACACTAAAAAAATTTAAAAAGTTCAAAAAACGAACACGCTGCTGGCAGGGCTGCTGGCTTGCCGACCAAACCAACACCGACTATCAACATATTGTTTCAAGAAATCTTCCTGGATGCACTTAACAATACTGCCCCATCGAAGACCCTGGTACTTATTGCTTCCCAGACAATATTGGGGAAGTTAAACAAGTACAACAACACCATTGTTTGGATACCTTTCTATGATCTGTCTTCATATCTGTTCATCCAGCTCCCATGGCTATTGGGAGACCTATAGTATAACCCCGTCATAATGTTCGCACCTTTCTTATTCCTGACCTCTACCCAAATGGCCTCGCTGGATGAGACCTCCAAGATGTTAGGTTGTTGAAATAATGGAATTTTAAAATAGTAGGCTGGCATTTCATGCCTATCAGATCATTTAACACATCGACCGGGGATGAATCTCCACACAAATATCACTTGCAGAGGCATATAAAGGAATTGGATAGTGGTGAGCCTAAAATTGTTGCAAAGTCTAACTCGCGACAATCCAAAGTTGAATGTCAAGAAATAAGTTAGTGGAAAGACACAACATGCTGGAGTAACTCAACGGGTCAAGCAGCATCTCTGGAGAGCATGGATAGGTGATGTTTTGGGTCAGAACCCTACTTCAAGATCCTTCTTTTTTTGGGATAACCAACATCTGCAGTTCCTTGTTTCTAAGTAGGTGATTGGATCCTGTAATTAAATCTGTTCAAGTATCAGCATCAAACACACTACTGAACCAAGTTCCAGAATTATTATGACTCACAAATGGAGGAACAGAGGGGGAAATTAAATACATTCTACACATTTAGAGCCTATATATATTTTTGAAATGATCTTATCTCAGTCTAGCAAAAAAAAGTATTGGATTTATGTCATGATCCCAAATGCTTTAAAGCCAGTGTCATACTTTTGAAGAGTAATCATGGCTGATAAAGTAAGGGAGAACAATTGTCAATTTACCAATCACAATTTTTTATAAGCAATGAAATAATGCTCATTTCCTTTATTTTTTATTCAATGGATTTGGCTTAAGGTCATCTTTCGGCAAAGACTCTTATTGTTTTTAAATTACACCACAACGTTTTTTTAATTCCATTTGAGAGGGCAGAGAACTTTAAAAACACATAAAAATGGCACCTGCAATGGATTACGAGTTCAAGGCTTCAGAATATGTCTCAACCTTCTGTCTCAAAGAGGAATTCATCAATGAGCAAAGGCTGAAGCTTTAATGTTTTTATGTGCTTTTTAACAAGATCGTCCAAATCCTCCCACTGCAGAATTACAATCAATAGAAAAGATTCCATTTATCTCCTTACAATAAAACTTAACAAGAAACTATTTGGGAATTTTTTGACAGGGAGATCATGACATCATTAATGGACAGTGTGAGTTATAGAAATCAATTCCTTCTCAATTAAATTATGAATGTAAACTTGCAGCAGAGTGCAATGAGGTTTGCTCTCCTGGCAAATAGACATTTTTTAATTCTCATTTCTAATTTATTTTATTGTGATTTTGTCAGGCCTATGGCATGTTTACAACTTTCTCAAGGTAACCAATTAATAACCAGTGATTTCATGATGGTAATCCATTAGGAAGCCTTCAATAGTGACATTGTTCCCTTTCTGAAGTAGTCTAGCTGTGGTACTGAGGAACTCATGCAGTATGTAGGAGGTGGGGATGATTGTAGGGAGGGTACACGCATGTAATTTTCTGGCTGGAGAAAACAATGTGGATACAACACACTGTAAATCTATAGATCAAATAGAGAGTGTCAACTAAATGCAGATAATACATACTTCTTTCTATTAGGATACAGTATAAGTCCTTTGAAGCATGGCATAGGTTGGGGGAGATAGATGACTTGGGTTCATAGTTCCCAAAGTCTTACACCATTGTTGTTTTCTTATTTTAATATGTACTCCCCTAATTGCATCTGAACTGAGCATCTTGCAAGGCCATTTCAGATTGAACCACTTTGATAGGCCTGATGTAATTTCTTCAGACATTGGTGGACACTATGGTTTAATTGCCTGAGCAGAAATTCTCCGGCTGCTGTTTGAAATCTCCAAGCCTCTGGATGCCTGGCCAGTAATTTACCCACATCGAGATCGATTGCCATAATTGGTTAACAAATCCATTGTTACAATATGTAAATTCCAAGAGAGATTTGGGACTTTGTTTAGCAATTTATCTATTGCTAGGTACATCTTTAGATATTCTATACCTCATGACTTTGGATTACTGAAAACAGTCTATCATAATCCATTCACGAGTATAGCTTATGCCAATATTGTACCCATTTTACATTAATTGTGCCACACTCACCCCTACCTTTCTCTCCACTTGTTTGGTGGAGTATTTCAAATGTACATGGTTCCTTTATGGGCAATTGTCTCTGTGCCACCCATTTGTAGATCATTCAAGTGCTATTAATTAGATCCACCCAGTGCAATGGTAATCTAGTGCTGCAAGCCAGATAACTATTCCCCCACGTCCTCCACCCACCGCACCAACTGCAGAGCATAGGGCTGAGGCAGGTGCTGGTATGGTTGTCAGTTGTGGAGCGCCAATCATTAGGCATGCACGAGGGGATGGGAACTGGTGCCGCCAGCTACACTCACCACGTCAAAGCTGCAGTTGATGGGTTCAATGCAGAACATTTTGAGAGACCACAGAAAATTGAGCATTGGCGCATACGTTTCCTTCCAGCAGCTGACCAACAGTCGCACCTTCACATTCCGCAGAAAGAGAGCTTCCCGCAACCCATTTTCAATCAGAGGCCAGTACCTGGGAATAAAAAACACAATTACTGCTTTCCCTGAGTGGAACAAATGCAGCCTATTTGTTCCAGTGGCCTTGGTTTCCAGCCTTAGCCATTAGCTATAGCATTCCATGGGTAGTGATTTCAACAAGTTAATCAATGGATTTAATGGTACTCTGGGCTGCAACCACCAGGAAAAGAGAGCAAAATATTCATTTCATCCAGCCAGAATGGACTTATTTGTCTTATATGAAGTCTTTATGTAGGAATAGGCCCTTGGCCCAAATCATTAATACTGACTAAGATGCCTTCCCCGTGCCTTGTTTACATTTGGCCCTTATCCCTCTGAGCTTTTCCCATCGATGAACCTGTCCAAATGTCTTTTACATGTTGTAATTATAACTGCATCTACAACTTCCTATGGCAGTTAGTTCCATATCCCCTTCATCCTCTGTGTGAAAAACGTGTCCCTCAGATCCCCTTTAACTCTTCCTCACACCTTAAACCTATGCCCCAGTTTTAGAATTTCTTTCCTGGGAAAAAGACTATCACCATCCACCTTATCTTTTCAACATTTAAAAAATACTATAAGCTCACCTCTCAACCTCCTTTACTCCAGGAAAATTGGTCCCAGTGTATTCAGACTCTCCTTTTAACTCAAGCCCTCCAGTAACTCTTTTCTGCACCCTCTCTAGCTTTATCATATCCTTCTGTAATAACTACAATTCTGGTCACACCAATGTCTTGTACAGTTGTAACATGATATCCCAACTTGGCCAATGGTAGGGACCAATGAAGGTCTATGGAATCAGAGCTGAGAAGTGAAAGTAAACTCAACCGCTCCAAACTGCTCTTCAGTGCTTCAACTTTCTACGTTCCTGAATGAGTTGGATGCTGGAAAGGAAAGACTTTAATTTAGACATTGGAGATACAGTGTGGAAATAGGCCCTTTGGCCCTCCGAGTCCACGCCAATCAGCGATCACCCCGTACTCTAGCACTATCCTACACACTAGGGGCAAGTTACAAATTACAGAAGCCAATTAACCTGCAAGTTTTTGGAGTGTGGGAAAAAACCGGAGCAACATATTCACTGGATGGTTTCAAGAGATAGTTAGATTTAGCTCTTAGGGCTAATGGAATCAAGGGATATGGGGGAAAAGCTGGAACGGGGTACTGATTTTGGATGATCAGCCATGATCATGTTGAATGGCACTGCTGGCTCGAAGGGCCGAATGGCCTACTCCTGCACCTATTTTCTATGTTACTACGTTTCACCCAGAGAAAACCCATGAGGTCATAGGGAGAACGTACAAACTCCATACAAGCAGCACCTGTAGTCAGGATCAAAGACGGATCTCTGGCAGCAACTCTACCATTGCACCACTGTGCAGCCCTCATTAAATTCTGAAAAAAGTCATGCATCATGCTGATGCCTGATTTCTCAGCAATGTTAAATGGAAGCATTGAGCGAGACTCGCCAATGCTGCACGCATTTCATCATGTGCACTTCCAACTTCCTTCCTTGCCCCAGGGAAGGGCTCATCTGCAGGAAAATGCATGTGCTACCTCACCTCCCCCATGCTCTGCACCCTCGTGCTGTGCCTGTGTATGACTTGATTGTACTCATGTATGATTGGATTTGCCTGGAAAGCAGGCAAAACAAAGTCTCGGTACACGTGACAATAAGAAACCAATATCAACACCCTCTGCTCTGGCAGCAACCCACTTCTCTGCAGTGTTACACTATGTGCCAGTCCCACTCAGAGCTGCCTTTTAAAACACATATGGTGCCAGTATCTGAACTGGTGGCTGTGAGTGGACAATACATTGGCACAGCTTGTAGCCCTGCTATCTTACAGCTCCAGGTACCTTGATCTGATCCTGACCTCTGGTGCTATCTGTGTGGAGCTTGCACGTTTTCATTCCTCTGCGTGGGCTTCCTCCAGGTGCTCCATTTTCCTTTCATATCTCAACAGCGAGCGCAGAGGCACAAGAGGGGGGAAACATTTAATAGGAACCTAAGGGGTAACTTTTTCCACACAAAGTGTGGTGGTTGTATGGAACAAGCTGCCAGCGGAGGTAGTTGAGGCAGGTACTATCGCAATGTTTAAGAAACATTTAGATAGTAACATGGATAGGACAGGTTTGGAGGCATATGGGCCAAATGCAGGCAGGTTGGACTAGTATAGATTGGACATGCTGGCTGAGTGTGGGCAAGTTGGGCTGAAGGGCCTGTTTCCACGCTGTATGACTCTATGGCTCTAAGAGACTGTAACTGCTGGAATCTGTGGCAAAAAAAGCAGAGCTGCTGGTGAAACTCAGCAAGTCATACAGCATCTGTGGAGGAAATGGACCATCAACATCCCATTTTCCTCCACAGATGCTGTCTGACCCATTGATTCCCCCAGTGGCTCTCCTTTTTTTGTCAATGATGTGTGTGTGTCGGTAGCTTAATTGGCTGCTGTAAATTGCCCTGGTGTGTAGGTGAGTGGGAAAATCCGGGGGGAGTCAACAGGACTGGCTGTGGCCGATCAGCTGCTGGGTTTCCTCCATTACAACAGCGATTACTCTGCAAAAGTTACTTCATGAGCAGTGAGCTCTCATCTTTCCCTGGCTCATGAAAGGTGCTCTAGAAATGCAAACAGAGTCAACGTGGTGGAATAAAAAGCAATGTGTCAAACCTGATCCTATGGGATTCCAGCCAACTCTATTCTGCTTTCCAGCATCACTGTATAGGGAAAATAGGGGAAAAAGATGGAGTGCTTCAAATGCAAACCTTTTTTGAGAGCGTGCCAATAAAGGAGAGCTGTTGGAGGAACTAAACTGGTTCGGCAGCATCGGTTGAGGACAATGATAGTCCAGCAACACTTCTTTTCTTGCTGCTGATTCCAGCATTTGCACTCTGTTGTACCTCCTTTTTTAAGAACCTAGTTGTCTTATTCTTTAGATTATTTATTTGTGCCCTTTTGCAGTAGCACCAATAAGAGTTAGTATTTAGAACCCGAGAAAATACTCATAAGATCAAAAGTTAAATCTGTGGAACTCATTACCACAGAGGGCTGCAGAGGCCAAGTCAGTGGATATTTTTAAGGCAGAGATAGACAAATTCTTGATTAGACACAAAAAGCTGGAGTAACTCAGCGGGACAGGCAGCATCTCTGGAGAGAAGGAATGGGAAACATCACCCATTCCTTCTCTTCAGAGATGCTGCCTGCCCCGCTGAGTTACTCCAACTTTTTATGTATATCTTCAGTTTAAACCAGCATCTGCAGTTCATTCTTACAAAATTCTTGATTAGAATGGGTGTCAAGGATTATGGGGAGAAGGCAGGAAAATGGGATCAGCAGACTCGATGGGCGAAATGGCCTAATTCTACTCCTATAACTTGTGAAAAGGATGTTCCCTGACCACTTTTATACTTTCATGCTGAATGAGCGAAATGTAGAAAGTGCAATTTCCACCCCATACATACCTGCCTTGTTGAGCTGCTTAAGAATTTTGCATATTTTAATATCAACACATGCTTTTCTAAACTCTTGCACACATGGACTCCCAGCCTACCCAATCTCTCCTAAGACAGACACAAAAAGCTGGAGTAACTTAGCGGGTCAGACAGCATCTCTGGAGAAAAGGAATAGGTGACGGTTCGGGTCGAGACCCTCTCCTTACGTGCCAGATTTGCCACCACAGGTGAACCTTTGCTGCAATCCCTCTGAGGCAAGTATAACTTCAAAAAAAGAACCAAAATTGTACACAATACTTCAGATGAGGTGACCAGGCAGAGTAAAGCAGCCCAACAGTTACGTTCACTACAGGTTCTCCTCGACTCACATTGATGTGCAGAGAAAGGCCATTTACCCCATTGTGCCTGTGCCATCTCTTTTCCTATCTATCCTCCCAATATTTTATTTAATCACTTGGCCCAACACTTGAGTGATCTTCACTTCAACAGCAATTCCTTCTATGGTCTGAACATTTGTGATTAAATCTACATAAACTGGTCTATGTACAACTCTAAACCTGGAGTCCAGATCTATACATACGTATAAAGTCAGTACAAAGGATTATCGATAAATCTAATCCCAGGGAATCGGGCTGTAAACAAATCACATCCAAACATCTGCAGGCGAGTATAAATCACACATACAGGGTGAAAAAAGTCTCATCCCATACATGGGGCTGTCAACAAATAACAATACATCAAGCCACACGCAAATTGAATTTGGACTGGACACAAATCTAATCAAAAGATGCAGCACAGGTATTCAATTCTAATTATCAACTCAATTCCCTTTTTTATCTTTCTCTGAAATATCTCGAGCAAGTTAAAAAAAAAGATATAACGGAGACCTGGATCAATATTTTGTACAAAGTAATCAGAACTTCCTCGGATGTTTAATGATTAGTTTTTTACTGGTGGGGTGGGGGTGGGGATGTAATCTCACAGCTAAGCGTATAGAAAAGGTTTTCAGATAAACAGGTGATAAAAGTAATAATTACCTTCTCTGCATTTAATGAGAATCAAACCATTCAGATTGTGGAAAATATTCCATTATATTATAAAGATTGCTCTCCACCCTGAGAAGTGAATAAAGTCTGGAACCAGATCATCCTGGTGATATGACCTGTGACTGTATACTGCAGCCAATACATAGCATTGAAAAAACTAAGCTTCAACTGGGTCTCAACATTCTGTGAGAAAGCTAAAAAGTCAATTTTAAAAATGGCGAATATCATACCTTGGAGGTATGGACCAAAGATTCCTAGGCTAATGTCAGCAAACCCTCCAAACTTGGAATATTTACCCTATAAATTACATTCTAAGTGGCGCTGATTAGCAATTGAGTAAGTAATTCAACTTTTATCTTGATGTTCTGTGTACACCCTTTATTATGAGAATTAATTTGTTAACAATATCATAGAGCATCTATAAGCTGCCAAGTGCATACATTGCATTGATTTGTTGTGTCTGGAATATAAACAGCATCTGGTTACATGTTGCCAAATTTCTAAACTGCGTTAGGTGCATAAAGAAATAAAGATACAAAGCTCTGGTGTGAGATTTACCCCAGCCAGTTTGTAAAGTGTGATAGAAACAAAGTGCTTGAGTAACCCAGCGGGTGAGGCAACATCGCTGGAGACAAAGGATAGGTGATGTTTTGGGTCAGGGCCGTTCCGCAGACTCTGAGGAAGGGTCCCAACCCGAAACGTCACCTATCCTTTTCAGTCTGACCTACTGAGTTTCCCCAGCACTTTGCGTCTATCTTTGGTATAACCAACATCTGCATTTCCTTGTTTCTACAGTTTGTAAAGTGTGTTTATTTTGCAACCCCAATACGTCTATCCCTCTTTTGAAAAGATTACCTGATGCTGGGGTTTGCCTATAAAATGCCATCACATCACCCAAGTTCCCATCTCTTTACTTGTGACCAGCAACAGACTATTAAACTATCAAATCCAAATCAGATATCTTTAAGGTAATTCTTGCATGGAATACGTTAGGAGTTGAGACCCTACTTTCCCTACATTTACTTTCCCAGATTGCCAATTGATGTGAATTCAAGCACTACTTAATCCTAATTCACCACGAAACAGGAAAGAAATGTAGAACCTCATGGTTTAGTTCATGGCTTAGCAAGCAGCCTACAGTGACATTAGAGCCAATGCAAATTTATAGAGAGTTTGCAATTTAAGTACAACCAACTATAAATTATCTAAATTACCATTGAAAGCATGCTAGACTTACTAACCTCTGAACATTGGTGTTGTTGATAAGAGGCAGAAAATCCATGACAGCTACGTGTATAAATCTCCTGGCACTGGCAATAACCCTGAGAACAGCATCGATGTCCCTGGTACGGCCATTGGGGCACAGAAGGGCCGGAGAGGTCTATTGGAAAAGAAAATGCGACTTAGTCAATGTCAAATGCTGATAATCACAAGGTCTAGGATTCATTATTTTATTTCAATTTAGCCCACAGCTAGTGTGAGTAGGCTGAGATTAGCAGCTGGTCACCAGCTCAAAATATTGGGGGGGGGGAGACGGGGGGGGGGACTATTGGATGCCTTGTGAACTTGGGTCTGTTTTGTACTATTTTTAGCTAATCATCTCAGACCTTCTAGCATAGTGAACACATTTGAATTTCTCACACCAGAGATGCAGGCCTTCCAGGTGCCTCATGTCTTCTGTCACCCATTGCAGTGGGTGTACCTGGAAGTAGATCATACATTAACTTTGACAATGCTCAGCTTCTAATTCACATTCAGCAGTTTTCCTTGAAGCCTACACTCACCTGCAATTTCCAACACCAGCTTCAGCCTTGAAGTGGTAAATGACCTTGACCAGGCATAATTTGAGCAATGGGTTCTTGAAATTCGTATGAGAGATCTCTTCAAGAGTCTGATAAGCAGTAGGAAATAAGCTGCTCTTGAATCTTCTGGTTAGCGATTTCTGGCTTTTGTATCTTCTGCTCAACGGGAGAGTGGAGAAGAGACCACCTCCACTTTAGATCCACTGATACAAACAAGGGCATGTTCTCCACTCCGCTTCCTGAAGTCAATAGCCAGCTCCTTCAGGTGACACCCATACAGGTCCTGAAAGCTCTGAGGCAGGTGAACCCCCACAAGGCTGTGGGACCAGATGGTGTCCCTCCTAAAGTTCTGAAGGCCTGTGCAGAACAACTCACTGGAGTGTATGTAGACATCTTCAATCTGTCTTTAAACCAAGCAGTGGTCCCCCGTATTTTTTAATTTTCCACCATCGTACCAGTTCCAAAAAACCCAAATCCATCCACCCTGAATGACTTCAGGCCAGTGGCACTCACGCCAGTTGCCATGAAGTGTTTAGAAAAACTGGTTCTCACACATATCAATCAGATGGTCCCGGGCACGATCCACCCCCTCCAGTTCGCCTACCGCCCCAACCGCTCAGTGGACGACGCAGTGGCCATTGCTCTACACCACATCCTGCAACACCTGGACAGCAGAGGAACATACGTCAGAACGCTGTTCCTGGATTACAGTTCGGCTTTTAATACCATTCGCCCGGGCAGGCTGATTGAGAAGCTGACAGACCTCGGCGTCCCGACTCCCACCTGCAACTGGATCTTGGATTTCCTGACCGAAAGACCACAGGTGGTGAGGATGGGAAGGAGGGTGTCTGCAGAGCTCACTGTCAGCACAGGATCACCACAAGGCTGCTGTCTCAGTCCCAAACTTTTCACCCTGTACACACACGACTGTGTCTCCACCCAGGAAAATACCATCATTATTAAGTATGCGGATGACACCACCATCCTGGGCCTCATCAAGGGGGGGGCCGAGTCGGGCTACAGGAATCTGGTGAATGACATTCTTGCCTATGGTGAGGTGAACGACCTAAGCCTCAACACAGACAAGACAAGAGAAATAATAATGGACTTCAGAAAAAATCCACCCCCCCTACAGCCCCTCATCATCAAGGGGACTGTGGTGGAGAGGGCTGACAGTTACAGATACCTGGGATTACAAGTAACATCAGATCTGAACTGGACTTTGAACACTGCCGCAACAGTGAAAAAGCCCAGCAGAGACTGTACTTCATCAGGCTGCTCAGAAAAGCTGGTCTGCACTGTCGCCCTCTCACCCAGGTCTACAAAGGACTGATATAGAGCATCCTCACCACAGGCATCACGGTGTGGTATGGAAACACCACACAGACAGAGAGGAAGGCTCTGCAAAGAGTCATAAAGACTGCAGAGAGGATTATCAGAATGGAACTTCCCTCCATGGAAACAATCTACACACAGCGCTGTCAAAAAAGAGCAGAGAGAATCATCAGAGACACACTACATCCAGCTCACTCCCTGCTCAAACACAAAAAATGCACATACAACCTTAGGCACAGACGAGCGGACAGCATCGTCACAAACAGAACGCGCTTTTTCAAGAGCTTCTTCCCTGCCACAGTGAGACTCTTGGCCAAAACAAAATGAACTGATGTCCTGACCCACCTCATAACATATCATAGTATATGTGTTTATAGTTTATAGATTATGTGTTTTTCTGTGTGTCTTTTTAACTTGACTTGACTTGACTCTCTGAACAACCGCACAAGAATTCCTATGTGTGTAAGCACAAATGGCAAATAAAGTTTTTGAATTTGAATTTTGAATTCATTTTGCTGGCTTTCACGGCCAGGTTCTATCTTGACACAATGCTACTAAGTTTCTATCTCCTTCCTGTATTCCATCTCAACATTGTTTGAATTCCACTACAGGAGGGTGATTAGGTGTCTGTGACTTTGTACATATATATGTGTATATTTGTCCTTCCCAACAGAATCTTCAATCATTGCCCTTGGACTCCTCTGCCACATGACCAAGTCCTGACCTGGGATCAAGTGTGGAATCAAGTGCACAACAGATACTCCACATTTAAAGAAATCACCCACAAGAAGTTTCTACTGGTACACAAAAATGCTGGAGAAACTCAGTGGGTGCAGCAGCATCTATGGAGCGAAGGAAATAGGCAACGTTTCGGGCCGAAACCCTTCTTCAGACTGATAGGGGGTGGGGAGAAGAAAGGAAAAAAGGCGGAGGAGGAGCCCGAGGGCTGGGGGATGGGAGGAGACAACCAGAGGGCTGATGAAGGGGAGGGGACAGCAAGGGCTAGCAGAATTGGGAGAATTCAATGTTCATGCCCCCAGGATGTAGCCTGCCCAAGCGGAATATGAGGTGCATTTCCTCCAATTTCCGGTGTTGCTCGCTGTGGCCATGGAGGAGACCCAGGACAGAACTCTCTAACTGCCCCATCTCTGTGATCCCCCCTGCCCTCCTACTCTACGACCACATCCTTACCCAAACTCGATACCACAGCCACATCTGCTTCCTCGGGGCATGCCTGCGCCTCCATCTCATACCTCATGGCTTCCAGCTCCAGTTCCCTACCTCCCAGTTCGGACCCCAGCCGGACTATCGGTACCGACTGGCTATCTACCGCCACTTTGACTGCGATGCGCCGACACCAGCAGGACCTCGCATTGACCCTCCCGGAACTTCGGGCCTCACTCACCCAGACCTGCAACGGACCACAACTGTACTTTAATCTGCCTCCTGGGGGCATGAACATTGAATTCTCCCAACTCTGCTAGCCCTTGCTGTGCCCTCCCCTTCATCAGCCCTCTGGTTGTCTCCTCCCATCCCCCAGCCCTCGGGCTCCTCCTCTGCCTTTTTTCCTTTTTTCCTTTCTTCTCCCCACCCCCTATCAGTCTGAAGGAGGGTTTCGGCCCGAAACGTTGCCTATTTCCTTCGCTCCATAGATGCTGCTGCACCCGCTGAGTTTCTCCAGCATTTTTGTGTACCTTCGATTTCCAGCATCTGCAGTTCCTTCTTTAACACAGAAGTTTCTACTGACTCAGATGTGGACGGCTCTCAGGAACAATGCAAGTGCACTTCGGTTAGTGATTGGCTTTGCAGGACAACAAATGACAAAGGACATTTATTGTCACATACACCAAATGGTATAGTGAAATTTGTTCTTGCCATGCAGCACAAATAGACACAACATTAAAGAAATTTAACATAAAACATAAAAACATCCCCCCACAATGGATCCCACTGTGGGGGAAGGCACAAAGTCCAGTCCATATCCCCTTGTCCACCCATAGTCTGGCCTATATAGGCCTCCACAGTCGCCGCTACGGGGGCCGATGTTACAGGCCCTTCTTTGCCGGGTGATGGTGCTCCGGCGTCAGGGGAACACTCTCAGCAGCTTGGGACACCTGGAACGGCTGTCTCCCTACCGGAGTCCGCGGCTTCCGAAGCCGACAGGCTGCGCTCGATGGAGCTCCACCACTGCCGATCTCGTCGCGAGATCCCAGGCTCCCGATGTAAAGTTCAGTGCCGCCGCCCGCAGCTGACCGCTCCACAGACCTGCAGCTCCGCTATGTTCACCGGCGGACCCAGCTCCCAGTTCCAGAGCGGCGACCCGGGCAAGGCATCGCCCGCTCCGCTCCGCGATAGCGCTCCAGCGCTGTGCCGCCGCCGAAGCCGAGGTTCTGGGCGGTCCCCTCAGGAAACGCCGCTCCAGGCCCGCTGGTAGGCCGCGAGGACAGGTCGAAAGTGCAGCCCGGAGAAAAGCTGCCTCTCCGACCAGGTATGGACCCTAGAAAGTAGTTTCCTCCTCCCCCCCCCCCACCCCCCACATAAAAAAGAATAGAACTCCTAAAAACAAAACAACACTAACTAAAAATTAAAAATAGATGAAAACGGACAGCTGCAGGCTGGGCAGCCATACCACACAGGACGGCGCCCCCCAGAGACTTGTGGTGGGCTGGGATTTCAGGCTTCCTCTGTATAGGTCAGTACTGCCCTACCGTGAACATGAAAACCTGACCTCCAACTGCACTCTCAGTGTATAATGCTCATAATGTTCAATGTGTAATTTCACAAACTAATTCAGTTTATTTTAGTTTATTTTATTGTTACGTGTACCGAGGCACAGTGTAAACTATGGCGACCTTATTGGCGAGTTTAGGGGAGTCTGCGCTCACCACAAGCTCGCAGCATGGTCGGCACTTGGTCGTAGGTGGTCACTGGTAAGTCTCCTTCATGGTCAAGAGGAGTTCCCGCATAGTGGCTACTACTTGCTGCCTCAGTTTGGTCGCGTAAAATGTTTCAACATGTTGAGACATTTTCTGCGAACAAAAATTGGTCGGCATGGAGAAAATCGATACTTTATTTAGTCGTAGGTTTAGTCAAAGTAGGTTGTAATAGGTCGGCATGTTATCGTAGGTAATCGAAGGTAGTCGAGATAGTCGTAGTGTTAGTATATCGCCTTTGCTCGTTTCAATGGCTCGTTGAGAAAAAAAGGTTTTAAAAAGCAGCCAAATCTTCTTCATGCAGCACATTTATCAGGTTTTCATACTGTCCGAACCTGAATCTCCTTTGGAAGAGGGGCTTCACCCAATGAGACCTCTTCTTGGGCTTCCTCTTCACCCTTGTTCTTGTACTTCTGCTTTTCGGCTGTACAAGCAAAAGGGCTGCTGCAAGCCGCAGGGATTGTATTTTCACTGCAAGCATTTTCTTCACGAGTTCCTCCCTTGCACACATGGCTCCGGATGATTTTAAACAACACCCTGCAAGCCATTTTATAGTGAAATAACAATGTAAACTCTACATCGGTGATCATTTGAGCTGTAGCCACTCATAGCTTGTCATAGTTTGATTTTGGTGTAGCCGTCTGAAGTCGAAGGTGGTCGTCTTCAGTCTCCACTATGGGGTGTCCAATTTCCCCAAGAGCATCGGCGATTAAATCGCAGATAGTCGAAGCTAGTCTTCAACATCGTCGAAGGATGTCGAAGGAGGTTCTCTACTTAGTCGAAGGAGGTCTTCTACTTAGTCGAAGGATGCCAAATTTTCGGTGACACAAGACCATGACACTCTCCTAAACTCGCAAATAAGGTTGCCATAGTGAGACAGGCCCTTTAAGCTTTTGTTGTTCGCTTATCAATCAGTGGAAAGACAAAACATGATTACAACCAAGCCATCCACAGTGTAGATACATGATAAAGGGAATAACGTTTAGTACAAGATAAAGTCCAGTAAAGTTTGATTAAAGATAATGTGAGATTCTCTAATGAGATAGTTAGTAGCTCAGTGCCACTCTCCAGTTGTTGATGGAATGGTTCAGTTGCCTGATAACAGCTGGGAAGAAACTGTCCCTGAATCTGGAGGTGTGCGTTTTCACATTTCTGTACCTGTCTGATGGGCGAGCGGAGAAGCGAGAGTGACCGGGGTGAGACTCATCCTTGATTATGCTGGTGGCCTACAACCTGTGAAATGTGGGCCCTTTACTTCAACCATAGCTGTTCACACGCCACTGAGGTGCACCAAGACTTGCAGTTTAAGGAGAAAATCAAATACATTGTTCTACAACTACTCATGGATGCTCTGTCACAATAACAAGAACCAAAATTCTACTCACGGCCAGGTAGACCTCAGCTTCAACCTCGTTCAGCTGTAACTTGAGAGGCGAATGTTCACTGGAGATGGCAAACAGTTTCTTCGACCAGATTTCAGGCACTGAGTCTCGGTACTCCAGCTGCCAGTACACAGAGAAGACTCTGTGCAGATCCAGAGCCAGGCAGCTACAATTGTACACAATAATTCCCAGCTCCTTCATCTGTGGATGTGAAGTGACAACTGCTTAATCCACATGAGGAAGTTTCACTCTTACCCTCTCCCACAATGTGCACTTCAGCAACTGGAAATCACACACCTATGCCAGCTAATTCACAGTGAAGTGGCAAGTCTTCAGCTTGTGAAGTGTAGCGCCTTTACCTCAACCACAGCTGTTCAAATGCCACTGAGGAGCACCAAAACTTACTTTGAGGAGCAAATCAAATATATTTAAAGGAAAAAATATAGATCAATAAACAGGGTCAACGATTAACATAGTCTTGGAATACATTTTAATATCAAAGACACTAGGAAATACTGGAGAAAACAACGAGAGCGATGATTGATTAATTAATACAGAATGGAAACAGATCCTTCAGCCCAGCAAGTTGATTAATGCTAGCCATCAACCCTAAACTGCAACCTCCAAATAGGCTCTGAACTATATAGACGGGGGCATTATTCTTTTTTGATTTTGCACTATTATTGTTTGTTTATTTGTCAGTTTGTATTTTTTATATATATATTGAAGT
Organism: Malacoraja senta; assembly: GCA_038087875.1. Lineage (NCBI taxonomy): Eukaryota > Metazoa > Chordata > Chondrichthyes > Rajiformes > Rajidae > Malacoraja > Malacoraja senta. Next base: position 114,097,426 of record CM075978.1, on the reverse strand, counting down.
TTTTTTTGTTTTTTATTGTGGGTTTTACAGAGTACTATATTTTTATATCTGTTGTGCTGCTGTAAGTAAGAATTTCATTGTTCTATTTCGGGACATATGACAATAAAAACACTCTTGTTTCTCTGGACTCTTGATTACCCATTCGCACTAGTTTAGGTTTATGTTGCAACTGAGATACAATGTAGGTATGTTACAAAACTTACCTTCAGTCGCGCTGTAATTCTGTCACTGGCCGTGTGCGCGATTTTGGCGCCTTTAAGGGGGGGGCGGGGTTAAAACGCGGTTTCTCCTCCCTTGACCTGAATTATATTTCGTTGGAGTACAAGCGTTTGCTGAAAAATCGTTCCTAGGGGCGTATTGTGAATTTTTAATTTTTATTAAATCGTCAATGTCAGCGCTGGAGTAATTTTAAAAGCAGCTCCTGAAGCGTCAACGCCGATAACGGGGACGGATTTCACACACGGGACAGGTAAACGAAAGTGGTTTCTTTAAATGTATAAAAGTGCTTCTTAAGAAGCCTTTAATTCACATTTTTTCATGCGAAACGGTGATTTTATTCCCCAAACTAACGGCAGTATTTTTCATGCCAATACGGTGTTAAATTCACCGCAAATGAACGTTCCAAAAGATCGCGTTCCAGAAATCCTCACTCACAAGATGAATTAAATGCCCATTAATTTACAGGTATTAAACATTCAATTCCTTCCATTTGGCCTGTAAATTCATGAAAATGAGATTTAAAAATTATGTTATATTGTGAATTCTTGTGCGAATGTTATTTGGACACTTAGGCTATTTAAAAATGTTAATCTATTCTTAAGAAATTGATAGATGTTTAGATCTAGTAATTGAATTTTGTAATTAGCTACAATTAGGTAACTAACTAATTATATGCTTTACTTTCATGTCTTCTAAGTAAGATTGTTTCATATTTGTTTCAGAATGCTTCAATCTATAATAACTGAACATTTCTTTCAGTTATCTTAATTTTTAAGAAAGTTATGGACTTTTAACTGTCCTCGATCACAGCTTTTGTGTTAAGTCAATGGAAAAGCATTAGGGAACAAGATGCTAATTTCCGAGTATGAAAATGGCCATAACTTCTTTAATACTGAAGATATGAAAGTGAATTAGGTGTCAAATTAAACTTCTTTTTATGCTTTATCTGATGGGATAAATTGCAGACTTTATTTTTAAAATCTCAAAATTTTGTAACATTGCTATACAATGTACTGAGTGTTATGAGTCGAGTCAAACACACATCAAGATACAACACATGTTTATTAAGGTCCACTTACAGCATTGGTATGCCGGACATTACAGTAACTAGCAGCTACTCATACTGAATGGCGTAGGCAAGCTCTTGGTAATATGAATCACATATTAGGCGGAGCAACTACTAACAAGCACTACAATTGGTTAGTAGGAAATAACCAATCTACATCTTTCCTTGTAGTAACAAAATAAAGCATAGATACGTGGGAACATGGTGACCAAACAATACAGGAACCGGAACGTTAATAACGCATATGGGGAAGTTTAGATAGTTACACAAAATCACCGTATCTAATGGGTGGCCTGCTAACCCGTCCGGCACATGTGCGGTACGAATCCGCTTCTCCTCCTTGTTTTTTTTCGTTGCGACCACCATGGTGGAAACCCAGTCAGATGGGTCAGTAACTTCAGCAATGACACCCATGGAGACCATCCGCATGAGTTCATTGTGTACTCTGCCACGCATGGCATGCGGAACACTATCTGGTGCTCGAACCATAGGAGTGACGTTGGGATCAACGGCAATGTGGTACTTGAGGGGCAACTTGCCAAGCTCATCGTTAAATAGTTCTCTGTATTGAGAGAGTATTTGCTGAGTGGGGCCCTCAACGAGAAAGAGTTGATGGACAGCGCGGCCAAAGTATACTAGGCCCAGATCGTGGCATGTATTGATACTGAGCAGAGTCTCAGAATCCCCCTTGACAAAATAAAACTTTAGGGTATGAGGCTGTGAGTCTATGGTGCATTTTAAATTAATCTCTCCAAGCGGGTGTAGAACATCACCCCCCATAGGCCCGAAGCGTGGCCGAGGTCTTTTCAATATGTTCAGCATCACGAATTTTTAAAAATTCAGATAACGAGATGACGTTGCATTTCACGCCCATATCAACCTTCGCAATCACAGGCCTGTTATTCACAAACATGGTTACCTCAGGGTCAAGTTGCTCGTTATAGGAAGGGAGGAAAGAGTGGATGGCTGAACTGTTATCTGTACTTTCAGAGAGCTGAGCGGGGAATGGCAAGTCAGGCTCTTGGTATTCGTTATCAGCAAGCTCATGCTGTAACAGGTGCAAACTCGGCCTTGAGACAGATTGAGTCGCACGGGAACGGCAACATCTTGCAAAGTGGTTGGATTTCTTGCAGAAATTACAGATTTTACCATAAGCAATACAGAAATCTCGACCCGTAGCATGAAAATTAGGACATTACAGTTCCTAGCAGCTACTCATACTGAATGGCGTAGACAAGCTCTTGGTAATATGAATCGCATATTAGACGGAGCAACTACTAACAAGCACTACAATTGGTTAGTAGGAAATAACCAATCTACACTGAGGTACAGTGAAAATCTTTGTTTTGCATGCTATCCAGCAGATCAGATATATTATACATAATTATAATTAAGTCAAACTCAAGTACAATAAATAGAGCAAATACATATAAGATGTGGGATGAAACTGGAGCACCTGGAGGAAACTAACACGTTCACAGGGGGAACATGCAAACTCCACACAGACAGCACCCAAGGTCAGGATCGAACCCAGGTCTCTGGCACTGTGAGGCAGCAGCTTTACCAGCTGCGCCATTGTGCAACTGTGTAAAAGTAATGTCACTTTTATCCTATGGATTACAGTTGGATACGCTTTCATTACTGAGTAGTCAACCAGGGCCTTAGTCCACAAAATGTCTGATTTTGAATTCAATTAATCCAATAATATGGAATAATAAATCAGCACTGGCAGTCATGACTTTAAAATAGCTGGATTGCCACATGGAAATTCTAGTTTATTAATATTGTCTGAAAATGTGCTGATCTTACCCACACTAGCCTTTACATGACTCCAAATCCAGGCCAGGATGCCTCATTAATAGCCTAGCAAACAACTTTGTTCAAAGGCCACTAGGGATGTTCAACAAGTGTTGGCTTTTCCAGCATCTCCAACTTCCCATGAGAGAATAAGAAGCTGTTGCCTGCACACTAAAGGTGTCTTACATAAAATGCCTTGGCAGTGTCAATCGCATGGTAGGAATAAATATTTTTGGAAATGTAGGTCAATCCTTGATTCAAACACTACCCTATTTGATGACGTTTATATTCTCTTTGTTTCTTAATCATACATACAAATCAATTCATCAGTGAGTGTGCTTCAGAGCAATGATAGCTTCTTCTACATTGAGCGGCAGCTACAAACTGCATGTTCCACACACTTTTGATAGGTCAGTAAGGCACTTTGGGAGCCATATTTAGGTCTGAGCTAAAGAGCAAACCACATGGATTTCAGATCGTGAAACCTCGATCGGGAATCAGTATTTTACCTTCAATTTAGAAATAGTATTGAATATTTATTTTACTCGCTGCATATTAACCCTTGGTAAGTAACAAAAGAGTAACAGTGGAGTTGAAGGGCATGTGAGAGAAAATATGTCCAAGGGCATTGGGAAAATAGGGAGAGGAAGAATGGGATTGCTATCCTGGCAGCCAGTATGGACTAGATGGGCTGAAAGGCCTGTCTCGTAATGAAAAATATAGCTACAAAGTTACTGTTGAATTAGCAGTGATGGTAGTAATTCCTGTTAATCTAAATCAGGACCCAAAATGTGTGTGTGCTGAAAAGGTTACTTGCTAATCGCAGTCAGTATTCAAGTTTGATTCCCAGTCAGTGCCTCGGCTTGTTGATTACTGTTGTGGCATTGTAAGAGATATGTCATACTTGGCATCCTCACTGTGACATAGAGAGGAGTAAAAATGCACAATAGTAAATCAAAGTAAGTGGGTGGATGGAAATGTGCTGCCCCTATCCCTCATGTTTCAATTGGCTCGCACATTAATCACTGGAACAAGAGGCATCTTTAGAATTGTCAAGTAGTCAGCACCTTCAGAAGGGGTGGAAATGGAAAAGGAAAAAGGGAGAAAAAGTGCAAAAAGAGAATAAAGCAGCTTGCTTTCATGTTTATTTGATTCAGCATATTATTGTGGGGAGTTCATGTAAATTCATTACCATGCATCAAAGAGCTGTGGCTTCAGGTGAACAATGCCGGGCTTGGTAGTGACCACACTGGCACTCACAATAGGGTGAACTCACGTGGTTTATTCTATTTAGTGATAAGAAAGTCCAGGAGCACATGGAGACAATGTCCCATGCTGTCAGAGCGCACGTGCGATGATGTTGGTGAACTCGTGCTTGTCCCAGCTGCTTAGTCCTGGTCTTCGAAGGAGGAGGTATGGCGATCTCAGACTTCTTCCTGCAGTTCGCCGCTGCTTCTAGCGCATGGCTGACAATTCTTCCTGACAGCTCAGCTTTGGGCTTGGATTGGTGAGGCTGGCGGTCTCTTCAGCCAGTTAAAGAGATCGGAGTGACACCCAAGGGGACAACGCTGTCACAGGGGTCACCCTTGTATAAAGTGTCCTGAGTCAACCTTTGTTGAAGTGACAGAACTCTTGCCTCAATCAGTTCATGAGATTGGACCCTACTCGACAGACTAGAGCACATAATCCAGAATGATACTTCAGTGCAGTACTAAGGCATAGCTGGATTGTTCAGGACTTTGATTAAGGCTTTGCCCAATGATGAAATGCTGGGGAATTCTCCTTCGGTATTATTGCAGTCCACAACTGAAATAGTTCATCCTCTCCCTATAACTCAGCACCAGAGTCCAGGCAACATTCATGGAAATTTTCACTGCACTTTCCGGTTTAATGGCAACTTTCTTATAGTAGGTCTCACCAATCTATCTATCTATACATCACTAAAACTCTGATCTTGTGCTCTTCTGGTTTTGCATTTTTTTCTATTTGTGCAAAAACAGTACACGATAGCACTATGATTTTTTGCCACTTTACTCACCATTCTCCTGTGCTACAAGGGCAACAAGTTTTGTTCCGATCGATGGTATATTTTAAAAGTTATTAAGGTTTAAAAACTTTAAAACCGAGCATGCGCAGATTGGTTTCCTCTCGTCAGTCGCCGCCACGCAGATTGGACTCCTCTCCTGTTAGTCGCCGGGACTGCGACGCCCCTTCCTGCACCATCGACGCACTGATGGGCCGGGTCCGCTGTCAGTCACGGGCGGCACCCGCCTTGCCCGGCGAGGAGAATATATAGCTGAAGGAGCAGAGTGAGCATCACTAATGCTCCGCCGGCTGGAGCTGCATCTGTTGGCACCTCCGGGGTGCTGAACGGCCTCCATTGTGCCCAGCTGCGGGCGCCATCGGCAACTTCGTCCGACCCGGGCTTCTACCCGCGAGGCCCCGGCCAGGGTTCTACGCGGCGATCCAGGAGGCATCGAGACCGCGGCGGTGAGTCGTCGCGACAATGGGGGATAGAGTGGTAGGGAAGGGAGAGGAGTTATTGAGGGAGGGATGGAGTGACTGTGGGAAGGGGAAAGGAGAGGGAGGGAGAGGTGAGAGAGGGATGGGGAGGGGAGGAGAGGGGAAAGATCCTGGGGAGGTGAGCAAGGAGGTGGGGGGGATTGAGGGAGAGGAGGGGGTAGGGAGGGAGAGGAGGGGAAGTGGGGGAGATGAGGAGGGAGTGTGGGAGAGGAGGGGGAATAGAGGGAGTGGAGGGAGAGTGAGGGAGGTAGTGAGTGGGGAATATGGAGAGGAGGGCAGTGGGGGAGGTGAGGAGGGATAGGGGAGGTGAGGAATGGGGAATAGGGGGATAGGAGGGGTGTAGGGAGGGGAAAGGAGTTATGGAGGGAGTGGCTGAGTGGTAGGGGAAAGGAGAGGTGAGGGAGTGATTGGGGGAGGGGAGGAGGAGAGGGGAAAGAAGAGGGAGGGTGAAGAGGAGGGGGAGGGAGTGCTGGGGGATGACATGAAATGAGCTGCGCCTGTGCAGTTGGGGGCTATGCGTGAGTGGTGGAATATTGCGTTGGGGAAGCAGAGCAAACGGGTCTGCACTTAGTCTAGTGTCTTGTACAATTGCAACATAAAGTCCCAACATCTATGCTCAATTCCCTGACTGAAGGCCAACATGCCAGAACTCTTCTACTCCTATATCTCTCTACTCTGGTTTGACATGCCAAAATGTAACACCTCGCACATCTGAATTAAACTTTATTACTTATTCCATGGCTCACTTGACCAGCTTATCAAAATCCCTCTGTAGTTTTTGCTAACCATCTTCAGTCTGATACCAACTATTTTAGTGCCTTCCTCAAACTCACTAATCTTGCCTTGTACATTCTCATCCAAATTGTTGCTATGGATGACAAACAGCAAGGAGCCCTGAGGCACACCACTATTTATAGCTTCCAGCATCCTCTGCTTCCTACCATGAAACTAATTTTGTATCCATTTAGTCAGCTCTCCCTAGATCCCATGGAATCTAACCTTCCAGAGCAGTCTACCATGCAGAACTAATTCAAAGCTTTGCTGTAATTCATGTAGACCCTGACCTTCATCAATCTTCTTGGTTACAAAAAAACCAATCAAATTCATGTGGCATTATCTCATCCCTACATATCCATACTATCCCTAACCAACCCTTTTGCCTGTTCAAATGTATGTATAGCTTAACCCTCAGATCCTCTTCAGTAACTTTCCTACCACAGATGTTAGGTTTACTGGTCTATAGTTCCCAGATTTTTCTTTAGAGCCTTTCTTAAATAGAGGCAGAACATGTGTCAGAGGTTATGAGGAGAAGGCAGGAGAATGGGGTTAGGATGGAGAGATAGATAAGCCATGATTGAATGGTGGAGTAGACTTGATGGGCCGAATGCCCTAATTCTACTCCTATTTATTTGGACCTTATGAACATTACCCACTCTCCAGTCTTCCAGCACCTCACCTTTGTCTAATGATCATTCATATATTTCAGTATCCTTGCATCCACCTGATCAGGCCCAGGAGATTTATCTACCATCAAATGTCTTAGAACATCCAGCAGCTCCTTGCCTATAATACAAATTGTCCTTACGAGAAATCTCCATTAACTGTCCTAAGATCCATATTGATGTTTTTCACTGCAGTTAAAACAGAGAATGGAAAAGGGAGAGCCAGTGGATGTGGTGTATCTGGACTTTCAAAAAGCCTTTGACAAGGTCCCACACAAGAGATTAGTGTGCAAAATTAAAGCACATGGTATTAGGGGTAGGGTATTGACATGGATAGAGAACTGGGTGGCAGACAGGAAGCAAAGAATAGGAATTAACGGGTCCTTTTTAGAATGGTAGGGGTGCCGCAAGGCTCAGTACTGGGTCCCCAGTTATTTACAATATATATTAACGATTTGGACAAATTAATTAAATGTAACATCTCAAAGTTTGCAGATGACACAAAGCTGTGTGACAATGTGAGTGGTGAGGAGGATGCTGTGAGGCTGCAGGGTGACTTTGATAGGTTGGGTGAGTGGCCAGATGCAGTATAATGTGGATAAATGTGAGGTTATGCACTTTGGTGGCAAGAACAAGAAGGCAGATTATTATCTGAATGGTGTCAGGTTAGGAAAAGGGGAGGTGCAACGAGACCTGGGTGTCCTTGTACATCAGTCACTGAAAGTAAGCATGCAGGTACAGCAGGCAGTGAAGAAAGCTAATGGAATGTTGGCCTTCATAGCGAGAGGATTTGAGTGTAGGAGCAAGGAGGTCCTATTGCAGTTGTACAGGGCCCTGGTGAGACCCCACCTGGAGTATTGTGTGCAATTTTGATCTCCTAATTTGAGGAAGGACATTCTTGCTATTGAGGGCATGCAGCGTAGGCTCACCAGGCTAATTCCCGGGATGGTGGGACTGACATATGATTAAAGAATGGATCGACTGGGCTTATATTCACTAGAATTTAGGATGAGAGGGGATTTTATAGAAACATATTAAATTCTTAAGGGATTGGACAGGCTAGATGTAGGAAAAATGTTCCCCATGTTGGGAGAGTTCAGAACCAGGGGTCATAGTTTAAATTTAAGGAGTAGGCCATTTAGGACTGAGATGAGGAAAAACTTTTTCAGCCAGAGTTGTGAATCTGTGGAATTCTCTTCCACAGATGGCAGTGGAAGCCAATTCACTGAATGTATTCAAGAGAGAGTTAGGTATACAGTAGCTCTTAAGGCTTACGGAATCAAGGGATATGGGGAGAAAGCAGGGTACTGATTCTGGATGATCAACCATGATCATATTGAATGGCAGTGCAGGCTCAAAGGGCCAAATGGCCTACTTGTGCACCTATTTTCTATGTTTCTATGAAATACTCATTGAGGACCTTGCCCATCTTCTACAGCTCCACATATTGAAGACCATTTTGGTGTCTGAGGGGCCCTTTCTCTCTCTAGTTACCTTTAATCTATTAATATATATATATAACATCTCTAGATTTCCCATAAATCTTATTTTCTGTTGCTATCTCATACCCTCTTATTGACCTTCTGACTACATTCTTTGGTATGCTCCTCAAATCTCCTGTAATTCCCATATATATCTCCAGAGATACATCTGATCCCAGCTGCCTACTCCTTATTTTTCCTCCAGATTGACCAGAGCCTCAATTTCTCTCACCATCCAGGGTTCCTTACTCCTACTCGTCTTTCCCCTCTCTCTAACAGGAACATGCTTATCTTCAACTTTCACCATCACACTTTTGAAGGCATTGCACATTTCAGATGTCTTTTTGCTCACGAACTTGCTGCAACCAAATTGTCTGATATCATCAAAGTTGGCCTTGCCCCAATTTAGAACTTTAACTTGTTGATCAACTCTGTCTTTAGCCACAACTATTTGAAAACTAATAAAATTGTGGTTGTTGGGTCCAAAAGACTCGACCACTGACACTTTAGTCACTTTTTCTGCCCAATTCCCTAAATGTAGTTTAAGCTTTGCCTTTTTCCCTTGTAGGACCCTCTACATATTGCCCGAGGAAACTTTCCCAAACATATTTGACAAATTCTACAACATCTAAGCACTTGTCACTGTGGAAGTCCTGACAGAGATGTCACAATATAAATGCAAGTAATTTATTTTGTTTCATGTGCGTTTCCATCAGTCTGTGCCCAAAGATAATTACCAGTAATACTTAACATTTTTTAAACCAGGTATTATAAATCAACTAATCGCCATGATGGAATTGACAGCAACAATTAATCACAAGCTTGCTTAAGGCGTTGGTGCCAATACCTGCAGCAAATATTAACATTTGGTCATCAGTAAATAGCATTAGTGTTTGATTGATATCATATGCTCTGACTGATTCAATTCTGCTGTGTCAGAAAATTCTGTACCCAATTACTGCCTACTGTTGCCAGAGGTCAGGCTTTTGGCTGGTCCAATTTGTCTTGGCCAATTTCCATTGTCGCAGTGAATATGATAATTTGAAATGTTTCGAACAGTTGTTGGTTCTTGGGTTCAATCTCGATTTGACTTTTAAAATCAATCACTATTATTGTTAACCACCATGAACAACATTTGGACAACATCATACTGTTTATTGAAACAAAGGGTCTCTGTAGAAAAGCATCCTCAACCATACTTGCTAATCTTCTCGTATGTAAGTAGCCTGTGGCAGCTGAATTTCAATTTTAACTCATGTACGTTATTACAATATGCATTTAATGCATAAAACAGCATGAATTTCTACTTTAATATTTACTGTAACATGCATTCTTGCCAAAATTTCCTGTCGTAAATCTCACCAATTCTCAGTTTTTCACTATCTGATACATATGACAATAATAAACCAATACCAATACCAACTGCAGCACCTCAAGGAACAATATGGTACTATATTTCTGAAATAATTTAGTTTTTCAGCAAAAAGTCATAATGGGAAAGACAAATTAATCCATTCCTACGCAAAAATGAATCCTGATATATTGAGAGATGATAATTAAATGTCAATGTAACCAACATCTTCCATTACAAATAAAGATAGCAATAAACTCCAGATTTCAAACACATTGCAAAGTGCAGAGATACACTATGCAAACCTAATCGTTATAGCCAAGGTGGATATATTCCTAAAGATAGAGATCTTTGCCAAATCTGTTTGTCACGAAGGATTTATGAGTATCACAACAATTCAGAGCACCGCACCACACTAGGGGCAGAACTAGGTTTTCTAGGCAGAAATCCTGGAGAGGTTTATAAACCTTTGAAATGCCGTGATCTCCATTCTATGCTACGGCAATATATTTATAGGATTCCTGTTAAGGGATAGAGAAAAGGGTGTGTGCAGTATGGGAGAGCCAGAGGCTTCAGATTCCGGAAACATCGCAACATTCATGGATGATGCTCAACTTGACATTAAATGGAACTTAAAAAACACAAATTAGAAATACATTCTCTTGTGGATCATATTTCTTTAAGTGCTCCAGAAGTAGTTGTGTAAATTAGTAAAATTCCACGGGTTTATTTTAAATCTGTCCCCTCTCATCTTAAACCAATGGCCCACTGATTCTTGATTCCCCTACATAGGGAAATAGATTCCTTGCATTCAACCTCTCTAATCACTTCATTATTGTATCCACCTCTATAAGATTCCCTTTTGCTGCAGGCACTCCAAGAAATAAAGAAATCTTGAGATTTGGAAATTCACATTTTCTGATTTAAAATTGTCTTTACCAGGGTGAAAAGATATTTGAGAAGCTACTTCAGCTCAATAGTGGGGAGGTCAGTACCTGTGATGAACCAGACAGAGTCTACCACTCTTTGAAATCACCTTCATTCCTGGGCATTTGAGTTGCCGAACCAAGCCATGGTGCAACCAGTCAGTGTCGTCTCTAATATACACCTATAGAAGCTCAGTAGAGTATTTGTCAACATACTGAATCTCCTCAATCTTCTAAGGAAGTAGTGGCATTAATCTTTCTTTGTGATTACATCAATTTGATGGCCCACGACAGATCTTCAGAACTATGCACACCCAGGAACATGAAGCTGTTGACTCTCCCCACCTCTGCCCCATTGATGAATCATATCAATGATATTTCTCAGCCAAAGATCCTGCGATTTCTTCACTAGTTTTCGACAATAACCTTGGATATTCAAGATCAGGCCATGGTGAGTTATCTACCTTCGTATGTTTTAGGGCATCCAGTGCCTCCTCGATGATTAAACAGACAGTCCTCAAGACATTACAATTATCTTTCCCAAGCTTCGAAGAAAGCATGTATTTCTTGGCAGTTAGAACAGAGGATAAATGTTCATTGAGAGGACCTTGTCAATCTCCTGCAGCCCCATAAATGACCACTTTGGTTTCCGAGGACACCTAATCCCTCTCTAGTTACGCTTTCCCTTTAATATACTCATAAAATCTTTTTTGGATTCTACTTAATCTTATCTGCCAGAGCTATCTCTTGCCCTCCTGAATGCCTTCAAGAATGCTCCATATTCTATATATTCCTCCAGGGATACACTTGTTCCCAGCTGCCTATACTTGACCTATGCCTCCTGTTTCCTGACCACAGCCTCCATTTCTCTCATCATCTGGGGGTTCTTCATTCCTACCCATCTTTTCCTTCTCTCCATCAGGAACATTCTTACCTTGAACTGTCAATAACACACTTTTAAAAGCATCCCACTTTGCGGATGTCATTTTGTCTGCAAACAACCTGCTGCAATCAACTTGTCTAATATCAAAGTTGGCCTTGCCCCAATTTAGAACCTCAACTTATGGTTTAAACCCGTTTTTATCCAACACTATTATAAAGCTAACCGAGCCATGGTTTTTGGTCCAAAAGTGCTTATTCACGGATACATCGGTCATGTACCCTGTCCAATTCGTTAATAGTAAGTCAAACTTTGTGCTCTCCCTTGTAGGTCCCTCTACATATATTCCCTGAAGAATCTTTCCTAAATACACTTGACAAATTCTACCCTGAGCTCTAACGACTATGGCAGTCCCCATCTATAATGGGAAAGTTAAAATCTCCCACTATGACAACCCTATTAGTCTTGCAGCTGTCTGCAATCTCCCAGCATATTTGTTCCTTTAATTCACATCGGCTATTTGGGGGTCTATAGTACAATCCCAACCAGGTGATCATCCTTTTTTTACTTCTCACCTCAATCCATATCACTTCACTGGACGATCCCTTAGTAATGTCATCTTGAACTACTGCCGTGCTGTTCTCTTTGTTTTCCATTGCAATCTTTTGTAATCCCATTCCATTTAAATAATACTTTGGGTTTTTTTTCATATCTCTTGCTTTCGCTCACATGTCGCAACATTAAATATCAACTTATTGCTCACACATGTAATGATCTATATCTGTTTACAGGCTCTTTGTGTTCTCCTCACAACTTTCTCATCCACCTATCATTTTATAACCAGAAAACCTGGATGTAGAATAATTGGTGCTGTCATCCAAAAATGGGGCAAACCAAATTAGCAGTAAAAAGGACAGAGAATTAATTCATGATGTGGATATGAGTTGGATGTTGTCTGAACAATATGTTCTGTAAAGAATAAAGGACAGGTTATTTTAGATCTAGTACAGTGTGCTGAGAAAGGATCAATTGATAATTTGATAGTTAAGGGATCTTTTAGGAACAGTGATCATAGCAAAATAGTATTTTACGTAAAGTTTGAAACTAATTTAATCCAATTTGAAATCAAGGTCTTAAATATGAATAACACAAAGACATGATGCAGGAAAACAGGGGCAAGTTAGTTAGTAAGTTTGCAGATAGCACCAAGATTGCTAGGGTTGTGGACTGCTAGAAAGGCTGTGAAAGTATACAGCGAGATATAGAGCAGCTGCAGAAATGGGCAGAGAAATGGCAGATGGTTTTTAATCAGAGAAAGCATGAGATATTGCACTTTGGGAGGTCAAATGCAAGGAGTAATGGCATGACCTTAACAGCATTGATGTAGAGAGATATTGAGCTCCAGGTCCAGAACTCCTGAACGTGACAGCACAGAGTGGTGAAGAAGGCATATGGTATGCTTATTTTCACAGTTCAGAGCATTGTGTAGAAAAGTCAGGAAGTCATGATGCAGTTTCATAAGTCTTTGGTTAGGCCGCATTTGGAGTATTGTGTGCAGTTCTGGTCACCCCTTTACGGGAAGGATGTGGAGACTTTGGAACGGTTGGAGAGGAGATTTACCAGAATGATGCCTGGATTTGGGAGTATTAGCTACGGAGTGAGGTTGGACAGACGGGTTGTTTTCTCTGGAATGTCAGAGATTGTGGGGAGACCTGATAGAAGTATATAAAATTATGAGAGACATTGATAGGGCAGACAATCAGAATCTTTTTCCCAGGATGGAAAAATCAAATACAAAAAGTCTCAACTTTATGGTGAGAGACATAGACATTGTGGGCCGGGGGGTTGTTCTGTTCTATATTCTATGACGCTTGAGGCAGGAGCTGATCAAGTTTTGAAATATAACCTGGTTTATTTAATTCAGGTGTGATGTAAAAACCATTCCAATATACTTCGACCCCACTGGAGACCGTGCTTGAACTGAAGTCCATTACCCTGATACAAACTGACAATTTATTATGTGTTATTTGGTAACCCAACCTCAGAAAGGAATGCTAAATGTTGCCCACGAGGTATTTATCTGCAGACCTTGGTGCCAAATTAATAAAAAATACACAAGACATGAAAGTGGTAACTTTCTCCATGAATGACAAGAAGTTTCATTTTTGTCCTTAGATTAGTCTGCAGTCCTGCATTAGGACACCAACAGTGCATTCAAATGAATCACAATAAACACTCCGGCAATCTTTTCATCTTCCTCTTATTGGTGTAGGTAATTATACAATGGTACAGATCATCTCTTTTATGGTACATGGCACTTACCAGAAGAACAACGTGATTACCATTTCTGCAGCCAACTGGATTTTCACTAATAGAGTTCTAATAGCATTTCCTGAGCGCAATATTTCTGAAATCTGTCAAGCTGGTTTAAGTCAGTATAATGGTGAAATAATTTCATTGATTTCTGAGCAGCAATCTAAATTAATCTCCTGTCCCCTGCCAAACTGTAAAACTGTCAAGAGTTTTATTCCCCACTGCAATAAGTATTTTCTCCAAGGTGAACAAACAGCAGCTTTCATTCAGCTGTCTTTCAATAAACTGATCTGGATTTATTGCTGCCACCTGAGCATTGTGTTGAAAATACAAAATATTTAAGAGAATAAGAATCTTTAATGCACAGCCTTCACAAGGAATAATACTACTAATTATCTTAGATATTATCTTGTTTTGGCCCTCCATTATATGAGAAATCAGTCAAAGTTTCTTTTCATTTAATCATTTTTCAGGATACGAGTGAGGCAAGCATTTATTTCTCATCTCTAATTGCCTTTGAGAAGGTGGTGGTGAACTAATTTCTTGAATTCTTGGAGTCTTTCTGATGAATAGTGAGCTGCAGAATTCAAATCTATTGATGATGAAGGAATGACATTGTTTCCATGTGCGGATGGTGTGTAACTTCACGTTATAGGAGTAGCATTAGGCCATTCGGCCCATCAAGTCTACTCTGCCATTCAATCATGGCTGATCTCTGCCTCATCACATTTTCCTGCCTTCTCCCTTGACACCCGTTCCAATCAAGAATTTGGTTATCTCTGCCTTAAAAATATCCACTGACCTGGCCTCCACAGCCCTCTGTGGCAATGAGTTCCACAGATTAACTACTCTCTGACTAACTTGGGGGAGGAGTGGTGGGGAACCTGCAGTTAGTAGATTTCCCTTATGTCTGCTGCCCTTGTTCCTTTGGCATAGGGGCACTGTACTTTGGAGGGTGTGTCAGAGTAGGCTAGGAAAAAAAAGTGAGATGGATTTTGTAAGTAGTACTTAAAGCAGCAACATGATACATTGGTGGAGGGAAAGAATGTTTAGGATACTAGATGGAATGCCAATCACAGTGGCCATTTTCTCCTGAATGGTGTTGAGCTTCTTAATTTTACCAAACTTTACTGAGAGGTAATGAGGCTGACCAAATCAACAAAAAATTATTTGTTAACCACTTGTTCAACCTCATTAAGCCATAGCATTATTTCCCAGCAATAGGTCAGATAAGCCCGTCTAAAGCAACTCAACCTACATTTATCCTATCACTGAGCCAGTCATAGCAACTTATTTTTGCTTTTCAGTCAGTTTTTACCAACACATATCTATTCCACATTGCTTTTCATCAAGTATGTATGCATGTTATTCAAAATCTCTTGTTCAATATTCCTCTACTATCCATTGCACATGTAAACTGGCTTGGACTATTTGTCCATGAAAATTTGACCATATTCAAATGTTAAAATGCATGCAATTATCCATTGGTCTGGTTATCAGACAAAAATTACCTGAGTTAGTGAGCGCCAGTCCATGTGCGCACTGCCAATGTAAATGTGCTTTCTGTCCACCACCCAGAAAGAAGAATGAAGCTTTCCACCGATAATGGGAGCCATATTGATGTATTTCACGAAAGCACCTGTGTCAACATAGTTTATTAAACTGTAGAATTTCAAAAAACCAGGAACATCTAATTAATGCACAATAGTGTACATTTCCATGGCGTAACTTTAGTCAATACTTCCTGGATGAAAATTGATTATTTCTGGAGGTGAATATGATTTCAATTATTTCTGAGTCAAATTGCACCACACAGGAAATCCAATGGGACAATTCTAATTGCAAATCGAGTTTCACCAGCGAAATGTTTGCAATTGGAAGATAATTTAATAACATAATTTCCCTTGTTTAGAATATTGCCGGAAGAAAGTTCATTTGGTTCCAAGGCATACCTATCTTTAGGCACTTTCAGACAAGCGAGTTTCTCATGCAATAAGCAATTAAGAGAGGTGCTTTTGAACTTAAGTAAACAATTTTTTGCAGTCAGTTGTAGTGCAGATGAGGCATTATTTGGTGACAGAAATTACTCCTCAAGGGTTAACACTGCTAGCATAATTACAGCTATGACTGAAACCCAGTGCACAAGTAAGCCAACTGAGAGAATTATGAGCCAGCTGCAAGTATGGATGACTAAAGAGATTATAATGCAACTACTCCTGACCATAATTACTGAAGTTTGCTGTTGATTTGGATCATTTATAGCAGGTGTTCCAAATGGAAATGCAGGAAGTTTGACAATGTTTGTGGTTGCTTGAATTGACAACTTGCTTGTTTTAGGCATCTGAGTGAATCTGAAGAAAAAAAATGAATGCACATTTACACATATCTCAAGCTATCTTGAGTATCATGGAGCAAATGAAGCTATTTGTTTGATATGGTGCCATATCTCATGCTTGCTGTAAGCAAATAGTCTACCATATTTGTTGTACTACAATAAAGCCTACACCACAAGGTATTCTTGGAAAGTGCTTTGGGACATTGAGGACTTTTTCTAATGAAGTTCTTTATTTCAAAACAGCTCAGATAATGTTTAGGGCCAAAAATAAAAATTTACCTGGAAACATTCAAAAATTATTTAACGAGCGTGTGGGGGGTTACAATTTAAGAGGAATATTTAACTTTAAGAAGCAAAAAGTCCGTACGACTAGAAAAACCTTTTGTATTTTGGTTTGTGGTGTAGGAGTGTGGAATAAATTGAACGGGGAATTGAAGCAATGCACAAACATGAATCATTTTAAAATGATATATAAAAAAATAATTCTCAAGGGGTACAGGGATGGAGGGGATGGTTGACAAGTGGGGGTTGATGTTTATATTGCTTTACTATTGTTTACTTATGTTTGGGTACTTCAGATATGAAGTTTGTATGTACATAATAGTTGTATGTATATATATGTCTGTAGGTATTATGGGAAATTGCCTAGGGTAGTATTATTATTAGTAATGAATTGATTTTTAAATATGATAGAAGTGTTGGGGAAAAGGGGTGAGATTTAATAAGTTATTCTTCTTCTCACTCCTTTTCGAGCTTGTACAGACACAGAGTTGGACATTGGAACTTTGATTTTGTTCTTCTCATTGCTTTGTAAATATTGATTGTAATGTCCAATTGTTTGATAATTTCGATTTTGTTAATATTAATGTCTTTAATGTCTTTACTTGTTCGGAATAAATAAATAAATAAATAAATTAAAAAATATATATATATATATTTAACTGTTTAGAGACTTGTTCTTGAGAAACTTTAAAGGGCATGAATATTGGTGATTATCAGGTATCACGATCTCCCAATGATAATGTAAGTTATCAGCTCCAACAGATTCTGAAACTTCCATTACTGTGTTCATTACAAAATAGTTGAGATCAAAA
This sequence comes from Malacoraja senta, assembly GCA_038087875.1. Taxonomy (NCBI): domain Eukaryota; kingdom Metazoa; phylum Chordata; class Chondrichthyes; order Rajiformes; family Rajidae; genus Malacoraja; species Malacoraja senta. Next base: position 114,079,999 of record CM075978.1, on the reverse strand, counting down.
TATTTAAATAAACATTCTAGTGTCATTTCCATAGAGATTAAATAAATAAATCTAATTTTGCCACTGGATTTATTTACACACAATTTTTACTTGATGTAAATATTTCATCCACAGAGCACTCCACAAAACACAAACAATTCCTCAGTTCCCTGACTGAGGCACTCCAATCCCTGATTCCCAAGGTAGAGGTTACCACATTGGAAAAAAATGAGAATGAAACTAAATTCACCTCTCCCAGTTAGGATTTTAAACTACCTCTCAGTTAAATCGGACTGTTACCTATATGCAAAAAAAAAGCATATAAAGATGTCGCTAACTGAGAAGTAGAGTGGGTATTTGGAGAGTTACTATTATTCAAGGAGTTGTGGGTGGAATCTATTGCTAACTGATGCATCATAGAGTAGCCTCAAGAAAAGCTGTGCCATGGGACCAAAGACGATTTTCCACTTACCATTGGCTTTCAGCTCTTTTGTGTCCTGGGACCCATACTGGAATTTATTGACTGGGACTCGCAGCCCAATGTTACGAGACTGCAGCTGAAGTAGCTTCTCAAATATCTTTTCACCCTGGTAAAGACAATTTTAAATCAGAAAATGTGAATTTCCAAATCTCAAGAAATATTACAGTGTAATTTCAATATGCCTTATTTATGCTGATGCAATGTTCTTGAATTTATCCCATTTTTATGTTATTTATATTTCATTTCATTGTTATGAATTATTTGCAGTTCATTTTCTGCCGAGTGGGAGCTCATGCAAATCAGATTCATCATAATGGAAAATGAATTGGGCTATCAATCCTTTGAGTTCCCAGCAGATGTAGTTGTGCTTTATACATTCAACAATGTTGCCCAGCAGCAGAGTGCACTGTTTGAAGCGTTTACATTCTCATGCTGAGTAGTCAACAAACTACTTAATTGTGAGTTTTTGCAAATAGGCTCTAAATTAGACCTTGCAACAGGGAATAGGAATATAAATCTGATGGATGTTCCCACTAATCAAACCTACAGTTCTTTAAGCAAGATTTCTGGATGGTATACAAAACAAGTAAGATGGTTTGTGGCAAGTATGCGTAGCCTTTTTGAAAGGCCGGTTTGCTTCTGCATCCACAATCCCTACAGGCAATTAAATCTGGATGGTACGCTCATCAGACAGACGTGTCATTCATCATGTTCATCAAATGGAAAGTTCAGTGGAACATTGGCAAAATGATTTTATTCCCTGCAAGGGCAAGGTGATGCATTTCATTAAGTCATGTAGAGGTTGGACATATTGAGTAAATAGGGTGCAAAGGAATGCTGATAAACAGGGAGACTTTGGCATTCATGCCCACAGTTCAATGAAAGTGGCATGATATATCTAATTTAGTGTCAAATAATCATACAGTATGAAAAGAGTCTTTGGGCCAACTGCTCTATGTTGACCAAGTTGCCTAACCAAGCTAGTTCCCCTTGCTAGGACTTGGCCCATATCCCTCCAATCCTTTCCTATCCATGTAAATGTCGAAGTGTCTTTCAAATGTTGCAATTGTACCCAACTCCACCACATCCTCTGGCAGCTTATTCGATGTGTGCACCACCATCTATGTGAAAAAGATGCCCCTCGGGTCCCTTTTAAATCTTTCCCCACTCACAATAGACAATAGGTGCAGGAGTAGGCTATTCGGCCCTTCGAGCCAGCACCGCCATTCACTGTATTCATGGCTGATCATCCACAATCAGTACCCCGTTCCTGCCTTCTCCCCACATCCCTTGACTCTGTTATCTTTAAGAGCTCTATCTAACTCTCTCTTGAAAGCATCCTGTGAATCAGCCTCCACCGCCTTCTGAGGCAGAGAATTCCACAGATTCAAAACACTGGGTGAAAACGTTTTTCCTCACCTCCGTTCTAAATAGCCTACCCCTTATTCTCAAACTATGGCCCTGGTTCTGGACTCCCCCAACATCGGGAACATGTTTCCTGCCTCTAGCGTATCCAATCCCTTAATAATCTTATATGTTTCTATAAGATCCCCTCTCATCCTTCTAAATGCCAGTGTATACAAGCCCAGTCGCTCCATTCTTTTAACATATGACAGTCCCGCCATCCGGGGAATTAACCTTGTGAACCTACGCTGCACTCCCTCAATAGCAAGAATGTCCTTTGGAGACCAAAATTACACACAATACTCCAGGTTTGGTCTCACTAGGGCCCTATACAACTGTAGAAGGACCTCTTTGCTCCTATACTCAACCCTTGAAGGCCAACATGCCATTAGCTCTGAAGAAGGGTTTTGGCCCGAAACGTTGCCTATTTCCTTCGCTCCATAGATGCTGCTGCACCTGCTGAGTTTCTCCAGCATTTTTGTGTACCTGCCATTAGCTTTCTTCGCTGCCTGCTGTACCTGCATGTTTACTTTCAGTGACGATGTACAAGGACACCCAGATCTCGTTGTACTTCACCTTAAACCTATACCCTCTAGTTTTAGGACTCCCCTACAATGGAGCAAAGACTGTCGCTATTCACCTTATCAACATGCCTCATGATTTTATCTACCATAGTAAGGTCAGCCCTTCAGGGAAAGTTAAAATCCCCCCACTAATACAACCCTAATATTCTTTCGGCTATCTGTGCTCTCCATACATATTTTTTCCTCTATCTCCGTGGAATATTTGGGGGAGGGGGGGGTGGGGGCTATATTACAGCCCCATCAAAGTAATCACCCCATCATTTCTCAATTCCACCCATAATGATTCACTGGACAATTCCCCAGAAATATCCTGACTGTACCATCCTGATGTTCTTCCCAATTAAAAATGCAACTTCCTGTCCTCTCTTCCCTCCTGTTGCATCTGTTGTAGTGAACTACCAATTCAGTCCCTTCCTCAACCATAATTTTGTAATAACAATAATATCCTAATATTATATTCCTATCCATACCCTGTTCATCTGCATTATCTGTCAGGCCTCTTGCATTGATGTAAATGCAGTTTGAACTATCAGTCCTCCCTCGCTCCATGCTCTGCTTCTGCCTGTTTTGCCTACTTGCTCTCTAACTTTTGTATGTGTCTTTATCTTCTCCTCTGCTTCACTACTGCTTTGGGTTCCACTTCCCTGTCATTCTAGTTTAAAACCAGCTGAATAGCTCTCACAAACCCCATGTCATTGGTAATAATATGTACAACAACCTCTGCTGGTTACCATTCCCTTCAGAATATTCTGCACCTGCTTAGAGATATCCTTGATCCTGGCACCCAGGAGGCAACATACCATCCTGGTATCTATTATGCAACCACAGAATATCCTGTTTGTCCCCCTTACTATCAAGTATCCTAAAAGTTCTCCCTGTCTCCATCCTTCCCTGCTGCACATTCGTGGTGCCACAGTCATGCTGCTGCTGTTGCTCTCAATGATCTCCCTGATCTCCTGCAGGTTGTGGGAGAAACCCGAACTGCCATCCAGGTCACAATAAGACTAAAGAAGAAAATTGGAAAGAATTTGCCATATCTTTCCATTGCTCAGCCTTCTCACCGAAGCCTCGAGTCCGAGGAGTCAATGTCACTCTGGATATTTCAGTACAGAGACTAGAATGAACGTACTGCAGAAGACGAGCAAATGCCCATCTGGGTCTTGCTGCAGCTGCTGCATTCACTCTCCAATCTGCTGTCTTTAACGTGTAAAAATTAAATCCCAGAAGATCGCCAATTATTAGCCAGCTTTCTGTCCAGGTCAGTGCCTGTCAGCTTTTCTGTGAAGACTCATTTTTTTCAGAGACTAATGAGATTATATCGCACCTTTCTTTAAAAATGTAATGTTTTGCAGCAAACACCAATGCTGCAGTATTCAGGCTTTGCTGATAACAATGCACCTATGGTCATGATATTTGCATTTGATTGCATTTTTTAAACTGCAGTTTCTTCCACGAATAGCTGGATCGGTTGTGCCACTTACCCTGTGGGACAAGGAATGGTTGTGGTCCAGTTTCCCATTCCTCAGAGCCCAATTGGAAGAGACAATGTCAACACTGTACAAAGCAGCATCCAGCAAATCTATCCATGCTTGAAACAATGGGATGCGCCTAGTAGCGTTGTCAATGTCGTCCAGGCCATCTGGAATGTTTTCCACAAGATGGACTCTAGAGAGAAATGCAGAATTGCTTCAAGATTTATTTTAAATTCTTTATTTTTTCAAATGCTTTCCTTTCGCTCACGCAAAAATGCAAAATAGTTCCATTAGAATATTCTTAATCAGAACAGAGAGCACCAATTTTTAAACAGCCTGCGTGTGCTACACACAAATGAAAAATATGCACTCATGAAATATTGAGCATCCAATATTGAGTGCAATAACCATGTATTGTTCAGAACTATGCTCCTGTGAGTAGATTAAAGGCCAGGACTAGAATTGCAAAATAGGAACTGAAGGACAGCCAAGGAAAATGTTTGGAGATTCAAAGTCCCTGTCAAGGGTTGTGTTTTAGGGAACGGATGTTGTCATTGCTGGAATGTGAAAATCAGGGTCAATGTTAACCCAACCCACTCAGCCTGTTCAACCTCTCACTATCACTCAGACCCTCGAGTCCTGGCAACATCTTCTTAAATCTTCTCTGTACCCTTTCAAACTTGACATCTTTCCTATAACAGGGTGGCCATAACTGAACACAATAATCCAAATGTGGCCTCACCAATGTCCTGTACAACCTTAACATGACCTCCCAACTTCTATACTCAATACCTTGAATGATGCAGGCTAATGTGCCAAAAGCCTTCTTGACATCCTATCTACCTGTGATACAAAATATTCAACAAAATATGTACTTGCACTCTTGTACTCTGAGTATATGTACTCTGCTCTACACATTCCCCAGAGCCATGCCATTCATTGTATAGGTCCTGCCCTGCTTAGAGTTCCCAAAATGCAACACCTCGCTCTTTTCTGTATTAAATTCCATCAGCCAATCATCAGCCCACCTGCCCAACAGATCAAGATCCTGCTGCAATTTTCGACAGCCATCATCGCGATCTACAATGTCACCCACTTTAGTGTTATCTGCATATGAATCAAAATGGCTATTTTCCTTTAAAAAATACACAAACTGCTGGAGTAACTCAGTGGGTCAGGCAGCATTTCTGGAGAACATACACAATTATTCTTTCCTGGAAGGTATCAAGCTTCTTGTTAATTCAGCACTCATCCTTTCATATGTGTCTAATGTATTCCTGTAGATGATGTATAGGTCTTGTGGTGTCAAAAGGTGAGCTGCTCAACACAAGATACCCAGTCCTTGCCTGCTCTGGTAGCCACAGTGTTTATGCAGCTGGTCCAAATAAGTTTCTGGTCAAGGGTGATCCACAGGATATTGACCATGGGAGACTCGGCCATTGTAATGTCCTTGAATGTCACGGGCAGATGGTTATTCTCTCGTTGCTGATGGCCGTTCTTTGACATTTTTGTGACGTGGATGTCACTTACAACTTATCAGCCCACGTCTGCAATTAGTCCAAGTTTTGCTGCATTCAGGCATGAGCCGTTTCATTTGCTGAGAGGTTGCAAATGGAATGGAACTATGCAATCAGGAACATCCCCAGTTCAGCCCTCATGATGGTCTTTGAAGAAGCATCTAAAATCAGTTAAATTGTGAAAACACTGCCCAGAGGAACTTCAGCAGCAATGTACTGGAGCTGGCATAATAGCATCTCCAACAACCACAGCATCTTTCTGCAATGATTCATTCCAGCCACTGGTGTGTTTTCCCCTTGATGCCCATTGAGGCTTGAGTTTTGTCAGGGCTCCTTGATGTCACACTCTCTAGGCTACCTAGATTTCTAGGAGAGTCATTTTCACCTCACCTCTGCCTGCGTTTGGACCAAGACTGTGATAAGATCTGCAAAATAACTCAAAGTGGATATCACAATAAATAGGTTAATGAGAGTAAGTTCTCATGACTGCACTGTTGATAGAGTTTGACAGAAAGATGTGCAGAGTATTCCCCAAATTGTTGATATGTTCTCGTCTTTTATGCACAGATTTTGTTTCTTTTTCTGAATTATCACTAAAGCCGTCCTTCGGGGGCTCATTAAAGCAGATGTACCTTAAATTAGTTATTACAATTGATTTTTATAACTTAATAATGTATTCTGTAAGTTGCCTGTTCCAATCTGAACTTTATTCATAATGGTACTCAGATCTCACCAGCAATGCTGTTTGGACATGTTACAAGCCACCCTTGTATCCTCAAAGTAATACATGTTAATCGGCGATTTGATGGAGTGTTTTTAGGAATTTGGAAGAAACTGACAAGATACTAAGACAGTAACTTTCTCCGCCGGTAGATTAATTTAGGACACAGAAACAATACCTCAAAATTGAAACACTCAACAGGTCAGACAGCATCTGACGGGGAAGGGGGAGAGGGGTGGGGGGAAAAGACCTCAGAATATGTGGCACACATTCACAAAACGTAAGAAAAAATTTCCATACAAAAGTAGAATTTTCTCCTACAAAAATCAACAGTTGCTCCAGGTTTCAATTGGAGACTAGCAGATTTATTTTTGCCGGTGCAGCTATAAAGAGATATTGAGCCAAGCAAGCAGTTGTTAAAATGCAGATAGAGCCTACACATTTTCACTGAATGGATGTACAAATTAAATGGGCTGAAGAGCCTTATTCAATTTATATGCCCTGCGATGCTATATCATTGGGAGAATATATGTGCAAGGTGATGGGAAGAAGGGAAAACTATCACAAGCCACAACTAACCTTGAAGTCAACAGTTTATCTCATATTCTGAACCAGGGAGTGCATTCTATCTCACTGCAACCCCTGTCGTTAGATATGCTCTAAATCTACCTTAGTTTCCATGGTAATTTGTCCATATGCCAGTTTTCACTGGTGGGTCGGTAGTGGAAAGAGTTCGCACAGAGTTCAAATTCATGGGCGTTAACATCTTGGATGACCTGTCCTAGACCCAACACATAGATATAATCATAAAGAAGGCATGCCTGTGCCTCTACTTTCTTAGAAGTTCAAAAAGATTTGGAATGTCCCTGAATACTCCAACAAACGTTGACAGATGCACTGTAGAAAGTATCCGGACTAGAGGCATCTTGGCTTGGTTCGGCATAGGAATGCAAGAGACTGCAGAGAGTGCTGGAGTCAGCCTGGTCTATCACAAGCACAGCCTTCCCCATCATCAAAAGCATCTACATGAGCCACTGGCTCAAGAAGACAGTGGTTTTCATCAAGGATCTTCGCCATGCCCTCTTTTCACTGCTACCATCAAGCATGAGGTACAGAACCCTGAAGTCCCACACTACCACTTTCAAGGATAGTTACTCTCCTACAACCATCAGGTTCTTGAACTAACCTGAATGATCCCAATCCTACCTCAGCAACAGAACACTACAGACCTGATCTTGTCACTATCATTAACTTGTTTCTAATTGTGTTTTTGCATTAATGCCTTGTTTTGCACAATCTTTTACTTTTCATTATCTTGTATAATTTATGTGTAATTTTATGTTCTTTGTGCTGTCAGAGTCTACATGCGTGTGAGACTGCTGCAACCAGGATTTTAATTGGACCTGTACCTCACTGTACTCATGAATATGACAATAAATATAATTTGACATCTTGACACTACCACTACTTAGAACAGCCTGCTTCTAACTGGCATTTATATTATTATAAGTACCACTGTTAGTTCACTCCCAGCACTTAAGCAAATGTGGCTGAAATGTCTGGATTGTATGAAATAAATGAATAAAAAATGAGTTGTTAAATGCCTTGTATAAATGTCAACGATAACCAAGTTTAACAAATCAATAAGGTCAAAAAAGAGCTTAGCACATGGAAAGGAAACATTGAATCTCAAAAATGTCAACTAATCAAACAGATCATAAGCAGTTGACAAAAGCCTTACACAATCGAACCTGCCTCAATAGCAAGAAAATTTGAAAAAGGATTTCAGTGTGTTTATTTTGATAAATATGACCATACACAATGTGGTAGACCCGGTACTGTTGCCACTCTATATTGCCTGGTGAGCTATCATGTCCCGCAGTTAGAAAAAGGTGCAATTGTAAGTATTAGCCCGCATTCTGCAAGTCAATCTTAGTTGGGACAGTGTTGGTTGGGCTACAAACAATCTTAATGCATCTGAAGGTGCAAGATAAGCAAATGTCCTGACACTGATCCAAGATCCCAGCAGCAGTTGTGAGCATTTTTAGAGTGGACTGGGCTCCACTGAGATACCTAGCATGAAGGGAAAGTGTAGAGCCAGGATGTGTGGAGCCCAGTCTGATAATGGCTGCACTGTGAACCAATTACATTCAGTAAAAAGGTGAAATAAGAACATAAATTAGGATCAACATATCTATAGATATGCCTCAAGAAACGAATTATTTTGTTGCCTCTTACCGGCAATTCCTATTGCAGTTGTCCTCTGTAATGTCTTCTGCACTGCTGCTGCTACCTGGAATATCCACAGCTGAAAATATCAGTGCAACAGAAATGGCAAAACAGCACACCAGGGCAAACCCTACGATGCACTTCTGTTGTGACTAAAGTGGAGCAAACATAACAGAGACAAATACATATTGGTTCAGTCAGAGCAATGACAAACATACAATACATTAGTTCACTGAGCTCAAAGATTCTCCTACCACATGCACTTAACCATGACAATTACATCTCCATAACATAAATAATCCAAAAGGAATCTGGATTCTTGATCCTCCTGCTCCCACTATTTAGTCTTGGATAGTTGCATTCTAAAATTAAGAATCCCAGTACAGGAGAAGCCCATTTGGTCCTTTGATCTACAACTCATTGGATAGACATCCCACCCTCACTCATTCTCCATTATCCTGCATTTCCCCCTTCTTTCCATCATTTCTTAATTCTCTCTTTTGAAGAAGCAATGGAAATTAAGCAACAAATCCAAAATATAACCACATGGTATCAAAAAGATTTTCCTCTTGTTACTCCTTTTTACGTCACTTTAAATCTGTGGCCTTTCGCCATGAACCCTTAAACCAATGGGACTCATTAATTGTTTTAGTGTATTTAAACTGTTCATGATTCAGGACTTATCAATTCTGCTTTTCACCTTCTCTGCTCCAAAGAGAAAAGTCCAAGGTTCCCTAATCTATCCACATTAGCGGAATCCTGCAGCCCTAAATCAGTTCCGATAAACCCATTGCATACTCCTTCCAAAGTCAGCATAGCCTCAATGAGCGGAAACCTTCATTTGTGTCCTAATAATTTTGTGTAGCACTGAATTGGATACATTACTTCAGTTTAGGCCAAACTGTCAATTTATTTTAGTTTAATACAACTTTCCAGTTTTTTGTTCCCTGTGCCTCATTTTACTAGTTTGTCCTAGACTGGAAGGAGTGAAAATGAATTGGTACCTCACTTGAAGGACTGTTTGGGTTCCTGGATGGTGGAAGGAAAGTGGTGTAAGTTCATGTGTTGCATCTCTTGTGGTTGCCAGCAAATAATCAAATCAAGATTCAAGATAATTTATTGTCATGTGTCCCAGATAGCACAATGAGATTCTTGCTTTGCTTCAGCACAACAGAACATAGTAGGCATGACTACAGAACAGATCAGTGTGTCCATATATCATTATATAAATATATACACACATGAATAAATAAACAGATAAAGTGTAAATAAACAGATAATGGGCTATTAATGTTCATAGTTTTGTCAAGCCAAGTTTAATAGCCTGATGGCTGTGGGGAAGTAGCTATTCCTGAACCTGGTCGTTGCAGTCTTCAGGCTCCTGTACCTCCTACCTGAAGGTAGTGGGGAGATGAGTGTGTGGCCAGGATGGTGTGGGTCCTTGATGATACTGCCAGCCTTTTTCAGGCAGCGACTGCTATAGATCCCCTCGATGGAAGGGAGGTCAGAGCCGATGATGGACTGGGCAGTGTTTACTACTTTTTGTAGTTTTTTCCGCTCCTGGGCACTCAAGTTGCCGAACCAAGCCACGATGCAACCGATCAGCATGCTCTCTACTGTGCACCTGTAGACGTTAGAGAGAGTCCTCCTTGACAAACCGACTCTCTGTAATCTTCTCAGGAAGTAGAGGCATTGATGTGCTTTCTTAATAATTGCATCAGTGTTCTCGGACCAGGAAAGATCTTCAGAGATATGCACACCCAGGAATTTGAAGCTCTTGACCCTTCCAACCATCAACCCGTTGATATAAACAGGACTGTGGGTCCCCATCCTACTCCTTCCAAAGTCCATAATCAGTTCCTTGGTTTTGCTGGTGTTGAGGGCCATGTTATTGTGCTGGCACCATATGGACAGTCGCTCGATCTCTCTTCTATACTCCGACTCATCCCCATCAATGATATGTCCCACAACAGTGGTGTCGTCAGATGGAGTTCGCACTATGACCGGCTACGCAGTCATGAGTATAGAGTGAGTACAGCAGGGGGCTGAACACGCAGCCTTGAGGTGCTCCCGTGCTGATTGTTATCGAGGCTGACACATTTCCACCAATACGAACAGACTGTGGTCTGTGAATGAGGAAGTCGAGGATCCAATTGCAGAGGGATGCGCAGAGACCCAGTTCTGCGAGTTTGGTAACCAGCTTGGAGGGGATGATTGTATTAAATGCCGAGCTATAATCAATGAATAACAGCCTGACATATGAGTTTTTGTTGTCCAAGTGGCCCAGAGCGGAGTGGAGAGCCAGCGAGATCGCATCCACCGTTGATCTGTTGTGGCGGTACGCGAACTGCAGTGGGTCCAGGTTTTTGTCGAGGTAGGAGTGGATTTGCGCCATGATCAACCTCTCAAAGCACTTCATTACCACAGACATTAGTGCCAAAATGACATTGATTATGGTTGATTACCTAGGTTTCCTCAGGTGTTTACTAATAACATCTTATGTATGAGAACAAATCCTTTGCTTCAAGGAGAAGGCTGTGCTCAGTGTGGAAAAATGGCAGGATATCGAAGCTTTCTAATAAATTTCCCAAAATGGAAGTAGTGACATGCATTGAAAGAGCGAGGAATCCATGGAACTTTTGCAACTAGTCCATTGGCTTCAGGGAAGAATGGTCAAAACTTAAAACATGCATTTGTATTCTTTATGGGTCCATTCTTACGTCCACATAGCAACATTAGGAATCGAAGGCAGTTAGCCATGACTCTTGGCTATGACTCAATTCAATAAAACTACACCCAATCTGCAATGCATTCCCATTCAATGCTCCATGCCTCTTGGTACCTCATTTCTTCTTGCGTTTGAGGCAGCAGAGGTTATGTAACGCCCTCCAAGCACTCTAACCAGTTCAATGTGCTGTTGTCGAGAGCCCTGAGGTCTACCCCTCCACCAGCGGGTCCGAGGACAGCGCAGTCCAAAATGAACCTTACTGAACAAAATTCCACCTTGAAGGCCTAAATGTTACTGCCTTCTTATGGACTGTATCCCAGATTTTATGTATTTTTGATTTTGTTCTTGAGTGGCCCAACTCTTTTAATAAGGTTGTGCCCCTTGTAATGTTCTAGACCACTAGGGTAGTTTTAATTTCATATTCTCAGCACTAAACCCATGTATATGAACGTGGCACCAATGTTTTATTCTGACAAATGTTGTTCAACAGAGAGTAGAATCAGGTAGGATGTTGGGTTTGGTTGCATCGATTAATTGACAAGGGGTGGGGGTTTTACTAAAATTGCTCATTATGTACTTATATCTTCAACTTCCCTCACCAGTGATAATTTCCTGGAAAATGTAAAAGTACCTGGCACATTCTTCTAAAACTCAAGCATAAAAATCTATGTTGTCATTTGGAGTGGCATCATCAGGTAATGATGGTGTCCTTCAAATGAGGAGTAAAGCCTAATCTGTATTTGCTCTCCCGAGTGGACACAAAATAGCTATCATCATAACCTTCAGAATTCTCATTAATATTTCTCTCTTGATCAATACTATTGATTATAGGTTATTTGAACATTATCACATTGTTGTTCACAGGAATTTGTTGTGTGTAAATTAGCTGCCATATTTACTACTTTATAACACTGACTACTCTACAAAAAGACATAAGTGACTGAGATATTTTGGGACATTTTGAAAGGTGATTACAGGCGAATCCCACATTCAGGTAACAGTAATTCACCCTTACAGATTTCACAAATCACTACCCAAAAATGTGAGATACGGACTGAAATAGCCTTTCACGGAATTTATGTGTAAAAAAAAGAAATTAGCCCAGAATTTTATTTTATTCAAGTTGCATTTCTTGATGCATGTGCAAATGACATAGTTATGAATGTATAAAATTATGATAAAGGCCGTTTTCTTGCAATGCGGGGTCACCTGCTTGTAAATTACATGTCTTTTTTTTTTTAATAATCATGAGATCTTTGAGGAGGAGGTCCTCACTAACTCTTCGAAATACATTTTTATTGTAGACCTTGAAGTTTTACGGTTCAGAGTGGTTGGCAGCCCGACAGCAAATCAATCTTCCTGAAGCAGGCTTCGTGCAGGAGCAGGGGTAAGTAACAATGCATTCAAGTCACCCCAAATAAAACATTTGGTTGCAGAACACATCAAAGCCCCAAGGAACAGGAAAAGAGTATCTCATCTTTGTTCTTATTTATTATTCTGTTGTATGCCTTTGGGTCACTGAATTCATCATGATGCTCGAGTCAGAGCAGTAGAGCCGAGCTTTGACACAAAAGCAGAGATGCAGATAGGATGAAAATAGTAAATGTGGCCTATCATGTTAACTTGTCCTACTAAAATGCATTGAAACTCACTTGTGTACAAATAAAGCAACCATTGACACACAGGCTGATTCAACGTACAGTGTGCAAGACCAACCTAATTCAAAAGAGAGAACTAACATTTATATAGCACATTTCATAACCTCGTAATCTTTAAAATGCTCCATAGCCAATGAATTCAATGTAGCAAAATCATTAATAGCAACTAATTGACAGTAAGCATATTTTAGATTTTAAAAGATATTATTAATGGGAATTTTCCAAACATTCTAATTAATTAGAAATAATAACTATTAGGGAAAGAAAGAGGCAATCCTGATAGTATGTCACCACAAGCTAATTCATCGAACTCTTTGCCCTGCAATCATTGACTCGCGTGACTGCTCAACTAGCAGCTCATCCAACGGTCAAAGGCATCCTCGTTGATTGCTTCTGCAAAGACACATGATGTAATTTTGGCCAGGAACCCAAAACTTCCTACTGTTATATATAACACTGTTGCTCCAGTATCACTGGGTAAAATCCTGGAAATACCTACCTGACAAAACTAAACTTTCTTTACCACATAGAATGCAACAGTTCATGATGCTCCCCACCAATCTCTCAGTGGCAATTAGAGATAGTTAATAAATGCTGCCCTTGCTAGTAATGCTTACATTCTCTGTAACAAAACCTTTTACAGCTTTTATTATTTTATTTCACTGTTGTAGCTATATGAAACAATTGAGTTACATACTTTAGAAACAAAGATCTGCTGAAGCTAGTTTACAAAAGAAGTTACAAAGTGCTAGAGTAACTCAGCCGGTCATGCTGCCTAACCCGCTGAGTTACTCCAGCACTTTGTGTCTCGAGTTGTATAATTTAATTGCAACATGCAGTATTTTACTTGAATAACAAACTGCTGCAGAAACTTAGTGAATCAGGCAGCATCTTTGGGCAAAATGGACAGATGAGGACGGGGCTCTTTCTTCAGACACTGAAGTCTTCATGACCCAACATATCATCTGTCCATTGCCTCCACAGATACTCTCTGACTGCTGAGTTCCTCCAACAGTTTTTTTGCTCCAGATTCTAGCACCTGCAGTTTCTTGTGCCTACAGTATTTTACTGTTTGTCAGTACCATTTTTCATTCTCCTTTTTCTCAATTTTAACATTTCATACTGATATTGCCAAAGAGCCAGACTGTAAATTGTCCCTCTGATTCTCTGGAGTATCAGATCTACTATCTGGAGTAGATATCAGCTGCTTAAAAATTATTTCTTGTTTCTCTGAAATCTATCAATTCTGCACATGTTTGAGGTACTGTTCTACCAAAAACTAAACGGTCCTTTTTCTTTGGTCAGGAGCACAAAAGGCCTGTTTTTATTTAAATACTAGACTAAGTGGGACCCGTTGGGTCCCTGTCACACGTGAGGTCTCCCAACGCAATCCGTACCCCAACACAATATTCCACCACTCACCCGTAGCCTCCAATGAGGCTCATTTCCCCTCATCTCCCAGCACTCCATCCCCCTCCTCTTCACCCTCCCTCTTCTTTCCCCTCTCCTCCTCCCCTCCCCCTTATCCTCAGTCACTCTCTCCCTCCTCACCACCCTCCTATCCCTCACCTCCCCCTATCCCCCCATTATCCCTCCTCGCCTCCCCCACTACCCTCCTCTCCCTCTATTCCCCACTCCCTACCTCCCCCACTCCCTCCTCACCTCCTCCCTCTTCTTTCCCCTCTCCTCCTACCCTCCCCCAATCCCTCCCTCACCTCTCCTTTCCCCTACCCTCAGTCACTCCATCCCTCCATAACTCCTCTCCCCTCCCTACCCCCCTCCTCTCTCTATCCCCCTACTCCTCCCCCATTTCCCCCTCCCTCTCCCTCCCTCTTCTCCTTCAATCCCCCCACTCTCCGTCCTCACCTCCCCAGGATCTCGAGGTTGCCGCTCCTCTCCCTTATTGCGTGCCCCGGAGCATCAGCCGTTGGCGCCTTCAGAGCCAAGCTCAGCGCCCAGGCCTTGGTATCCCCGGCAGGAACGCCGCGCCGGCAGGCGGGGTGTGTTGGCAGACAGGCATGCGGGCTGTGCCGGCAGGAAGGTGGGCGCCAGCAGGGTGGCGGGCCGCGACTGGTGACTTACAGCGGAAGAACAAAACTTGGTGCATTTGCAGCACAGGACAACGGTGAGTAAGGTGGCGAAAAATCGTAGCGCTATCGCGTAACTTTTTTGCGCAAATGTAAAAACAATGCAAACCGGAAGATAACAAGATGAGAGTTTTCGCTATACATGGGGTATAAAGTGCACTTCTATAAAGTGCTTTCCCCTCTTACCCCAATGCTCTGTAACTTGGAGAGAATGACCATTCTGATACTTATTGAGAAACGATTAACTATGAACTTCTCATATGGAGTAAAATTCCAATGTATTCCCCATTTCAGTTAAGGAAAGATTGTCAAGTATAATACAATATCCTCCACTGTGCTTTAGAATTAAATGAAGCAATGATGTATGTTCGTCCAGTGGGTATACAGTAAAGATGCAAATTGATACTTTATAACACCTCAGAGACTTTCTTATATCCATTAACTGAAAGGGAATTTACTCATATAAATATCTTCATCCTGCCAGCAATATAACTCTCAAACCACAGCATTCTATAGGGATCTATTGGATTGACTCATTGTAAAGTAAAAAGATCAATTACTTCCTTCTTGTTTGTAATCCTCTTTGCACCTTTAACCAAATAAACGTTAAGCTTTACAAAACACTAGCCCTTCCAATCATCTTAGAAATGTACAACACAGATATCGGCCGTTACAGTCCACTTTGACCATGATGCCTATCTACACCAAACCATAGTCCTACACTCATACTTCTGTTCATATTAGGCCCATATCCTTCTACTCCTTCCCTATCCAAGTTCCTGTCCAAGTGCCTTTTAAATGTTGTCATTATTTCTGCCCCTACCACCTTCTCTGGAGCTCATTCCAAATATTCACCAACCTGTATGTGAAAAACGTACCCCTCAGATCTCACCATCTGTACTAGTGAGATTAAGACCAACCTATCCAATCTCTCCTTATAACCACAACCCTGCATTCCAGCCAACATCCTGGTGAATGTTTTCTGCATTTTCCTTTTTTGCTACCACATCCTTCCTGCAGTATGGCAACTAGAATTGTACACAATATTTGCTTATGAAGACACAAATACCAAATGATGGACGCAAAATCCTTCAGTAACTCAGCAAGCCAGGTGGCATCTCTGGAGAAATGGGACCCAGAGATGCTGCCTGACCCGTTGAGTTACTCCAGCATTGTGTGTCTATCTTCGATATAAACCAGCATCTGCAGATCCTTCCTACACAAAGATACCAAATGCTCTTTCATTCCACCTATGCACTTGTACTATGCTTTCAAGGTGCTATCAACTTGCACTCCAATGTCTCATTGTAGATTAACACTCCTAAGCAACCAAACATTTACTAATTTTTTGAACAGGGCATGTCAAAGGTGTCTGTAACCAAAAGCCTTAGGCTTAAGGGAAGGAGTAAGAGGTTTCGAAGCAATATAGTATGTTTCCTTTGAACCAGAAGATGGTTAGTTTAGAATGCACTGCCTGAGAGAGTGGTGGAGGCAGACTCTCACAACATTTAAATTGCTAGATAAGCACTTGAATAACAAAGGTGTGGAAGACCTTGGACCAAGCCCTGGTAAATAAGATTAGTATGAATGGGTAGTCGATGGTTAGCTTGGTCTGAAAGGCCTGCATCTTTGATGTAACTCTATTGGAAGTGTTTTAGATACTTACCTAGAAACCCAATCAGAAAAAAGAGTATCTGTACTGAGAACAAAATGGCCAGAGTTTAGTCTGCTGCTCAGTCTGGTTCCCACAGCTTGCACTTTGAGGGAAGTGCTCTGCTGTTCAATATTTTCACTAGGGCATTAAAGTGTGTATAACAAGGGCAGTTGTAGCTTCCTTATAAATAGGGGATAGTGAACATGTCAGGAGGTATGTTCCCTGTGATGGAACTTAGGCAAACTGTTAATTAACTATTTTACTTCGGAGTCACGTGAGTGAATACGTGAAGATTTTAAAGCTTTGTGATTTCATGCCGTGGATCAATCCCGGCTTCTCACTGCATAGATTGACTCGGAACGAGAATAATCAATTATGCATTCATAACATTTGTACCACAAATGCAGTAATTCATTTCAATAATGAAATGAATCAGATCCCCTTTAAACCAGAGGAATTTACACAGAACTTAAAATAGTTTCTGCAAACAATCCCGCATTAACAATAGGCCGATGGTAAAAATGTTGAAACATTAACTCATTGGACCACCCGGCGGCTGCGAGGATATGGTCGACGGGGACGTCTTTTGCCCTGGCCGCCGACGTTTCTGCTGCCCTAGTCGAGTGAGACGTAAAAACATAAGTGTTAATACCAGCAGGTGTAAGACTTCTTTTATCCATCTGGAAATAGTCTGTATTGAAACTCTCTTGTGTAGTTTCTTGTGTGTGATCAACAACCCAGTTTCCGTATTCTCAAATTCTTTGTGACCTCAATGTATTGTAATAAATATGTCTTAATACAGAGACATGGATCATTTGGATATGCTGCTAGCATAATTTTAAATCCTGTCACACCTGGCCTAATTTACTTTAGTAGGTCATAGATATAGAATGTAACCTTGTCTTCAGTTACTTCCATACTGTCTATTTGTAATTTTCCAAGTGTTTGCACTCGTTGTGCTGTCACTCATGCCATAAGCATGAATACTTTCATACTGAGCTTGACCAAAGGTAAAGACACACTTGATAACCATTCACGAAGTAGTTTCAGTACCACACTTACATCCCAGATTGTCACTTACCTAGGTTTCAGTGGTTTGGAATTAAAGATTCCTTTCATTAGTCTGGAAACAATTGGGTGTGACCCAATTGAGTTTCTTTCTGAATCCAGAACCAAATATGAAGACAATGCACTTCTGGCTGAATTAATTGCACTACAACTCAGACCTTCATCATAATAAAGTTTTGACAGAAATTCTAAACATTTGAAATATCTGCAGTACTTTATTGCACATTCTTTTGTACACAGAACTCTTCCCATTTCTTAATATAAGAAAAGTACTGTTTTTGAGTGCTCTTCCTCCAGGCTGCCGTAAGCATGTCCACAGTATGCTCAGACAGTCCTCGTCCCAGAAAAGGCATTCTTAAAACCTGCAAATCAACAAATCCAAACGATCATATAATGGATGTTGTTCCCCTGTACAGGGTGCAGCAATAAATTACTATTTTTTGGGACTTCCATCAACATTTGTGTTGTTAATTCTAATATCAACGGATACCATGGCTGTGTAGGCCAATCTGGTACTACCAATACCCTTGAAACAGCATCTTACCTGATTTTAAGCAAACATTGGCTTATGAGGCAGAAAGGTGGAAATATATATGAAAACATACCACCCCAATATAGCGAGAAAGCATCAATCGCCACTGCTCCTGGATCTGGTTTCCATGAGACATATCTCGATAGCTGATGATTCAAGTCGATGTCGGTCATTCCAAATCTGATTACTATATCATTGAATACCTCTTGATTCAACATCCATTCTTTATTATCATGGAACTTTTCGTGACCTGGTGTCTGCTATCGTGTTCATTCTACCTGGTAGATAGATAGCTGAAATCCAAATGTTCTTTTCAATACACCAAGACTAAAGTTGATTTAACCATTTTGTCACATGACACCGACTTAATTCCACCCATATCATTAATATAGGCAACTACTGTTGTGTTTATTAATTTGAACTTGAACCTTCCTTTTAGTTGTGTTAGAACCATAAGCTTGGAGTCCATAGAAACCTCCTAAAAGCTCCAAATAGGTAATTCCCCATGTCTGCAGTAACACTAACTTTTCCTGATTCCATCTGCCTCCGCAGCTCCATGTTAAGTCAGTTGCACCCCATCCTAGTGCACTGGCATCAGTTTGTAATATCATGGAAGGTTGTTCAATCAGCACTTTGCCTGAACTGCTTGAGACATGTAGAATCCACCACTGCAGCTTAGAAACAGCATTTGTTGTTACTTGCATGGTTCTATCAAAATGACCAGCATTTCCTCTCAGTGCCTGTTCTTTAATTCTCTGCAGCTGTTGATAATGTAATGGTCCATACTGGACTGCTGGGAATCTACTAATTTTCCCAGTACTCGAGCCACCTGTCTGATTAGAGGTTTTTGCTCGTTTAACAGATTACTGCAATCTTTAATCAACTCCACCCTTTTTTCACTGGGCAAAGTAATTTGCATTTAGGCTAAATCAATTGTGAACCCCAAATAATTAATCGAGGTACATGTTTTTAACCTTGATTTCTTTGGATGAATTTAGAAACCCCCAAACTTTCAAAAGTTTGATTTTATTACTGCAACCGATGCTTCTGTTGACTGTTTTGTCCTTCCTATAATCAGGACATCATCCAGGTATGCCATTAGTACATGCCCCTGGCTCTCAGCAACCCCAGAATTGATTTTTATGAATATTCTGGGAGGGAACGTTAACCCTTTAGGCAGAGCTTTGAACTGCCCTAATTGGTTCATCCATGTAAATTTAAAATACTTCATATCTTGCAAGTGAACAGACACTGAACAAAAGGATTCAGACTTGTCAAGTCTATAATAATCCTACATCCTCCATCCTTTTTTGATCGGGGGAATATATTTGACCCAAATTGGTGAATTTGGTAGACTGATTCTTTAATAACACCTTTTATATATAGGGTTTTGAAGCGCAACTTGAACCTCCATTACTTCGCAAAGTGGAGAGTTCTGCTAGGAACATGCTGGACAGGCAAATCATAATTTGGATTGAATTCAATTCAAAATCCTTGTATATTATTCAGAATTACCACATCTGAAGTAATCTTCTTCCAATGTTTATAGAAGAGACGTAATCTGCCTCCAACTTTTGGACTTAATCCAGTTAGTATGTTCCCCTGAGAACCAGGTCCACCTACCTCTTGAGTCATTTGAGTATTCTGAGATCCCTGGATTCTCCCGGAAGCACCACCACTGGTCCTTACTCCCGCTGCAGGCCGCCAGCTACGTCCCTGCATTGATGAGCGACTTGGTCCTGGTCTAGGATCCGTATGACGTCTGAAAGGATACTTCCTCTTTACAGACTTTGCAACCATTGATGTATTTATCAATCCTGTTTTCGCTTCATCTTCCAACTCTTTAATACGTCTCCCGAGATCCTCTCCAAAGAGTAAGTTGGGTAATTGTATATTACGTGGTTTGCAGAGTGCTGCGAATTTCAGATTCATAGTAGGCCGTATAGCACTTTCCTCAGATAATTGATCTCGAAGTGGGTGCTGCATAGCAACCCCAGTGCTTGCTGATGCAACTTCGTCATCTTTTGGTTGTTACCTGCTATTCTGGTAAAAGCAGTTACTCCAGAACCCAGCAGCTTTAATATTCTCTGCAACTGATTCCAGATAATTTGGTTCACTGCTGCTGCTTTCAGCAACCCACAGTTACTTGGGGTCTCCTGCCTTCTTGCAGTCTCATCCATCTCCTGCTGTTCCAGCTAATGGTAAACCAAGTAATTTATTAAGGAGGCCAGTTCTTCTCCTAATGGCTCTCCTGACCCTGACGGGGCAGCGAATCCTACTGCCAGGGGTGGAACATCTGGCAGCAGCCGTTCATCGCCTTGTACAGCCTCACCGTCAGAGTTGGGGTCTGAAATCTCATGACCCGTAGCACGCTCCTCATTCCTGAGGGTGCATTCCATCAGCCCTGAGCCAGGTGCTATTAAGCTGCTCCTGCAGCTTGGATTACAGTATACTCCTTCCTGAGTGAACTTTGCTCCAACAGCCTATGAAAAAGGCTTTCTATTTGGGCAATACGCTCGAAAGCAGTATCTAGCCCTGTACCAGGAGCTGTTTGAGCTGTTTCCAGCAGCTTGGCTTTCAGTACACTCCTCCCTGAGTGAACTTTGCTCCAACAGCCTGTGTAAAAGGCTTTCTATTTGGGCAATACGCTCGAAAGCAGTATCTAGCCCTGGAGCTACTTCCATTGCCTGGGACTCCCTCCGTGGGCCGTTGGGATTTAAACTTTGTCTTTTGCCCGACAGGCGCTGACTGTGTTTTCACCAGCCCCAGGTCCACAGTCGCTATGCTCACCGCTGGCGACTGTACCGGGGTTTAGAGGCGGTTGGTCTCTAACCGCGGACTCCCGACTTTCCCGACTTTCTGTCGGCTGTGTCGCTCGCCTCTTCCCCCTGTCCGTTTTTTCCATGGCGTCTGTGGAAAAAATCCCCATAGACCCACAGTAAACGGACCTGGAATACATGAAAAAAGTTTTTACTTACCTTGTAGTTGAAAAACTACAAACCACTGTAGGAGCTCTGCTCCTCACGTCCGTTTGCGTCAGTGCGCCTGCGCGTCAATCTTCAAAGCAGCGGTGTGAAATCACAAAAAACAACAACCGAAGTAATATAGTCTCATAATAAAACGAGTAATACAAGAACTTCCATCTGACCTTTATGATAGAGGGTAGGGTCGTGGTGGGCACGTAATCACCTACGTAACTCCTCATAAAATAAAGATCAAACTTCAAACTTAGGTAAGTTCTCGTTTAATCTTACTATTCTATGGCAGTCATGAACCAGTTTATTTTTAAAGTGTTATCCTATTCTATTAAAATACATTTGACAAGCATTTAACATAGACATTATCCGGTGTACTAAAAATACCAGAGAACAGCAAGCTGAATCAACTAATGTCTTTGACCATGGTATAAACAGACCACAGTTTGGTATCATCCCTTACTAATTGGACAAGTCTAATGCATTCTCTGATCTCGAGTTGGCCAAGTTTTTAGGAGCAGTACTGAATAGAAAAACAATCACTGATCCTGGGCTTCCTAAACAAGTTAAATGATTTAAAAATACTGAAGCAGAAGTAGGCACTCCTCTCTAACCTACTCTTTCATTTGATAAGATCATGGACTTTCCAATCTGGGTCTCAATACCACTTTCCCACTCCTTCGCAACACTTGGACTCATTTGTTGTTCAATAGTCTGTCACTCGCTGCCTTCAATATTGTCAATGTGACTCTGGGGTAGAGAACATCAAAGAATTACAACCTCGTTATCCTTGGCAATATGTTACCCCCAACCCATTTTGCATAGTTAACTTTTACATGGCACCTCGTCTAATGCCTTTTGGAAATCCAAGTAGGGGGGATATGGACCAAACACAGGCAGGTGGGACTAATGTAGCTGGGACATGTTCGCCGGTGTGGTCAAGTTGGGCTGAAGGGCCTGTTTCACTCTATGACTCTATCTAAGTATACAACATTACTTGTTTGCCTGAATCACCTCTTTTTTTCACATCCTCAAAGAACTCTATAAATGTATCAAATATTATTTCCCTTTCATAAAACTACATTGAATCTGCTTGATTGCCATATGCTTTTCTAACCATCCAACCATTACCTCCTTAATAATGGATTGTGGTGTTTCTGAATGACAGATGTTAGATAACTAGCCTTCCATTTCTAGTTTTAAGAAGTAATTCTCGAAATGCAGCTGTCTTCAAGAAGACCATCGTCATTGGCAATTCTTTTTTCTGAGAAGAACATTACAGATCATTTTAATTGGAGCAGCAGGATACAATTGAGTGGGATGTTAGTTTACTTCAGAGAGCTGTTAACAATTAACCATGTTGATGTGGGGTTACAGTTATACAGTGGCCAGACTACACATAGATGGACAATTTCATTCCCTTAAGGATATTGCAAGTAAATGCAATAGCATTATTTAACTGATACGATAGCAATGTTTAAACATAGAAACATAGAAAATAGGTGCAGGAGTAGGCCATTCGGCCCTTCGAGCCTGCACCGCCATTCAATATGATCATGGCTGATCATCCAACTCAGTATCCTGTACCTGCCTTCTCTCCATACCCCCTGATCCCTTTAGCCACAAGGGCCACATATAACTCCCTCTTAAATATAGCCAATGAACTGGCCTCAACTACCTTCTGTGGCAGAGAATTCCAGAGATTCACCACTCTCTGTGTGAAAAATGTTTTTCTCATCTCGGTCCTAAAAGATTTCCCCCTTATCCTTAAACTGTGACCCCTTGTTCTGGACTTCCCCAACATCGGGAACAATCTTCCTGCATCTAGCCTGTCCAACCCCTAAAGAATTTTGTACGTTTCTATAAGATCCCCCCTCAATCTTCTAAATTCTAGCGAGTACAAGCCGAGTCTATCCAGTCTTTCTTCATATGAAAGTCCTGACATCCCAGGAATCAGTCTGGTGAACCTTCTCTGTACTCCCTCTATGACCAGAATGTCTTTCCTCAGATTTGGAGACCAAAACTGTACGCTATACTCCAGGTGTGGTCTCACCAAGACCCTGTACAACTACAGTAGAACCTCTTTGCTCCTATACTCAAATCCTTTTGCTATGAATGCTAACATACCATTCACTTTCTTCACTGCCTGCTGCACCTGCATGCCTACTTTCAATGACTGGTGTACCATGACACCCAGGTCTCGTTGCATCTCCCCTTTTCCTAATCGGCCTCCATTCAGATAATAGTCTACTTTCCTGTTCTTGCCACCAAAGTGGATAACCTCACATTTATCCACATTATACTGCATCTGCCATGCATTTGCCCACTCACCCAGCCTATCCAAGTCACCTTGCAGCCTCCTAGCATCCACCTCACAGCTAACACTGCCTCCCAGCTTCGTGTCATCCGCAAACTTGGAGATGTTGCATTCAATTCCCTTGTCCAAATCATTAATATATATTGTAAATAGCTGGGGTCCCAGCACTGAGCCTTGCGGTACACCACTAGTCACTGCCTGCCATTCTGAAAACGGCCCGTTTACTCCTACTCTTTGCTTCCTGTCTGCCAGCTAGTTCTCTATCCACATCAATACTGAACCCCCAATACCGTGTGCTTTAAGTTTGAATACTAACCTCTTATGTGGGACCTTGTCGAAAGCCTTCTGAAAGTCCAGATATAACACATCTACTGGTTCTCCCTTATCCACTCTACTAGTTACATCCTCGAAAAATTCTATAAGATTCGTCAGACATGATTTACCTTTCGTAAATCCATGCTGACTTTGTCCAATGATTTCACCACTTTCCAAATGTGCTGTTATCCCATCTTTAATAACTGACTCTAGCAGTTTCCCCACTACCGATGTTAGACTAACTGGTCTGTAATTCCCCGTTTTCTCTCTCCCTCACTTTTTAAAAAGTGGGGTTACATTAGCTACCCTCCAATCCTCAGGAACTACTCCAGAATCTAAAGAGTTTTGAAAAATTATCACTAATGCATCCACTATTTCTGGGGCTACTTCCTTAAGTACTCTGGGATGCAACTTTTCTGGCCCTGGGGATTTATCGGCCTTTAATCCAATTACCTAACACCACTTCCAAGCTAACCTGGATTTCACTCAGTTCCTCCATCTCATTTGACCCCCGGTCCCTTGCTATTTCCGGCAGATTATTTATGTCTTCCTTAGTGAAGACAGAACCAAAGTAGTTATTCAATTGGTTTGCCATGTCCTTGTTCCCCATGATCAATTCACCTGTTTCTGACTGCAAGGGACCTACATTCGTTTTAACTAATCTTTTTATCTTCACATATCTATAAAAGCCTTTGCAGTCAGTTTTTATGTTCCCTGCCAGTTTTCTTTCATAATCTATTTTCCCTTTCCTAATTAAGCCCTTTGTCCTCCTCTGCTGGACTCTGAATTTCTCCCAGTCCTCTGGTAGGCTGCTTTTTCTGGCTAATTTGTATGCTTCATCTTTTGTTTTGATACTATCCCCGATTTCCCTTGTTATCCACGGATGCACTACCTTCCCTGGTTTATTCTTTTGCCAAACTGGGATGAACAATTGTTGCAGTTCATCCATGCAGTCTTTAAATGCCTTCCATTGCACATCCACCGTCAACCCTTTAAGAATCAATTGCCAGTCTATCTTGGCCAATTCACGTGTCATACCCTCAAAGTTACCTTTCTTTAAGTTCAGAACCCTTGTTTCTGAATTAATTATGTCACTCTCCATCCTAATGAAGAACTCAACCATATTATGGTCACTCTTGCCCAAGGGGCCACACACAAGACTGCTAACTAACCCTTCCTCATTACTCAATACCCAGTCTAGAATAGCCTGCTCTCTCGTTGGTTCCTCTACATGTTGGTTTAGAAAACTATCCCGCATACATTCCAAGAAATCCTCTTCCTCAGCACCCCTGCCAATTTGATTCACCCAATCTATATGTAGATTGAAGTCACCCATTATAACTGTTTTACCTTTGTTGCACGCATTTCTAATTTCCTGTTTGATGCCATCCTCAACTCCACTACTACTGTTAGGTGGCCTGTACACAACTCCCACTTGCATTTTCTGCCCCTTAGTGTTTCGCTGCTCTACCCATATCGATTCCACATCCTCCAAGCTAATGTCCTTCCTTTCTATTGCGTTAATCTCCTCTCTAACCAGCAACGCTACCCCACCTCCTTTTCCTTTCTGTCTATCCCTCCTGAATATTGAATATCCCTGGATGTTCAGCTCCCAGCCTTGGTCACCCTGGAGCCATGTCTCCGTGATCCCAACTATATCATAGTCATTCCGTGATCCCAACTATATCATAGTCATAGTTTAAAAGGCATTTACACAGATACATCAACAGGCAGGGAATAGAGGGATATAGACCATGTGCGGGCAGATGTGCAGTTTAAATTGGCATCTTGGTCCGCATAGACATCAGTGGCTAATGTGCCTGTTCTTGTGCTGTACTGTTACATGTTTTATGAGTACATACCTGTGGCCACTCTTTGTGTTGCTTTTAAGTTACCAGCCTTGGTTCAAAGGTGATATTCTCACTTCTAAGGGGTCTAAGCTCTAGGCTTGGGATGAGCTCATAATCTGGCTGCAAATGCTCTAAAGACTCAGCAATTTGGGTAGCATCGATGGAAAGAGAAACAAGATGTCTTCTAAAGCAAAATAATGCAGATGTTGGAAATTTGAAATAAGAATAGAGAATAATGGAATAGTTCTGATGAATGTTTTACCATCTGAAAAGTTCACTGTTTCTTTTCACAGATGCTGCCTGATCCACTGAGTGTTTCTAGCATTTTATGATTTAAACCATTATAAACTATTTTAGTCTACACAAGGGAATGGACAAAGGCTTGGTTTATATTTTCTTCTGAAGGACATTAACGTACAAATTAGCACATCCTCAGCATGGAGTATCTTCCCAGATTAAGTCTCACCAGTTGCCCTGTATTTCACAACCTTCTGACTTTGAAGCAACAGTGTTAGTCACAGCATCTGACACATATAAAATAATATATAGGCTCAAAGTCCCATGGCTATTGGCTGCATTCCTGCTTAAATTGGGCCAATACCAAGTCTTAAATACGTGCTCAAATAAAATATGATACATTACAAACTTGGTGTCATCTAAACTACCAACGAACACAGTTTGCCGTCATGACTTTCTAGTAATCTCTTTATTCACATGTCTTGTCAACTTTGCATAGCCTAACACGGATAATAACTGATTTCATGCAGAAATATTTTGTACTTTTTAAAAATTTACCTCTAAATCTCTGCATCTTGCCTTCTCCATATACACTCAACAGCTATAACATGTGCATGGATTCCAAAACTATCATGATAAAGACCGCTTATTTGAAATTGTGCTTCCATACAATCTTTCTACTCAGTCATCCAAACCTCTCCCTGCTCATTAACACCAGCTCACAGCTTGTATAATTTCCCAGTTCTCCACCTTGTTCATTGCCTTCACATAACTGACTTCCATGAAAATCAAGTCCTGTTCTTGCACATCCATGCCCAATGAATACCTGATCAGTCAACCACCTTCCAGTCCCGGTTGGAGCTGGCATTGCAAATCTCTCTTCAAGCCCTTTTCTTTCCAATTCAAAACTTCCACTATGATGTAGAAACAAGGAACTGCAGATGCTGGTTACCAAGGAAAGACAGAAAATGATGGAGTAACTCAGTGGATCAGGCAGTGGATCACTGGAGAACATGGATAGGTGAGGTTACGGGTCTGAACAGTCTGAAGAAGGGTCCCGACACGAAACAACACCCATCCATGTTCTCCAGGGATGCTGCCTGACCAGCTGAGTTACTCCAGCATTTTGTAAATTTCCTTCCACTATGATGCAGCTTCAATGAAAATGAACCCCACTTAAAAGCATTGCAACTTCCCTTTCCTTTCCAAAACCCTTGTAATTATGTAATCTACTTCCAAATGCATGTTTATTTCTCCTGAAATGTTCAATAATAATCTTAGAACAGTTATATGTATGTTATAGCAGTAAATGTATATTGTTGCATTTTGGGAAATCAAACCAGGTCTTTACTTTCACAGTGAGTGGTAGGAGTCTGGGGAGCGTTGTTGAGCAGAGGAATCTAGGAGTACAAATGCTAGATCGCTGAAATTGGTGTAGGAGATAGACAGGGTGGTGAAGATGACTGTTGGAACTCCGGCCTTCATCAGTCAGGGAATTGAGTCCAGAAGCTGGGACATTATGATACAGTTGCACAAAAATCTGATGAGGCCACACTGTATTGTATTAAATTCCTGCTCTAGAAGAGATGACATGACACTGGGAAGAGTGTAGAGAAGGTTTATGAGGATGTTGCCAAAACTCGAAGGCCTGAGCTATATGGAGAGGTTGGGCAAGCTAGGTCTTTATTCGTTGGAGTATAGGAGACTGAGAGGTGATCTTATGGAGACGTATCAAAATTATGAGGGGCCGAGTGAAGGCACATAGTCTTTTTTCCCAGGATAATGGAATCAAGAACTAGAGGGCAGTTGAGAAAAGAAAGATTTAATAGGGGACAACTTTTTCCACCCAGAAGGTGCTGGGTAAATAGAATGAGCTGCCAAAGGAAATAATTGAGGAAGGACAATAACAACAGTTAAAAGACATTCGGAGGCTTGGAACAGAGGCTGGGATGCTGACCATGTGGTAAATGCACTACAATTGCTTGTTCTTCTGCAACAATGCATTACAAACTTGCAGCTTTTATCACAAAGAAAAACATGGGATCCTTGAGAACACAATCTATTTTTAGATCATCACATTCATAATTTAAATGCTCTCCCTTGGTGATATCATCCTCAAATATCAGATCAGCTTTTTAAACCAACTGGATAATCCCAGCTCTACCTCTCCAGTATTTATCTCAATATGGTCCAAATTCTAGATTCCAGCTAAACAGAGAATATTGGAACTAACATTCTCAACCTAACATTCTCTCCAAGACATGCCAATGATTTGAACAACCTGGCTGACCACTGCCCTGAAGAAAATGACACTATCTTCAATCACAGTCTAACATTTGTACACAGGTTGTGCTTCTATGCTTATCTCCTTACCATAATGTACATGTGAACATACAAGTATGTAAGTTGGGCCAGGGAGAGGCCACACAGCCTGCACTGTTCCACAAGATCATGGCTGACTTGATCTTAACCTCAGCTTTGCACTTCCACCAACCCCTGGTAAGTTTTCAACTCTTGCTCATCAGAAGATCTATGTTCCTCTGTCCTAAAAATGTTCAGACATTCTGCTTCCATTCATTTCCTTTTGAGGAAACATAGAAAAAGAGGTGCAGGAATAGGCCATTCGGCCCTTCAAGCCTGCACCACCATTCAATATGATCATGGCTGATAATCTAAAATCAGTACCCTGTTCCTGCTTTACCCCCATATCCTTTGATTCCTTTAGCCCTAAGAGCTAAATCTAACTCTCTCTTGAAAACATCCAGTGAATTGGCCTCCACTGCCTTCTGTGGCAGAGAATTCCACATTCACAACTCTCTGGGTGAAGATGCTTTTTTTCATCTCAGTCCTAAATGGCCTACTCCTTATTCTTAAACTGTGACCCCTGGTTCTTGACTCCCCCAACACCAGGAACATTTTTCCTGCATCTAGCCTGCCCAATCCTTTAAGAAGTGTGTTCCAAAGATTCTGAGAGAAAAAAAGTCATATAATCTTTCTTGAAGAAGCATCTCCTCAAACTCTTTACATGTACTTTGTGAAGACCCAGCATCTTATGTTTCAATCCAGTTGCCTCTCCTAAACTCCAATGGACATTCCAGCCGATCCAATCTTTCCACATACAATAACCTGAATGTGTCCAGTAAAACTTCACTGAACTGCTTCCAATGCGATAATTTCCTTCCATATATAAGACCAGTACTGCTCAAAATTATCCAGATGTGATCTCTCCAAGGCCGTGTCTAAGTGAAGCATTACCTCCGATTTCTACATTCAGTTCCCTTCACAATAAGCATTCTGTTACCTTTCCTGATCACTTGCTATCCATGCACATTAACCTTCAGAAAACCATGCAATAGAAGACCCAAGTCCTGTTGCACCTCAAACCTCTGCAATATTTCACCATCTATCCATATCTATCTATCAATCTATATACTACTAAAAAGTATTGTCTTCTATCAATCAATCTATCTATCTACCCATCTACCCATCTACCCATGTGTGTGTTTGTGGGGGGGATCTACACCAAAATGGTACACGGTAGCACTAAAATCTTTGCACCACCTTACTCACCGTTGTCCTGTTTACGTTCCTATAACGTTTCCTTCAGATTTTATGTTATATTTCACAATTTATTGATATTTAAACGTGTAAAAAAAGCCCACTTTGAAACGAATAACTGTGACTGTGCTGTGAGAGTTTTCTGGCAGCTTCCAGCGATGACGTCACAATCGCATCTCACAGTCCTCCAATCACAATGGGATCTCATTTACATACGCTGTCGTGAACATTCCGCCACCCGACAATGACATCACAATGGGATCTCAGCTGCCACCTGACTGACTGAGGGTAGTGAAAAGGAGAGGGAGAGAGAGGTGACAGAGAGACAGATATGGAGTTCATGTGGGGGGGTTAGTGTGTGTGTGGGGGGGGGTTAGTGTGTGTGTGGGGGGGTCAGTGTGTGTGTGGGGGGGGGAGGTAGTGTGTGTGGGGGGGTCAGTGTGTGTGGTGGGGTTAGTGTGTGGGTGGGGGGGTTCCACATTGATGTTATATTTCACAAGTTATTGATGTTTAAATGTTTAAAAAGCCCTTTTTGAGAAGAATAACTGTGACTCTGCTGTGATAGTTTTCTGGCAGCTTCCAGCGACGACGTCACAATGGCATCTCACAGTCCTCCAATCACAATGGGATCTCATTTACATACGTTGCCGTGAACATTCCGCCACCCGACAATGACGTCACAATGGGAGCTCAGCTGCCACCTGACAGTGACTGGGGGTAGGGAAAAGGAGAGGAAGAGAGAGGTGACAGAGAGACAGATATGGAGATAGAAATATATGTGTGTGGGGGGGTTAGTGTGTGGGGAGGGGTTCCCCACATTAAGCCCACCCCCAGACCCTTGCCTTCCTCCCCCCCCCCCCGACAGCCCCCATCTCAAGCGCTCACCCGGCCCATGGACACTTGATCCCCCCCCCCCCGACAGCCGCCGCCTCAAGCCCTCCCCCGACTCCAGGACGCTCGACTCCCGCCGACACCCCCTGCCTCAAGCCCCCACCCAGCTCCAGGACGCTCGCCCCTGACAGCTCCCACCTCAAGTACAATTTCATCGGCGTCCTGGGGAGGTGAGTGGGGGGGTTGAGGGAGAGGAGGGAGGAGGGAGAGAGATGGGGAAAGTCGGGGAGGTGAGGAGGGAGAGTGGGGGAGGAGGGGGGGAATAGAGGGGGGAGGTAGGGACTGTGGAACAGAGGGAAAGGAAGGCAGTGGGGGAGGCCACGAGGGATAGTGGGAGGGGGGGGTAGGGAAGGTGAGGAGTGGGGGAGGTGAGGGATAGGAGGGGGGTAGGGAGGGGAGAGGTTATGGAGGGAGGGAGGGAGTGACCGACAGGAGGGGAAAGGAGAGGGAGGGAGAGGTGAGGACATGTAATGAAGGGGTTTACAAACATTACATTGGTGACATACATAGAGATAGTAACAGGCACATGCTTATTGCCCGCGCCGCATTCAGTTTCTGAGGGGTTGCGCAATCAGAGGGGAGGCTCAGCTCGTCGCTGCCTCACCTCTCATCTCTTCATCTATTTGCTGCGAAAATTTGGCGATTTTTACTAAAACAAATGATTAGATTCATATAGAATGACATATCAGTGGAAAAATCTTTATATTTATTTTATTTTATTATTATTTTTCTTGACTTTTCTTGTAAAGATATTAAACTTTTGCTCGCTGGTCTCACATAACTGCAAACTGCATAAAACTCCATCACATCTGCTTCACAAGGGGGGCGTGTCTTGAGCCCAGTGGAGGAAGAGCGAGCGTCAATTACGTAGGCTCACGTAATTGACGCAACCTCACTCTCCCTCCACGTTAGCTAGCTTCAGCAGCGGCGGCGCAGATCAAAGATCATGGAACGGAACAAGAAACGCCACTCGGTGAAAAACCGGTCATTGGGAAGGTAGACTTTGTCGGTACATTAGAAAGTTATTAGATTTTTTTTTTAATAGATCTATACCTATCACAATAATAAAGTCATAAATTGTTGTACTTCTGTACATTTTTGTTTAGTTCATGTAAGGCAGGAGTCTCCAAAATATGGCCCGCGGGACACATCAGGCCCACCACGAGATTTTTCAAGCTCAGGTTCGAGTAGGGGAACGCGGCGGCCCGGGGCTGCTCTTAGTGTTGTTAGATCCCTCGAATTGTCAGAGCCGAGACATCACTGGGCCGCCGTGAAGAAGAGTGCAATGGTGCGGCGGGGGGTTCGGCGGCGGTCAGAATGGGACGGCTGCGGGTTATAACATGCCATCATTCCTCTCTCCCTTCTCTCTCTTTCCCCCTTCTCTCTCTATCTCCCCCTCTCTTTCTCTCCCTTCCCTCTCTCTCTCTGTCTTCTCTCTCTCTCCCTCCCTTATCTCTCTCTCTCTCCCTCCCTCCCTTCTCTCTCCTCTCCCTCTCTCTCTCCCTCCTTTCTCTCTCCTCTCTCTCTCTCCCTCCCTTCCTTCTCACTCCCTCCCAGCCACGGCTCCACCCCTCTCTCTCCTCGGGAGACGCGGTGATCAATACAGGGAGGGCCGGGCCACTGATACGAGCCAATGCCTCCCCAGCCATTGACCTCACCGCACGTCACTGTGACAGGGACCCAACGGGTCCCACTTAGTCTAGTTTAGATCTAAATGCTTTTTAATTTTTTCCTGCCAATAATCCTGCATTAATCTTCAGTTGTCATATTTGCACCCATTCACTTAAACTAAGTCCCTCTGTCACCTTGCTCTCCCTATTTCTGTAACCTTCTCCAGTTCTGCAGCTCCTCCATCTTTACCACTCTCTGACCCTGGCACCTGTATATATCCCTCTCACCCTGCCATAAGAAAGGTTGACACCACAACTTTAAACCAATACCTTTCAACCATCTCTTTGGTCAGGATTAGACATTTCTTCTAATATATCTCTTTGCTCTATGCATTTTCCCTCTTTGTCATTGCAAAGTTTAGTTTAGTTCAGAGATACAGCATGGAAACAAACCCTTTGGCCCACCAAGTCCACACTGACCATCGATGACCCAATCAGACTAGTTCTATGTTATCCCACTTTCTCATCCACTCCTGACACACAAGGGCCAATTTTACAGAGGCTGGTCAAGTTACAAACCCGCACGTCTTTAGGATGTGGAAGAAATTGAAGTACCTGGAGGAAACCCATACAGTCACAGGGAGAATGTGAAAACTACACAGACAGCACCCGAGGTCAGGATCAAACCGGGTTCTCTGGCGATGTGAGGCAGGAGCTCACAGCGAGACTGTGCCTCAAAGTATCTGTAGAACTTTACAAGAGCCTCAGCAATCCAAATTATTTTTTTATATTTGCCTTTCGATCCCACGAATCTCCTCTAACCTTGCCCAGAAGCCACGAGGGCGATACTCCCTGATCTCCCCCCTTCTCCAGTGAGAAGATTCATAAAGACTCCTTGATGTCAAGGAGTGGTGACAGGCCCCATAGCAGACAGTGATTCGGGTTTAATCAGAGCCAGAATTGAACCACAGTTCATCGACATATAAAATGGTGAAAATACTCAGCAAGTCAGATGGGAAGAGAAACAGAGTTTATGTGTTTTTTATTCAAAACACTATGCTGGAGGAACTCAGGTAGCGTCTGTAAAAGGAGTGGACAGAACGCCGATGTGTATTCCCTCCACTCCACAGATGCTGCCAGACCCGCGGAGTTACTCCAGCAGTTTGTGTTTTGCTCGAGGTTCCAGCATCTGCAGTTCCTTGTGTCTTCTGGTTTTTTTTATTGTGGTCTTGAATATTAGTCAACCCAGTCAGTGAATGACCAACCTCGTTGGTGTTTATACATTGGAAAGTTTAAGGTGACCTGCCACTTACGAATGTGATTACATTTAAAATCATTGAAAGCCACCGCACCAGGATTAATTCACCGGCCGCTCGCGAGGATTTGATATTTGCAAGCGGGAAATGTATTAGTACCTGGACCAACCACTCCCTCATCCAAAATGTGCCATTCGCTCCGGCACATTTTCCAGGAGTCTGTTGGGATTACGGTGGTTGAGGAATCGCTGCTCTGGGTCTGTGAGGCTAAGAGTCACAGCAATTCCCTACATTTAGCCGCTGCATCGTCGGGACACTCCGTGACCGTGCTCTCGCCGGCCCGGCTGCTGTCCGAGGTCAGCGTGGAAAGTTCTACGGTGGAAATAACTAATTCAAAAGCATTGCACTACCCCGAATATATTTAGGCGCCATTTCAAGGAAAAAATAAGATAATCTAAACTCTGCAGGTCAATAAGATTGGAATTATGCTTGGTGCCGTTACCATGGCCAATTCCAGAGCGTGTGCATTAGAAGCATATAAATTATTTAACAAAGCAATTGATGGTTCAATTATCACATCCCGCTGGAAAGATCTCCTAAAATCCCTCCCGCCTTGCGAAAATCGAAAGGTAGATTTAAGATGTGATAAATAGCTCACATGCTCGCTTTTCGACTTGTTATCGAGGTAGACCGACACAGTGTAATCCTTCTTCTTGGCAGCGCTGTACAAGTTGCTCGCCCCCCGGGGAGGGCTCGGAGTAGCTTCCTTGGCTCCGGTTTTCAGTTTCAGCTGATCGTAAGGCTCCTCCGGCAGGCGGTCGTGTTTAACTTCCATATTTTTGTTCCAGTCCGTCATTTCCGAGCTCCACACCTCTGGGAAAAAAAGGGGGGCTGGGGTGAGAAAGGCGAGAGGTGCCGGGGGCTCAGCAGACAACTCAGGTGCCACTGGCACTCCGTCTGCTGCAGTTCATGCTGGCTGGGCAGATGCAGCAACAGCACCGACCGAAAAGCCAAGGACTGCCCAGTGGGAGGGGCACACTTTATATCTGCGTATGGTGCAGTGAGCTGCAGAAAGGAGGGGGGAGTCCGGGCTGCCTGTTGTAAGGGGCGGCGTGGTGAAGTTCTGGGAATGGGGAGATCGACTCAGGCGGCCAGACAACATCTAGCAATGTTACAAAATTTTGAGATTTAAAAAATAAAGTCTGCAATTTATCCCATCAGATAAAGCATAAAAAGAAGTTTAATTTGACACTTAATTCACTTTCATATCTTCAGTATTAAAAAAGTGATGGCCATTATCATACTCAGAAATTAGCATCTAGTTCCCTATTGCTTTTCCATTGACTTAACACAAAAGCTGTGATCAAGGACAGTTAAAAGCCCATAACTTTCTTAAAAATTATGGTAACTGAAAGAAATGTTCAGGTATTATAGATTGAAGCATTCTGAAACAAATATGAAACAATCTTACTTCGAAGACATGAAAGTAAAGCATATAATTAGTTAGTTACCTAATTGTAGCTAATTACAAAATTCAATTACTAGATCTAAACATCTATCAATTTCTTAAGAATAGATTAACATTTTTAAATAGCCTAAGTGTCCAAATAACATTCACACAATAATTCACAATATAACATAATTTTTAAATCTAATTTTCATGAATTTACAGGCCAAATGGAAGGAATTGAATGTTTAATACCTGTAAATTAATGGGCATTTAATTCATCTTGCGAGTGAGAATTTCTGGAACGCGATCTTTTGGAACGTTCATTTGCGGTGAATTTAACCCCGTATTGGCATGAAAAATACTGCCGTTAATTCGGGGAATAAAATCACCGTGTCGCATGAAAAAATGTGAATTAAAGGCTTCTTAAGAAGCACTTTTATACATTTAAAGAAAGCACTTTCGTTTACCTGTCCATTGTGTGAAATCCGTCCCCGTTATTGGCGTTGACGCTTCAGGAGCTGCTTTTAAAATGACTGTAGCGCTGACATTGACGATTTAATTTTTAAAAAAAATTCACAAAACGCCGGTAGGAACGATTTTCTCAGCGAAGTTTTGTACTCCAACAAAATATTTCCAGGACAAGGGAGGATAAACCGCGTTTTAACCCCGCCCCCCCCTTAAAGGCGCCAAAATCGCGCACACGGCCAGTGGCAGAATTACAGCGCGACTGAAGGTAAGTTTTGTAACATACCTACAACATCAGCAGCAGCATGCTCTTGGAAAGCGTAAAACTCAGTCAAAAGCAGCATCCTCACGCAGTCACCGGGTCACCAATTTAAAAATATTTTATTTAGAAAAAGGGAACATGCCATCTTATTAGCAAGTGATTAGTTGTGTGTAAAGGGTCTCGACCCGAAACGTCACCCATTCGTTCTCTCCAGAGATGCTGCCTGTTCCGGTGAGTTACTCCAGCTTGTTATGTGTATCTTCTGTTGTTTGTAAAATCGGCTTCCAAAAGCGGTTTCCTATCAAGCAGGGAGCCGTTAAATCCTCTCCCCGGGTTGTCGCTGAAGTTACGACAGAGTACTTGGCTGATTATACTGACAGCGTGACTGGTAATTCATAAATAACAGGTTCTAATCCCCGCACCCCAGTCCATCACGCAAACCAACCTCCCTACCATTTACTCCATTTCCACTCCATGCTGCCTCGGCAAGTCCACCAGCATAATCAAGGATCAGTGTCACCCCGATCACTCCCTCTTCTCTCTCCCATCAGGCAAGAGGTACAGAAGTTTGAAAATATATACCTCCAGATTCAGGGACAGTTACTTCCCAGCTGTTATTAGGCAACTGCAACATCTTCTCACCAACCAAAGTGGTCCTGCCCTCCCATTTACCTCATTGGAGACCTTTGAGTTATCTTTAATCTGACTTTATTGGACTTTATGTTGCACTAAACATTATACGATGCAATACGATACGAGAGAACTTTATATATCCCAGGAGGAAAATTGGTCTGCCAACAATCATAAAACACAACAAGAAGCACGAAATTAAAGTGATGAGTGGTCACTTTCCTGTGTGGTTATTCCTTTTATCCTGCACCTGTACACTGTGGATGGCTTGATTGTAATCATGTATAATCTTTTCGCTGGCTGGGTAGCACGCACCAAAAAACCTCTTTTCACTGTACCTTGGTCACGTTACAGTAATAAAATAAAATAAACTAAACCTGTCCATGCTGACCAGCTTGCTTTTCTGGGCTAGACCCATTTGCCTGCACTGGCCCATAGCTCTCTAAATCCTTTCTAAAGATATATCTTGTGAAAGTCATAATTGTATCCGCTTCTATAGCTTGCTCTGACAGCTTGTGGCAGGTGATTGGTGGAATCTTGGGGTGGGGGGTGAATAGAAAAATGGAATATATGCTATTAGTTTAAAATGGATGAGTGATGGTCAGTGTAGACACGATGGGCTGAAGGGACTGTTTCTGTGCTGCATCTCTCTATTACTATCATCGATTCAAATGGAGTCAGCTCCTACATGTGTACGGATAACACTCAGGTTCTCTACTATCCTTACTCTCTGCAGCGTCTCTCCATTTGTTTGTCTGGCATCTGTTAAGTCATAATTTGTCACAGGCTCTTCAAACCTTACAAACCCTACTCGTATAAGGAGGTGTTTCACATATTCATCTCTGATAAATAAAATATCCTTAACCTTACCTTCCAATTCAATTAACATAGCAGAAATAAATTGCACCAGAAGCAATAATGAGTGACATGGGATATTAACCCATGATGACAATCAGAATAAAACACAGTCTGAAGAAGGGTTTCGGCCCGAAACGTTGCCTATTTCCTTCGCTCCATAGATGCTGCTGCACCCGCTGAGTTTCTCCAGCATTTTTGTGTACCTTCGATTTTCCAGCATCTGCAGTTCCTTCTTTAACACAATCTATGTACCTCCCACTACCCTGACATAAATCTGAAGGGTCTCGACCTGAAACTATTCTATACGGCCATCGTAGAGTCTGTCCTCACCTTCTCCATCATGGTCTGGTTTGGCTCAGCCACCAAACACGACATCCGGAGGCTGCAGCGAATCGTCCGATCAGCTGAGAAGGTTATTGGCTGCAACCTTCCTTCCATTGACGAACTGTATACTGCAAGCGAGCGGGTAAGTCAAGTCAAGTCAAGAGAGTTTATTGTCATGTGTCCCAGATAGGACAATGAAATTCTTGCTTGCTGCAGCACAACAGAGTATTGTAAGCATAAATACAGAACAGTTCAGTGTGTCTATATAGCATAGACCATATACTGTATATATACACACACATAAATAAAGTGCAATAGGCTGTTATAGTTCAGAGTTTGTTTGATGGTGAGTTTAATAGCCTGATGGCTGTGGGGAAGTAGCTGTTCCTGAACCTGGATGTACCAGATTTCAGGCTCCTGTACCTTCTACCTGATTGCAGCGGAGAGATGAGTGTGTGGCCAGGATGGTTTGGGTCCTTGATGATGTAGGCAGCCTTTTTGAGGCAGCGACTGCGATAGATCCCTTCGATGGTGGGGAGGTCAGAGCCGATGATGGACTGGGCAGTGGTCACAATTTTCTGCATTCTTTTCCGCTCCTGGACGCTCAATTTGCCGAACCAAGCCACGATGCAACCAGTCAGTATGCTCTCTAATGTACACCTGTAGAAGTTTGAGAGAGTCCTCTTTGACATACTGTAGATGAGATATGCATGTGCCTTTAACATAGTGACCTCATACCCACTAACCACTCCCCATATCACAAGTATAACTACAACCTCCACACCCACAGATCGCTCTCTAGTTCCTGTGACAGACCACGTACAGCTAGTGCAATGTATAATGATCCAGTATGAATAAAGATAGTAAAGTAACGATGCCTCGTTATCAATCCTTTACATGGTGTCAGAAGTGGGATTCTTAAGTCTAAACTGATCAGCACACCCACACTCAAGTTCTTTGACCTGCGGCATCCCATTGTCCTCACCTGCGACGCCTCTCAATTCGGACTCGGTGCCGCCTGCCTCCAGGTCCATGATGGCCTGCAGCTGCCTGTCTCATTCGCGTCCCGCACCATGACCGCCACCGAACAGCACTACGCGCAGATTGAGAAGGAGCTACTGGCCGTGGTGTTTGCCTGCTCCAAATTTCGGGACTACATCGTGGGCAACACTTTCACCGTTGAAACTGACCATCAACCACTGGTTACCATCCTCAACAAACCAATCCATGTGGCCTCATCACGTCTGCAGCGCATGCTGCTGCAGCTCCAGCGTTTCACGTTCACGGTGGTTTATCGTAAGGGGAAGGACATGTTCGTAGCCGACACGTTGTCTCGCGCCCCGCTGACGTCCACTGCTCGCCACCAATACGAAATGTCCGAGTTACTAGTACTACGATTGAACTTCGTCCCCTCGCCACAGATGAAGTCCCTGGTTGAACACACTACCAACGACCCTGCCCTGCAACAGCTGTCTGCCGTCATCCGGCAGGGCTGGCCTGACCGTCGCTCGTCACTGCCGGCTGGAGCCGTGCCCTATTTCCTGATTCGGGACGAGCTCGTGTTGCACGACGGCGTGGTGGTGAAGGGTCACAAAGTGGTCGTGCCCGCGGCGCTGCACGACCACTATTTTCAAGTCGCACACCGCGGTCACACTGGGGCCGAAGCCACTTTGTCTCTCGCCAAGGCCCAGTTCTATTGGCCGGATATGGCAAAGTACATCCGGGAGAGGGTCTCATCGTGTTCCACCTGCAACAGCCGCGCCCCCCATCAGCAGCGTCAGCCGCTTCTACAGCAGCCCGCGCCCGGACTGCCCTGGATGGCGCTCGCCACAGACATTTTCGAGTGGCGGGGCAAACATTTCCTGGTACTCGTTGACTTCTACTCCAGCTGGTTTGCGGTTGACCGGCTGCCTTCCGTGACCTCTTCGGCCGTCATCGACAGGTTGTACCCTCACTTTAGCACTTTTGGCCCCCCGGCAAGCTTGCAGTCGGACAATGGCAGCCAGTTCACGAGCTCCGAGTTTAAAGCGTTCGCTTCCAGATGGAACTTTCGCCATTTCACCAGCAGCCCGGAGTACCCGCAAAGCAACGGTTTGGCCGAGCGCGCGGTCCGCAGTGCTAAGCACTTGTTGGAACAGTGTGGTGGCATTAACTCCGACTTCCACCTGGCCCTCCTCAGCCTTCGAAACATTTCCCGCGACCCTGCCATGGGTTCACCTGCTCAGCGGCTTTTGTCTCGCGCTACCAGGCTCCCACTCCCGGTGGCCCAGCGATCCCTCATACCCTCGGTCCTCCCACCTGCGGCGGTTCAGAAATGAATTGCCTTCAGGCAAGACGTCCAAAAGCGGTCCCATGACAGGTCATGCCACCCGCTGCCGCCCCTCTTCCCCGGTCAAGTAGTCCGTATGCAGACCACTCCCGGTCATTCCAAGCTCGCTACTGTCGTCGGCTCTGCGGGGTCGCCCAGGTCCTATTTTGTCGACTACGCTGGGACCATTTACCGACGGTCCCGCCAGCACCTTCGGATCGTCCACGAGCCGCGTCCTCCTGCCGCCGATCCCTTTGCTCCCCCGCTGCCTGTTTCGCGCCCGGCCGTTGCCCTGCCCGTGATTCCTGACATGCCTCGCTCTGCTCCTCCTTCGCCCCCTCCGCTCCAACACACTCCGACTAGTCCTCGCTCGCCCCCCCCGCGCTCTTCCCGGTCCCGGCCCCGCATCCCCTCCGGTTTCGGTGCCGCGGTCTATTCCGTTTCCTCCCGTTTCTCCCTTTCAGGTTCGTCTGTCCCCGCTGGTGCCTCTTCCTCCTGCAGGAAGGGTGGATGGCGAGACGCGAACCCGGGCGGGACGTCTTGTCAAACCGCCTGAACGCTATGGCGATGTT
This sequence comes from Malacoraja senta, assembly GCA_038087875.1. NCBI lineage: Eukaryota > Metazoa > Chordata > Chondrichthyes > Rajiformes > Rajidae > Malacoraja > Malacoraja senta. The sequence continues at coordinate 114,040,007 of CM075978.1, read as the reverse complement.
GCCTAGCTATCCTAGCGCATGAGCCGTGGTCGCCATGTCACCTTTGTATTTACCTGTCGTTTCGGAGGGGAAGGATGTAGATGAGATATGCATGTGCCTTTAACATAGTGACCTCATACCCACTAACCACTCCCCATATCACAAGTATAACTACAACCTCCACACCCACAGATCGCTCTCTAGTTCCTGTGACAGACCACGTACAGCTAGTGCAATGTATAATGATCCAGTATGAACAAAGATAGTAAAGTAACGATGCCTCGTTATCAATCCTTTACACATACCGACTCTCCGTAATCTTCTCAGGAAGTAGAGTCGCTGATGTGTTTTCTTTATAATTGCATCAGTGTGCTGGACCAGGAAAGATCTTCGGAAATATGCACGCCCAGGAATTTGAAGTTCTTGACCCTTTCCACCATCGTCCCGTTGACATAAACGGGATTGTGGGTCCTTATCTTACCCCTTCCAAAGTCCACAATCAGTTCCTTGTTTTTTTGGTGTTGAGAGCCAGGTGATTATGCTGGCACCATTTGGTCAATCAGTCGATCTCACTTCTATATTCTGACTCGTCCCCATCAGTGATTCATCCCACAACAGTGGTGTCGTCGGCGGCGAACTTGATGCTGGAGTTCGCACTATGTCCAGCTACACAGTCATGAGTATAGAGGGATGCGCAGAGACCCAGATCTGAGAGCTTGGTAACCAGCTTGGAGGGGATGATGGTGTTATAGGCTTAGCCTGACATATGAGTTTCTCTCTGACCCCTCTCACCCTGGCCACAAGCTCTTTGAATCATTTCCCTCTGGAAGGCGACTTCGGACTGTCAAAGCTGCCACAGCCAGACACAAAAACAGCTTTTTCCCACAAGTAATAGCTCTACGCAATAACCAAAAATCTGTAGCCTCCTTTTGCTCTGGTATTTTATTTAATTCACATGTTTAATCAATAATGTTTTATTATTAATGTTTAATGTTTTATGTGTCATTCCTAACTGTCACTGTATGTCATGTTGTCACTTGCGGGCCATGCACCAAGGCAAATTCTTTGTATGTGAACATTCTTAGCCACATGGGCGGAAGTCCCGGGGGGGCGGGGGAGGACACGTTCCCTCCATGTTTTGAGAGGTGGGGGACAATCCCCCCCCATGTTTTGTAACTCCAGATTTTCAAATTCGGTGAAAAAAAATCTATTAAAAATCTCTGCTTTCCACGAGACAGTGGGGGTGTGACTGATGATCGAGAAAGGGTGCAGGCAGTGGGGCGGCGGGACATGATGATTCAGTGCGATGATTGAAGGAGGGAGACGTTCTGGTGGAGCAAAGATCATGGAGCGGAGCTTGAATCGGCCCGTTCGCGGGGCCTTTCATCACCCGGCCTGGCGCGGCTTAAAATCGGTCACGGGATCTTCCATCGCCCCACGGTCAAATTGCTGCGTCGAGGCTATCGAGGCTCCTAATGTTGAAGCCCGCCGGGCGATGAATGGCCCCGCGAATGGGCCGATTGAAGCCCCAAGATTCGGGGAGGATGACACTGCTGTTGCTGGAGTTCGTAGTCGGTCACCAACCAGGTCAGCTCCCGATGTTATCATCCACAGGGCCCACTGCCGAAGCCACGCGCGTGTGTGTGCATGCGCGTGCGGTGGAAAAAAATTGTGTCCCCCCCCCCATTTTTTGACAGCGATTTTCGCCCCTGCTTGGCCAATAAACTGATTCATTCATTCATTCATTCAAATGTCACCCATTCCTTCTCTCCAAAGATGCTGCCTGTCCCGCTGAGTTACTCCAGCATTTTGTGTTTATCTTAGAATAAAACGCAAAATTGAAAGTTTCCCAAAATACCAACAAATAAACAATTTAGTTGGCAGCCTTTTTCTGACTTACTAAAATGCATTACAGCCAAATAAGTAATTCTTAAGTATGGCCACTGTTTTAATGTAGAATGCAAGGCAGCAAGATCCCAGAAACAGCACCAAGATAATAACCAAATAAGCATTTGTTGTGATGTTAATAGAGGGATAAATATTGCCCATCATAATTGCAAGAACTCATTTTCTGTCCTTCCAATAGTGACTTGGTATCCTTCATATCTACTTGAGTAGACATTAAGGTCTTGTTGGAAAACAGCACACCTCCTCAATAATACACTCAAATATTGCTTTAGAACTGTACTTGTTTCCTGTGAGTGATTTGTTTTCAACCTGCTTTCTCAGGGGTAAGCATGTTACCCGCAGAGCTGCAGCTGTCACTGTATGATCGATGCTGTTTTATTTCCATTTTCACAAATCTGTTCTTGAAATTGGTTAAGGATAAAAAGATTATCCCCAAACCAATGGAAATTTTGTATTGCTTTTAAAGTCTGTGTACACGGGCTTTTTCCATGTTACCCCCTTTATTTACCTTTTATTTAGGTGGTCCTGCTATTGTTATTCACATTCTTTGTTTTCAAAACGTTGCCTCACTATCTCACAGAAGTAACGATTTCTATAACAGCAACATGATCAATGTTAGATGAATTGTGTTAATTCTCCTTACAGTTATGACCAGAACATTTATTTTTCCAATCTAAATGTAATCAATGGCAATTAAGCTAAATTTACATTTTCTAATTAAGCATACAATATTTATGAAAGAAAGATTTGCATTTATATTGGTCTTTCCTGGCTACAGAGTCCTGAAGCTCTTTAGTCATTTTGTACTTGTGAATGGTAGTTATTGCTGTAGCATTAGAACCAAAACAGCTGGATCCTCCCGAAGAAGTTATAAAGAGCACATGATATGATGGCATGTTGTAGCTAATGGCAAGTTGGCCTTCATTGCGAGAGGATTTGAGTTTAGGAGCAAGGAGGTCCTACTGCAGTTGTACAGGGCCCTGGTGAGACCGCATCTGGAGTATTGTGTGCAGTTTTGGTATCCTAATTTGAGGAAGGACATTATTGCTATTAAGGGAATGCAGCGTAGGTTCACCAAGTTAATTCCTGGGATGGTGGGACAGACATATGATGAAAGAATGGGTCGACTGGGCTTGTATTCATTCGAATTTAGAAAGATGAGAGGGTATCTTACAGAAACATATAATATTCTTAAAGGATTAGACAAACTAGATGCAGGGAGTCCAGAACCAGGGGTCACAGTTTAAGAATAAGGGGTAGGTTATTAGGGACTGAGATGAGGAAAACCTTTTTCACCCAGGGAGTTGTGAATCAGTGGAATTCTCTGCCATAGAAGGCAGTGGAGGCCAATTCACTGGATGTTTTCAAGAGAGAGTTAGATTTAGCTCTTAGGGCTAAAGGAATCAAGGGATATGGGGAAAAAGCAAGAAAGGGGTACTGGTTTTTGATGATCAGCCACAATCATATTGAATGGCGGTGCTGGTTCGAATGGGCGAATGGCCTACTCCTGCACCTATTTTCTACGTTTCTTTGTTTCTATATCCCCGTCAAATCCCTCTGTACTTCTCGCTGCCTTGGGAAAATAGCCAACATAATGAAGGACCACTCACACTCTGGTCATTCTATCGTCTCCTGTCAGCAAGAAGATACAAAGGCTTGAAAACATATACCACCAGATTCAAAAACAGCTTCTTCCCCACTGTTATCAGATCTTGAACTGACCACTCATATGCTAAGGGTAAATTCCTATTCTTTGAATCTACCTCTTTGCAGCCCTTGTAGATTTCATTTATCTGCACTTTCTCTGTAGCCGCAACACCATATTCTGCACTCTGTTTATTTTCTATTTTGCACTGCCATACCATAAATGCATTTTTCACTGTATCTTGGTTCACATGACAATAATAAACCAGTATCGTTTTACAAGTAACTGAGTGCCACGTGGATGACTATTATTTAACAATCTGGGCAAAAAACTGGATTGGCCAAACTCAGGAAACAAAATTAAAAATAGTACAACTGTGAAGTATTGTGTCAGACAGATACAGTGCCACAAATGCCTCTTTGGGTCCTGGCCAGCATTTCTCTTACAACCAACAATGACAATGGTAACCAATCTAATTTCTTTGAACCGACCATTGTGCTTCCTGCAGTACAGTGAAATCTGCTCTTCAAAAGTATTTAGTTGTCTGTTTGGAAAAGCAGTTTGGAAAACCTATGATGTATCTTGAATATGATGGTAGGGCAGTGGCTAAGTTACAAAAACCTGTAACTTAACCACTGCCCCTTCATATCTAACAATTTCAAAGGCCACCTGTGGTGAAACCGACAGCTAATGGTGTCTAATTACTGCAGAGGAGGTTAAATGGAAGCATTTTTTTCCCAGGACTATTTTATTTGCAAGACAGCTTTTTTTTTCTTGCCAATTCCCGAAGAAACTTCTAACTAGTTCCTGATCTAAATCACGTTATAACCAATTCAGCCCATGTTCCTTAATTCGTCAGTCACATTCTATCCAATTCATGTATAACAGAACCACTATATTTCAATTACATATATTACTACGTTAATTATTTGCAAGTGGTAAATAAATCTTGATCAACAAGAAAATAATATGTTACTATGGATAGATAGGAATATGGAGTTGAGGTTACATGCAGATCAGTGAACAACTTACTAAATGATGGAGCTGACTTAACGAACTGAGCAGCCCATCCATTCCTTTACTTCATTCATATGTTTGTAGGTTCTCAGCTCAACCATCTTCAGCTGCTACATTAATGACCTTTCTTCCATCATAAGGTCAAATGTGTGAATGTGCGAATCCTCAGCCAATGCTGCTGGGCCTGGACAATATTTAAGCAACGATTGGTAAGGCCATGAAGGCTAACTTGCCAGGCAGTTGGAAACACAGATTCCCCTTCGTGTCACATACCAGCCTTTCACGAAAGTACAATTAGCAAGCATTCACTTAATGAATCTTCTCTATAATAAAGTTTAATTTAATCTGTCAATTAGTGTTTTGTTCGTTACAACAAAGAGAAGGGAACACATCTGGAGACTGTCTTTTACACAGAAGTCAATGAAAACTAGTAATCTTCAATGTCATTTTGATCAGGAAGGACCCTGTTTTGAGATACTTAAAATTAGGAACAAAAATAATCTTATGCACCTGCACTCATGGTTTGTTTTTGATTTTCTGCATACTTACTCAGAGGAGATTGACTAGCTTCTGACTTCTTACTGTGACAGCCATAACAACCAGATAAGAATATACTGTAAGTCCTACATTATGAATTCTTGCATCACAAAATCTTCTTCGGGAACCTTACTCCTTTGGCAGCCGAGAAAGACCTGCACACAGCTGTTCATTCATCACTGTTGAGTCTAATTGCCTCCATTACAGCCTGGAGAAATAGCTTCACCAGAAATACTATATTGGTCCAAGAAGGTGACAATTAGGGATGGGTGATAAATATTTAACAGTGATGGCCTTATCCAAAAAATAAATAAGTAAAGTGCCATAGAAACACAAACAAAAAAAATCCAATATAATTTGTTAACTTTGAAGATAATATTGAAATGTAAATTGCTAATTTGTCAGATTGGTAATCATGTCCCCAAGCTTCTTTCTGGCCTTGGCCTGCTCATGCAAGTAGTTGGGTCTCCAAAGAGTCGCACATATGAGGGTCATTCTTCTCAGAAATAAGTATATGGAACCCCAGGAAACTGGTTGACAATCTTTTCCAGGAGAAGGAAGCACCACAGTTTCATTGGTGTCATAGTATCTGTAAACTAAACTAAAGTAAAATTTCCGCCTCTTGACTTGAATCTATGCTGCTTGTATATGATGTTCCACCATGGGAGAAAGACTCCTTATTTATGTCTCTCATAATTTTGTATACTTCTATCAGGTCTCCCTTCAGCCTCCAAAACGCCAGAGAAAACTATTCAAGTTGGTCCAGCCTCTCCTTATAGCTAATACCCTCTAATCCAGGCAGCATCATAGTAATCTTCTTTTGCATCCTCTCCAAAGCTTCTGCATCCTTCCTGTAATGTGGCAACCAGAACTGCATAAAATATCCAAGCGTGACCAAACCACCACTTTATACAGCAGCATCATAACTGACCAGCTTTATATTCAACTAGACCAAGTGCAGACCCGTTGGGTCTGCTCCCCCAATGCACGATTCCACCACTCACCCGTTCCCCCAACGCAATATTGCACCACACATGCATAGCCCCCAACTGCGCAGGCGCAGCTCATTTCTCCTCATCCCTCAAGACTCCCTCCTCCTCCTTTTCACCCTCTTCAATCCCTAGAGGGGAGGTGGAGAGGGATGGGTGGTAGAGAGGGGGTGGGGGTAGAGAGGGAGGGAGGAGGAAGTGAGGGAGGGGTGGGCAGAGGGGGAGGGGAGTAGAGAGGGAGAGGGGCACAGAGGGAGGGGGTAGAGGGTGAGGGAGTGGGTAGTGTGGGGGGGGAGGGACGGTAGAGAGGGAGTGGGCGAGGGAGGGTGGTAGAGAGGGAGGGGGTAGAGAGGGTGGGAGTGAGGGTAGATATGGAGGGGGGAGGGAGGGTAGAGAGGGAGGGGGCGAGAGAGGGATTGTAGACGTGGCAACTACCTTCCCTACCCCCTCCTCTCCCTCAACCCCCCACACTTCCCTCCTCACCTCCCCAGGATCTTTCCCCTCTCCACCCCACCCCATCTCCCTCCTCCACCCCATTCCCCACCCCATCTCTCTCCTCCACCCCTCCCCATCTCCCTCTACCACCCCACTCCTCACCCCATCTTCCTCATCCTCTTCCCCTCACTCCATTCCCTGCCGCAGCACCTACCCAGGTCATAGAGCAGCACCAGGGCCTGGAACTCGGCCTGGTTCTCGTACTCGGCCCGGCCCTGGCTGTAGACTCCAGCCATCAGCTCGGCCGCCGCCTGGGCTCCAGTCCAGGCCCCGACTTCTTCTCCGGGCTCGTCCCTGACCCCGGACCTAGGCTCAACATTGATTTCAGCGGCGGCTTCTTTCTCGGCATCGGTCATGGTCCCATCCCAAGCCCCGGGCTCGACCCTCACTCCAGCTCCAGCCCCAGGCTCGGCTCCAGCCCAGGCCCAGTCCCCGGGCTCAGCCCGCGGCACCACCCTCCCCACCAGCTACTGGGTAGCTGTTCGGCATCGGCAGCCATGTGCTGGAATGCTCCTCCCTCCTGGAGTGTCCCATCCTGCCTTGCGAGTGCATTGTGACATCACTCCGATTTTTTTTTCCCGAAATGGGTGAGTTTTTGGGGCTGTTTTTAAAATGTCAAGGGTTAATAACTTCGGAAATATAGGTGGGAATGCGACGGGAAGATGTTTATCGCCACGACGGGAAAAATGTGAGTAGGATGTGTGAAAATGGGAAGGCTGTGGCCTAGCGTTTGGAAGAAGATAGGAAATGCAGATTGACACATCGTGGGCACATTGTGGGCACAAACAAGACGAAGACTTTTAGTTATAGAGAGATGTTCCGACTGATGAAGGCAAGTATATCGGACATCTTTTTTATTACCCTGTCTACATGCAAAAAACAACAACACAGCTGGTGAACCTCAGCGGGGCAGTCGAGAGAACTAGTCAGATGACCTTTTGGGTCTGAACCTTCTTCATTCTAGTTATGTTGCCTCTTTCAGGGAGCTCTTTTGCTTGAATTTGTTCTCCCAAAATGCAACACCTCACACTGGTCTGGATTAAATTCCACCTGCCATTTCTCTGACTAATATTGAACTGATCTATATCCTGCGGTAAACTTTGACATCTCTTCCTCACTATCCAAAACTACCGAGCTAGTGGTAGATGCCAATGATTGCCACAAGCCAATGCCAATGACCAAGCCAATATTTGAGTACATTTACAAAGTGCCATGGATGTGATTTAATCTTCCAGACTAGTCGACCATGAGGAACCTTGTCTAATGACTTCCGGAAGTTCACATAGCCCACATTCACAGCCCTGCACATCAATCAACTTCCTCAGAAAACTCTGTCAAATTTGTGAGACAGAACCTCCTGCTCTAGGTTTATTTTATTTAATGTTGAGTAAACAAAATATTGATATGAATCCGGAGTCCCAAGATTTGCCTTAATTTATGTAAGGAACTCCTTCCCTTTATTTCATTTTCTCTTTGATTGCTCTATGTCTTAATTTACAAAGACAATTAATCATTTGATTTGAATTTGTAGTTTATAATAATTCTCAGTTTAAATCTTATCATTTATGGTTCCCTCATTTATTCCCTAATTTACTGGTTACTGCCTAAACTGCTGAGTTACTCCAACACAATTGGGTTTTACTCAAGATTCCAGAATCTGCAGTTCATTGTGTCAGAAGTAACATATCTGTGTGTGTAATTTATGTCTGGTGTGGGTGGGTAGGTGAGTTGTTGGTGAGATGGTTAGGGCCGTGTGAGGACTGAGTGCATAAGCAAGCAAACAGGAAATTGGAGAAAGCGTTGTAGATTACTTCACATTTTATTTTATTTATTTATTTTTTTCCTTTTTTTTTTATTGGAGAAAAGTGCACAACCTATTAACATCATTACAGTCTTACATTTTTAAATTGATAATATTATCAATTATTATTACATTGTCTCCAATACCTTTTGCCTTTTTTTAAAAAACTAGATAGAACTAAAAAGATAGATGAAGTAAAGAAAGAAAAGAGAGAGAAGAAAAAGAGAAAAAAAAAGAAAAGAAAAAAAAAAAAAAGAAAAAAAAAGAGAAAGATGGTTAAAGAAGAATGGAAAAATTTATTAAAATAAAAAACTTCATTCGAGATATATTCGTACATTTCAGAGTATAGCATTTCATCCATTCTTTAGCCCGAGTATTAGTCAGGTTCCTGTGCTGAACCATTCTGACCCTTTAAATAATCAATAAAGGGAGACCATGTTCCAACGAATAATTCCTGTTTGTCCAACAGGGAAAATCTGATTCTTTCCACGTTTAAGGTCTCCATCATTTCTATAATCCACATTTTGATTGTGGGGGACGTAGGGCCTTTCCAAAATTTTAGAATTAATTTTTTTCCTGTTATTATACTATAATCAATAAAGTTTCTTTGTGTTGTTGTAAATGTTTGATTTAATTCTAATGTTCCGAGTATTATTAATTTTGGATCCGGGTCCAATTGTGTGCTGGTCACTTTAGATATTATACTAAAAATATTTACCCAGAATTTTTTAATTTTTATACAGTTTGCAAACATATGAGATAAGGTAGCTTCTAAATGTTGACATTTATCAAATATAGGTGAGATATGTTGAAAGATTTTATGTAATTTTGTTTTTGAATAATGTAACCTATGTATTACTTTAAATTGTATTAAAGAATGTCTGGCATTTAATGAACATTGATGTATGTGTTGTAAACTTTCTTCCCAAGTATCTTTCGTTATTATTTGATTTAATTCTTTTTCCCATGTTTGTCTGTGTAAGTCCGTCGATGGAATGTCACTGTCTAATAAGGTATTATATATATAAGATATTATATATATAAGATATTAATTTTTCTGTATTAGGATGTTTATTCCAACATTCGTCAAGAATTTCTGAATTTCTAATTCGAAAATTTTGAGTATTCGATTTTACATAATCTCTGAGTTGAAGATATCTGAAATAATCATTTCCTCGGAGTCCATAAGTCTGTTGCAACTCCTGAAATGTCAGAAAAGTGCCTTCCTTATAAAGTTGTCCCATATTTTTAATTCCATAATTCTTCCATTGTGTAAAACCCCTGTCCAACCATGAGGGCTTAAACAAAGGGTTATTCACAATTGGGAGAAAAAGTGATAAATTATCTAATTTTAATGTCTTTTTTAATTGTTTCCAAATTCGTATGGCACTAAATATTATAGGGTTTTCCCTATAAATTTTTTTGTTTAATTTAGATGTAGCAAATAATATCAAACCGATATCAAAAGGCAAACAATCTTCCTTTTCCATTTTTAACCAATCTGGTTGTTGATCTATTTCTTCCAACCAGAAATTCATATTTTTAATATTAACTGCCCAAAAATAAAACAGAAAGTTGGGTAAAACCAAGCCTCCATTTATTTTTGATTTACACAAATGTCTTTTGTTTATCCTATGATTCTTATAATCCCAGATAAAATCATTAACAATGGAGTCCAATTTAAAAAAAAAGTTTTTTGACAAATATATCGGAATTGTCTGAAAAAGGTATAATATTTGCGGTAAAAAAATCATTTTTATGGCATTAATTTTGCCAACCATTGAGATAGGAAGTGTTTTCCAGTATTGAATATTCTTATGTAGTTTGTTCAGTAATGGGGGAAAATTTGCTTTAAATAATGATGTATATATCTTTGTTACATAAATACCTAGGTATTTAAATTTTTCATTTACTATTTTAAATGGAAATTGTTGTATTATCTGTTTGTTATGTTCCCTTATTGGCATAATTTCACTTTTATTCCAATTTATTCTGTATCCTGAGAGTGAACCAAATTGGGTTATTAGCTCTAATAAGTTTGGAATACTAATTTCTGGTTTTGTAATGTAAATTAGTACATCATCTGCGTATAGAGAAATTGTATTCACTGTGTCCTTTGTGATATACCCATATATTTCCGGATGACCCCTGACTCTTTCTGCGAGTGGCTCAATAGCAAGCGCAAATAATAATGGAGATAACGGGCATCCTTGTCTACAACCTCTAGATAGGCTGAATTTAGATGACAACCTTTGGTTTGTTAATATTCTAGCCGTAGGATTTGTATCTAACAGTTTTATCCATGTGCAGAATTTCTCCCCTAGCTGCATATTTTCCATCACCGAAAATAAATAAGACCATTCAACCTGATCAAATGCTTTTTCAGCGTCAAGTGAGATTATTGCTAGATCTTCATTAATAATTCTCTTAGAATAAATAATATTAAATAATCTTCTTAGATTATAATATGAGTACCGTTTCTGAATAAAGCCTGTTTGGTCAGGGTGTATTAATTTATTCATCACTGTACTTAATCTATGCGCTAGTATTTTAGTTAATATTTTCTGATCTGTATTTAAAAGTGCAATTGCTCTATATGATCCCGGATCTTCTGGATCTTTATCAGCTTTAGGAATAAGTGTTATTATAGATTCATTTAAAGTATCTGGAAGTTTCTGTTGAGTATAGATATGCTCATACAGCCTTTGTAAACGTGGGCAGAGCAAGTCATAAATTTTTTAATAAAATTCAGAGCTTAAACCATCTGGTCCTACTGCTTTACCATTTTTTAAAGAGCCAATAGACTCCTCAATATCCTTTATCGTAATCTCCCTTTCTAATAATTCTCTATCATTTGAATCTAAACCTTTTAAATTACATTTTAGTAAAAAATCTGCTATTCCTTCTGATTGTGCTACAGTTTTAGTTGAATAAAGATTATGATAGTATTGGAGAAATCTTTCATTTATGTCCTTGGGCATTTTTAATAATTCTCCTGTCTCTGTTCTAATTTTATGAATTATTTTTTCCCCTTCCATTTTTCGTAACTGACGTGCTAATAGTTTTTGTGGTTTGTCTCCAAATTCAAAATGTAATTGTTTGGTTTTTTGATAAAGTTTTATTACTTGTTCTGAATATTTTATTTAATTTATATTTCAATACAGCAATTTTATTATGTTTTGAAATAGATGGCATTCTCGCATTTTCTATATCTAGTTGCTTGATTTCGCTTTCCAATGTTTGTTGTTTAATCCTGTTCTCTTTATTATAAAATACTTGAGCAGAAATTAATGCACCTCGAACAAACGCTTTAAACGTTTCCCACATAAGAGAAATAGGTGTGTCAGGGTTGTCATTTACCTCAAAAAATATTTGAATCTGTTTAATAATATATTCCTGGCATGATCTTTCGTTCAGAATTTGTGGGTTAAATCTCCAATATGTTTGTTTCTCGGACATTCCATTTAATTTAATCATGAATGTTACAGGTGCGTGATCTGAGATTATAATATTATGGTATTTTGAGTTATAAGTAAATGGGATAAACATGGAGTCAACTAGAAAATAATCTATTCTTGAGTATGTTTTGTGTACTGGTGAGTAAAATGAATATTCCTGTCCAGTTGGATTTTCTATTCTCCAGACATCCTTAATATTAGTGGTATTAATAAATGAATTTAGAAATACACTTGATTGAGATTTTACTTTTTTTTGCCTTGATGATCTATCTAAGTATGAATCTAATGTACAATTGAAGTCTCCTCCAATTATTAATTTATATTGTGTAAATTCAGGAATTTTATTAAATGTTTTATTAAAAAACATAGGGTTATCAAAATTAGGCCCATATACATTAAGAAGAATCACTTTTTCTCCATTTAACTCTCCAACTAATATAATATATCTACCATCAATATCCGCTATTGTTGATGAATTCGTAAAAGGTATTCCTTTACGAATTAATATTGCAACTCCTCTGGACTTATGGGAAAAAGAGGAATGATATGATTCAGCGATCCACTTAGCTTTAAGTCTATGTTGAGATTCCTTTTTAAGGTGTGTTTCTTGAAGGAATATTATATCTGTTTTGATTAAATTTAGATGTGCCAAAACTTTACCTCTCTTAATTGGTTCATTGATTCCCTTGACATTACAACTACAAAATGTTATTCCCCGACCCCCTCTTGTCATATTAACATCTTGCATATTGTTTCTAAGGTGGTCTATAACCGAGCAGAAGGTGCAACACATAAAACCTGACCCTGCTCCCGAACCTCAGATGAATTTAAAATCATATACATCGCTCTTCCGAACACATCTCCTTGTATTAGTCTTGTTTTTCCATTCAAACATTGAGTTATAAAAATATTTAAAGTGAAAAAAGTGATAGAATTGGTTAGCACAGTGTGAAAGAAAAAAAACTACATCTACAATTAGTGTAGTTAGTGATAGCCACACTAACGTGGCTAGAATTCTAAAGACTTCCGTAGCCTTTATAAAAAAAAATTCCCAGCTCCGTGCCCGAAAAAAAAAAAAAAGATTATTTCTAACAATCAAATAACTTCTTTGGGAGTAACAAACATATATACATACCCATACATACGCAAACACATACATACACATATACAGATATATATCTATCTATCTATCTATCTATCTATCTATATCTTCTATCTATATACTTTTAAAACTCTCTGGCTGTCGTCCGTCTGTACGTCCGACGGCCTGTTTGACTTTGCCAAACGACGCCATCTTTTTTTCGCCGATTTTCTCCGATTTTTTCCTAAAACGACGCCATCTTTTTTCCCCCAATTTTCACCCAGGGGTCTGAAGCACGTTCGGGAACAACACCCCGGGGTGTCATCCATCCCCCCACCAACCCCAATTTGATTTTCTCCCATTTTCTCCGAAAACGACGCCATCTTTTTTTCGCCGATTTTCTCCGAAAACGACGCCATCTTTTTTTCGCCGATTTTCTCCGATTTTTTCCGAAAACGACGCCATCTTTTTTTCAGCAGATATTCACCCCGGGGTCTGAAGCACCTTCGGGAACAACACCCCGGGGTGTCAAGCACTTTCGGGGACCAGACCCAACGGGTCTGCACTTGGTCTAGTATACTTTTAAAACTCTCTGGCTGTCGTCCGTCTGTACGTCCGACGGCCTGTTTGACTTTGCCGCGCGGCATTTGATACGGCCCCTGGCCCACGCGGCGCGCGGAAAGGCCCACGTTTTTCGCCATTTCCAAAGAGATGACATTTATCTTTACGAATAGCCACTCCTGATTAAATTCGGTCCTGTTTATGTACACGTTTTTAATAAAATCCATCCCCCCCCCAACCCCAATGTGATTTTCTCCGATTGTCTCCGATTTTCTCCGAAAACGACGCCATCTTTTTTTCGCCGATTTTCTCCGAAAACGACGCTATCTATTTTTCGCCGATTTTCTCCGATTTTTTCCTAAAACGACGCCATCTTTTTTCAGCACATTTTCACCCCGGGGTCTGAAGCACGTTCGGGAACAACACCCAGGGGTGTCAAGCACTTTCGGGGACCAGACCCAACGGGTCTGCACTTGGTCTAGTCTATATACTTTTAAAACTCTCTGGCTGTCGTTCGTCTGTACGTCCGACGGCCTGCTTGACTTTGCCGCGCGGCCTTTGATACGGCCCCTGGCCCACACGGCGCGCGGAAAGGCCCACGTTTTTCGCCATTTCCAAAGAGATGACATTTATCTTTACGAATAGCCACTCCTGATTAAATTCGGTCCTGTTTATGTACACGTTTTTTTAATAAAATCCATCCCCCCCCAACCCCAATGTGATTTTCTCCGATTGTCTCCGATTTTCTCCGAAAACGACGCCATCTTTATTTCCCTGATTTTCTCCGAAAACGACGCCATCTTTTTTTCGCCGATTTTCTCCGATTTTTTCCAAAAATGACGCCATCTTTTTTTCAGCACATTTTCACCCCGGGGTCTGAAGCACGTTCGGGAAAAACACCCCGGGGTGTCAAGCACTTTCGGGGACCAGACCCAACGGGTCTGCACTTGGTCTAGTATACTTTTAAAACTCTCTGGCTGTCGTCCGTCTGTACGTCCGACGGCCTGCTTGACTTTGCCGCGCGGCCTTTGATACGGCCCCTGGCCCACGCGGCGTGCGGAAAGGCCCACGTTTTTCGCCATTTCCAAAGAGATGACATTTATCTTTACGAATAGCCACTCCTGATTAAATTCGGTCCTGTTTATGTACACGTTTTTTTTAATAAAATCCATCCCCCCCCCAACCCAATGTGATTTTCTCCGATTGTCTCCGATTTTCTCCGAAAACGACGCCATCTTTTTTTCGCCGATTTTCTCCGAAAACGACGCTATCTATTTTTCGCCGATTTTCTCCGATTTTTTCCTAAAACGACGCCATCTTTTTTCAGCACATTTTCACCCCGGGGTCTGAAGCACGTTCGGGAACAACACCCAGGGGTGTCAAGCACTTTCGGGGACCAGACCCAACGGGTCTGCACTTGGTCTAGTCTATATACTTTTAAAACTCTCTGGCTGTCGTTCGTCTGTACGTCCGACGGCCTGCTTGACTTTGCCGCGCGGCCTTTGATACGGCCCCTGGCCCACACGGCGCGCGGAAAGGCCCACGTTTTTCGCCATTTCCAAAGAGATGACATTTATCTTTACGAATAGCCACTCCTGATTAAATTCGGTCCTGTTTATGTACACGTTTTTTTAATAAAATCCATCCCCCCCCAACCCCAATGTGATTTTCTCCGATTGTCTCCGATTTTCTCCGAAAACGACGCCATCTTTATTTCCCTGATTTTCTCCGAAAACGACGCCATCTTTTTTTCGCCGATTTTCTCCGATTTTTTCCAAAAATGACGCCATCTTTTTTTCAGCACATTTTCACCCCGGGGTCTGAAGCACGTTCGGGAAAAACACCCCGGGGTGTCAAGCACTTTCGGGGACCAGACCCAACGGGTCTGCACTTGGTCTAGTATACTTTTAAAACTCTCTGGCTGTCGTCCGTCTGTACGTCCGACGGCCTGCTTGACTTTGCCGCGCGGCCTTTGATACGGCCCCTGGCCCACGCGGCGTGCGGAAAGGCCCACGTTTTTCGCCATTTCCAAAGAGATGACATTTATCTTTACGAATAGCCACTCCTGATTAAATTCGGTCCTGTTTATGTACACGTTTTTTTTAATAAAATCCATCCCCCCCCCAACCCCAATGTGATTTTCTCCGATTGTCTCCGATTTTCTCCGAAAACGACGCCATCTTTTTTTCCACGATTTTTTCCAAAAACGACGCCATCTTTTTTCCCCCAATTTTCACCCAGGGGTCTGAAGCACGTTCGGGAACAACACCCCGGGGTGTCATCCATCCCCCCACCAACCCCAATTTGATTTTCTCCCATTTTCTCCGAAAACGACGCCATCTTTTTTTCGCCGATTTTCTCCGAAAACGACGCCATCTTTTTTTCGCCGATTTTCTCCGATTTTTTCCGAAAACGACGCCATCTTTTTTTCAGCAGATATTCACCCCGGGGTCTGAAGCACCTTCGGGAACAACACCCCGGGGTGTCAAGCACTTTCGGGGACCAGACCCAACGGGTCTGCACTTGGTCTAGTATACTTTTAAAACTCTCTGGCTGTCGTCCGTCTGTACGTCCGACGGCCTGTTTGACTTTGCCGCGCGGCCTTTGATACGGCCCCTGGCCCACGCGGCGCGCGGAAAGGCCCACGTTTTTCGCCATTTCCAAAGAGATGACATTTATCTTTACGAATAGCCACTCCTGATTAAATTCGGTCCTGTTTATGTACACGTTTTTAATAAAATCCATCCCCCCCCCAACCCCAATGTGATTTTCTCCGATTGTCTCCGATTTTCTCCGAAAACGACGCCATCTTTTTTTCGCCGATTTTCTCCGAAAACGACGCCATCTTTTTTTCGCCGATTTTCTCCGATTTTTTCCTAAAACGACGCCATCTTTTTTTCAGCACATTTTCACCCCGGGGTCTGAAGCACGTTCGGGAACAACACCCAGGGGTGTCAAGCACTTTCGGGGACCAGACCCAACGGGTCTGCACTTGGTCTAGTCTATATACTTTTAAAACTCTCTGGCTGTCGTTCGTCTGTACGTCCGACGGCCTGCTTGACTTTGCCGCGCGGCCTTTGATACGGCCCCTGGCCCACACGGCGCGCGGAAAGGCCCACGTTTTTCGCCATTTCCAAAGAGATGACATTTATCTTTACGAATAGCCACTCCTGATTAAATTCGGTCCTGTTTATGTACACGTTTTTTTAATAAAATCCATCCCCCCCCAACCCCAATGTGATTTTCTCCGATTGTCTCCGATTTTCTCCAAAAACGACGCCATCTTTATTTCCCTGATTTTCTCCGAAAACGACGCCATCTTTTTTTCGCCGATTTTCTCCGATTTTTTCCAAAAATGACGCCATCTTTTTTTCAGCACATTTTCACCCCGGGGTCTGAAGCACGTTCGGGAAAAACACCCCGGGGTGTCAAGCACTTTCGGGGACCAGACCCAACGGGTCTGCACTTGGTCTAGTATACTTTTAAAACTCTCTGGCTGTCGTCCATCTGTACGTCCGACGGCCTGCTTGACTTTGCCGCGCGGCCTTTGATACGGCCCCTGGCCCACGCGGCGTGCGGAAAGGCCCACGTTTTTCGCCATTTCCAAAGAGATGACATTTATCTTTACGAATAGCCACTCCTGATTAAATTCGGTCCTGTTTATGTACACGTTTTTTAATAAAATCCATCCCCCCCCCAACCCCAATGTGATTTTCTCCGATTGTCTCCGATTTTCTCCGAAAACGACGCCATCTTTTTTTCCACGATTTTTTCCAAAAACGACGCCATCTTTTTTTCCCCAATTTTCACCCAGGGGTCTGAAGCACGTTCGGGAACAACACCCCGGGGTGTCATCCATCCCCCCACCAACCCCAATTTGATTTTCTCCCATTTTCTCCGAAAACGACGCCATCTTTTTTTCGCCGATTTTCTCCGAAAACGACGCCATCTTTTTTTCGCCGATTTTCTCCGATTTTTTCCGAAAACGACGCCATCTTTTTTTCAGCAGATATTCACCCCGGGGTCTGAAGCACCTTCGGGAACAACACCCCGGGGTGTCAAGCACTTTCGGGGACCAGACCCAACGGGTCTGCACTTGGTCTAGTATACTTTTAAAACTCTCTGGCTGTCGTCCGTCTGTACGTCCGACGGCCTGCTTGACTTTGCCGCGCGGCCTTTGATACGGCCCCTGGCCCACACGGCGCGCGGAAAGGCCCACGTTTTTCGCCATTTCCAAAGAGATGACATTTATCTTTACGAATAGCCACTCCTGATTAAATTCGGTCCTGTTTATGTACACGTTTTTAAATAAAAATCCATCCCCCCCCAACCCCAATGTGATTTTCTCCGATTGTCTCCGATTTTCTCCGAAAACGACGCCATCTTTTTTTCCCCTATTTTCTCCGAAAACGACGCCATCTTTTTTTCGCCGATTTTCACCCAGGGGTCTTAAGCACGTTCGGGGACAACACCCCGGGGTGTCATCCATCCCCCCACCAACCCCAATTTGATTTTCTCCCATTTTCTCAAAAAACGACGCCATCTTTTTTTCGCCGATTTTCTCCGAAAACGACGCCATCTTTTTTTCGCCGATTTTCTCCGATTTTTTCCGAAAACGACGCCATCTTTTTTTCTGCAGATATTCACCCCGGGGTCTGAAGCACGTTCGGGAACAACACCCCGGGGTGTCAAGCACTTTCGGGGACCAGACCCAACGGGTCTGCACTTGGTCTAGTATACTTTTAAAACTCTCTGGCTGTCGTCCGTCTGTACGTCCGACGGCCTGCTTGACTTTGCCGCGCGGCCTTTGATACGGCCCCTGGCCCACACGGCGCGCGGAAAGGCCCACGTTTTTCGCCATTTCCAAAGAGATGACATTTATCTTTACGAATAGCCACTCCTGATTAAATTCGGTCCTGTTTATGTACACGTTTTTTAATAAAATCCATCCCCCCCCAACCCCAATGTGATTTTCTCCGATTGTCTCCGATTTTCTCCGAAAACGACGCCATCTTTTTTTCCCCGATTTTCTCCGAAAACGACGCCATCTTTTTTTCGCCGATTTTCTCCGATTTTTTCCGAGAACGACGCCATCTTTTTTTCGGCACATTTTCACCCCGGGGTCTGAAGCACGTTCGGGAACAACACCCCGGGGTGTCAAGCACTTTCGGGGACCAGACCCAACGGGTCTGCACTTGGTCTAGTATACTTTTAAAACTCTCTGGCTGTCGTCCGTCTGTACGTCCGACGGTCTGCTTGACTTTGCCGCGCGGCCTTTGATACGGCCCCTGGCCCACACGGCGCGCGGAAAGGCCCACCTTTTTCGCCATTTTCAAAGAGATGACATTTATCTTTACGAATAGCCACTCCTGATTAAATTCGGTCCTGTTTATGTACACGTTTTTTAATAAAATCCATCCCCCCCCCAACCCCAATGTGATTTTCTCCGATTGTCTCCGATTTTCTCCGAAAACGACGCCATCTTTTATCCCCGATTTTCTCCGAAAACGACGCCATCTTTTTTTCGCCGATTTTCTCAGATTTTTCCCAAAAACGACGCCATCTTTTTTTCAGCACATTTTCACCCCGGGGTCTGAAGCACGTTCGGGAACAACACCCCGGGGTGTCAAGCACTTTCGGGGACCAGACCCAACGGGTCTGCACTTGGTCTAGTATACTTTTAAAACTCTCTGGCTGTCGTCCGTCTGTACGTCCGACGGTCTGCTTGACTTTGCCGCGCGGCCTTTGATACGGCCCCTGGCCCACACGGCGCGCGGAAAGGCCCACGTTTTTCGCCATTTCCAAAGAGATGACATTTATCTTTACGAATAGCCACTCCTGATTAAATTCGGTCCTGTTTATGTACACGTTTTTAAATAAAAATCCATCCCCCCCCAACCCCAATGTGATTTTCTCCGATTGTCTCCGATTTTCTCCGAAAACGACGCCATCTTTTTTTCCCCTATTTTCTCCGAAAACGACGCCATCTTTTTTTCGCCGATTTTCACCCAGGGGTCTTAAGCACGTTCGGGGACAACACCCCGGGGTGTCATCCATCCCCCCACCAACCCCAATTTGATTTTCTCCCATTTTCTCAAAAAACGACGCCATCTTTTTTTCGCCGATTTTCTCCGAAAACGACGCCATCTTTTTTTCGCCGATTTTCTCCGATTTTTTCCGAAAACGACGCCATCTTTTTTTCTGCAGATATTCACCCCGGGGTCTGAAGCACGTTCGGGAACAACACCCCGGGGTGTCAAGCACTTTCGGGGACCAGACCCAACGGGTCTGCACTTGGTCTAGTATACTTTTAAAACTCTCTGGCTGTCGTCCGTCTGTACGTCCGACGGCCTGCTTGACTTTGCCGCGCGGCCTTTGATACGGCCCCTGGCCCACACGGCGCGCGGAAAGGCCCACGTTTTTCGCCATTTCCAAAGAGATGACATTTATCTTTACGAATAGCCACTCCTGATTAAATTCGGTCCTGTTTATGTACACGTTTTTTAATAAAATCCATCCCCCCCCAACCCCAATGTGATTTTCTCCGATTGTCTCCGATTTTCTCCGAAAACGACGCCATCTTTTTTTCCCCGATTTTCTCCGAAAACGACGCCATCTTTTTTTCGCCGATTTTCTCCGATTTTTTCCGAGAACGACGCCATCTTTTTTTCGGCACATTTTCACCCCGGGGTCTGAAGCACGTTCGGGAACAACACCCCGGGGTGTCAAGCACTTTCGGGGACCAGACCCAACGGGTCTGCACTTGGTCTAGTATACTTTTAAAACTCTCTGGCTGTCGTCCGTCTGTACGTCCGACGGTCTGCTTGACTTTGCCGCGCGGCCTTTGATACGGCCCCTGGCCCACACGGCGCGCGGAAAGGCCCACCTTTTTCGCCATTTTCAAAGAGATGACATTTATCTTTACGAATAGCCACTCCTGATTAAATTCGGTCCTGTTTATGTACACGTTTTTTAATAAAATCCATCCCCCCCCCAACCCCAATGTGATTTTCTCCGATTGTCTCCGATTTTCTCCGAAAACGACGCCATCTTTTATCCCCGATTTTCTCCGAAAACGACGCCATCTTTTTTTCGCCGATTTTCTCAGATTTTTCCCAAAAACGACGCCATCTTTTTTTCAGCACATTTTCACCCCGGGGTCTGAAGCACGTTCGGGAACAACACCCCGGGGTGTCAAGCACTTTCGGGGACCAGACCCAACGGGTCTGCACTTGGTCTAGTATACTTTTAAAACTCTCTGGCTGTCGTCCGTCTGTACGTCCGACGGTCTGCTTGACTTTGCCGCGCGGCCTTTGATACGGCCCCTGGCCCACACGGCGCGCGGAAAGGCCCACCTTTTTCGCCATTTTCAAAGAGATGACATTTATCTTTACGAATAGCCACTCCTGATTAAATTCGGTCCTGTTTATGTACACGTTTTTAAAATAAAATCCATCCCCCCCCAACCCCAATGTGATTTTCTCCGATTGTCTCCGATTTTCTCCGAAAACGACGCCATCTTTTTTTCCCCGATTTTCTCCGAAAACGACGCCATCTTTTTTTCGCCGATTTTCTACGATTTTTCCCAAAAACGACGCCATCTTTTTTTCAGCACATTTTCACCCTGGGGTCTGAAGCACGTTCGGGAACAACACCCCGGGGTGTCAAGCACTTTCGGGGACCAGACCCAACGGGTCTGCACTTGGTCTAGTATACTTTTAAAACTCTCTGGCTGTCGTACGTCTGTACGTCTGTACGTCTGTACGTCTGTACGTCTGTACGTCTGTACGTCTGTACGTCTGTACGTCTGTACGTCTGTACGTCTGTACATCTGTACGTCCATACGCCGCCTTTGATACTGCCCCTGGCCCACACAGCGTGCGGAAAGGCCCATATTTTTTACCATTTCCAAAGAGATGACATTTATCTTTATGAATAGCCACTCCTGATTAAATTCGGTCCTGTTTCTGTACACGTTTTTAAAATAAAATCCACCCCCCCACCCCCACCCCATGTGATTTTCTCCGATTGTCTCTGATTTTCTCCGAAAACGACGCCATCTTTTTTTCTCCGATTTTTTCCGAAAACGACGCCATCTTTTTTTCCACGATTTTCACCCCGGGGTCTGAAGCACGTTCGGGAACAACACCCCAGGGTGTCAAGCACTTTCGGGGACCAGACCCAACGGGTCTGCACTTGGTCTAGTATATATATATATATACCCATATGCACACATACATAAGCACGTATCCCTGCAGAAAAGTCCGAGAACAGCATAAATTCACAACGTTATTATTCTCTACATATCATATTAATATCTTCGCTAAATCTATAAATTTAATTTTAAATTGAAAAATAAAGAGAAAAACCGTCAAACCTTATTATGACGTAGGCTGAATTACCTCTTGCATATCTTCCTATATAATATAAGTATGTAATTCATTTCCACGTTAACCAAAGACTGTTAGTTATTAATCATTGTTATCAATCATACCCAGTATTAAATTTTTATGAGTAATATAAATGTTAATAATTTTAGTAGTAATATAGATATTTAATAAGTATTAGTTGTTACATATATAGTTAGATATGAATATACAGATAATAGTGATTAATAAAAATAAAAAAACCACGGTTTTCTCCAATGTCCACCGTCCATTCGGTTTTCGAATGTCCTTAAAGCTCTTAAAAGAACTTTAAAGGTCCTTTTAGATCTGGCGGTCCTGTTAATCCTTGACTCCTGAGGAGTAATGTAAATTCTTCAGTCTGTGGTCACGTTCCCGATTTCTTTGGCATATTCCAGTGCTTTTTCGTGGTCTGTAAAAAATTGCTCCTTGTTCTTGTAGGTGACTCTTAGTCTTGCGGGGTAAAGCAGGCCGTATCTCAAATCAGGTACATTCTTCAGTATTCTTTTTGTCTCAGTGAACAGCGCCCTTTTCTTGAAGACGATTTTCGGACGATTTTCTTCATTATATCGTCAAATTCATGATCCAGTTGCACCTTTACGATAATTTGTCTTGGGTGGGCATCATCTTGTGTACGACGCCGCTGCGCTCTATGAGCTCGACCGAGTGAAGGTTTTTGATCCAATTTTAAGGCTTTTTGTAGTAGGTCTGCCACAAAATCCCGAGGGCCCATTTCCCTCTCACTTCCTTCTTTCACCCCTACAATTCTTAGATTCTTACGTCTTTGACGCCCCTCCAAATCGGTACATTTATCACTTAATTTGATCACCATACCGGAGAGGCGTTGGTTTTCAATAATGAGTCGACCTACAGTTTCCTCACTTGTCGCCGCCCATTTCTCAAGTTCGGTTATCGCTGTTCTATGTTGTTCGAGTGCTTGATGAATGGGGGCCACCTCCATTTTAACGTTCGCTTCCACCGAAACGAGCCTGGCTTCCAGCACTTCCATCTGTTCCTTGACCTCTTCCTCCCTCGACCTCTTCCAGACTTCCAGTATTTCTTGAACGGTAGAAAGCATTTCTGCTTTAAAATCTACCTTAAAAGAGTAAAGTTCCTCTGTAAAATTCTCTCCAAATGTTTTCAATTCAGCAGCGAGAAAAGTTTTAAGATCATCCATTTCAGACTTTTTCTGCTTTGATTTCTTCGGAGGGTCTTCCTGGGCCGTCATTGTAACTGAGGCCGAGGTCTCAGTTAGGCCTTCCTCCTCCATCGGTGGTTTCCCTTTAACGTTTTTTTTGTACGTTGTAACGACATACCGTCAAAGTCGCGTGCCTGATGACGTCACGCGGCAGGCAACCGTTCAGATCGCGATCGCTGCAGGTAAGACCCGATTTTCTCCCGTTTTCAGTTTCTTTGGCACGGAGCTAGTTGGCACTGGACTCAAGCCTCCATAGCGCCACCGGAAGTCTCACATTTTATTTCAAACGCACACAGTAATTTAAATTCAAGAGTCTTTTAAGGATCATTTTCATGTTACTTCATGCTACAGCACAATCTGGTGATTGTGTGCCCACAACCTCACTTTATCGATATTTTCTGGATGATTATAGAGTTGGTGTCATGGTTTGCACCACACACTTTTTCCTATGTTGATAATGCAGGATAACAAGAAAATATAGGTTACCATTGCTGATTTTCATAGATAAACTGAAAACATAATATCTTATTTCCTTTCACCACTCCATCTTGTTTAAAACTTTTAAATATTGTAACAGCATCTCCAAGAATAGCATTCCAATCACTATCCACGAGTGTAAATGGTGAAACTTACTGTCAGTTGGGCAGTGAAATTCAGAATATTTTAAAATTAAATGACTGACTAAGTGAAGACCAGGTCATCGTCAACATTATGAAGGCAAGAGGGACAATATAGGACGACTGAATAAATTGGTTCTTTTGACACCCAAGGTTTTTAAACCGTGAAAATTGAATGCTAAAAGAGGAGGTAACAGCATTTTAAAAAATTATACATTTATGGGAGATTCCGTTAATGACAGAACGTTGAAAACATATTTGTTTCTACAGCAGCAGTTTGCAGCAATAAAAGTGAATCAAACGAGACGTACCAGGACCCCATCCCCGACCTCTACCTCCGCTACATCGACGATTGCATTGGTGCTACCTCCTGCACCCACACACAACTGACTGACTTCATACGCTTCACCACTAACTTCCATCCGGCACTCAAATACACCTGGACCATTTCCGACACTTCCCTGCCATTTCTTGACCTCACTATCTCCATCGCAGGTGATAGACTTCTGACCGACATCCACTATAAACCCACTGACTCCCATGGCTATCTGGACTACACCTCATCCCACCCTGCTTCCTGTAAGGACTCCATCCCCTACTC